>CAMGYJ010000005.1:66287180-66659426 GCA_946122785.1 Linum tenue
GCCAGCAGCTGCCCAAGGGGATGGCAACTCACGCTAAGAGGAAGTTTTTCTTCGATATGAAGTACTACTTCTGGGATGACCCTCATCTTTTTCGGATCGGAGCCGACGAGATCATCCGTCGTTGTGTTATGGAGAGTGAGATGGAGGGCATTCTATCTCACTGTCATGAGGGACCTACTGGCGGTCATCACGGAGGAAACCGCACGGCGAGGAAGGTGCTCCAGTCAGGCTTTTACTGGCCCACGCTCTTCAAGGATGCAGATGCCTTCGCACGTAGGTGCGACCAATGCCAGAGGTCAGGTAACATCTCTGCCCGTGATGAGATGCCCCAGAATGTGTTTATAACTTGTGAGATTTTTAATGTCTGGGGTATCGACTTCATGGGCCCCTTTCCTCCATCTTTTGGTAACACCTATATTCTGGTTGCTGTTGACTACGTCTCTAGGTGGGCTGAGGCGCAAACTTTACCCACCAATGATGCTAGACGTGTTTGTGGTTTTTTGCAGCAGCTATTCTCCCGGTTCGAGACACCTAGAGCCATCATAAGCGATAGAGGCACCCATTTCCAGGGCCAATTTGATAAACTACTGTCTCGCTATGGTGTGACTCACAAGGTGTCCGTGGCCTATCATCCCCAGACCAGTGGCCAGGCCGAGCTGACGAACCGGGAGCTCAAGCGGATCCTGGAGAAAACGGTGGATCAGTCCCGCAAGGATTGGTCCACCAAGCTCGATGATGCTCTGTGGGCGTATCGCACTGCCTACAAGACACCCATTGGTACTTCACCGTTCCGGCTTGTCTATGGAAAGGCATGCCATTTGCCTGTGGAACTAGAGCACAAGGCCTTCTGGGCCCTTAAGCTGCTCAACTTGGATGTTCGTGTTGCAGGTATTGAGCGAAAAATGCAGATGTTGGAGCTGGAAGAGTGGCGTTACCACGCCTACGAGAACACCCGGCTGTACAAAGAGCGCACTAAGCGCCTGCACGATGCCCGGTTGCGGGGTCCGAAAGAGTTCCAGGTTGGTGATCGAGTTCTCCTCTATAACTCTCGCCTGAAGCTCTTTCCCGGAAAACTCCGTTCCCGGTGGTCTGGACCGTTCACGGTCACCCAGGTGTTCCCGTATGGCACTATCGAGATTGCCAACCCGCAGACTGAGCCGTTTAAAGTGAATGGCCATCGTCTCAAACTCTACCTGGGAGATGAGGTCGAACGTGCGGAGTTGGTGGTGGAACTCGCGGACCCTTAGTTCCGCCAAGGGCGTCCAGCTAAAAGACGGTAAAGAAGCGCTTGTGGGGAGGCAACCCCACCACGGTTTGCATTTTCTTTTCCCTTTTTTCTGAGTTTTTTGTGTCGTGTCGAGTCAGTTGCATGTCTGTAGTGAAGTTCGGTCGTCGTTGATGCCTCGATTTGGTGTTTTCGTGCAGGAGAGGTTGAAATTTTGGGAAAAATGAGTTTTTGGCCGAATTGGGGGAAATACCCGGTCGTGGGCCAAAATACCCGACCGGGTATTTTTGGCTCACGCCCGGGGCCCCCTCTGTTTCTCGGGGGGAAAAAGGGGAAATACCCGACCTCGTCCCAAAAATACCCGACCGGGTTTTTTGGTTCGCGGCCGGGGATTCCCAAGCCCCTTAATGCAGCTTTTTAACTAAATACCCGACCTCGTCCCAAAAATACCCGACCGGGTATTTTTGGTTCGAGGCCGGGGGTTTTAGAGACCTTGCACGCTGCGTTTAGCGAACCCCGGTCGAGGATTCACAAATACCCGACCGGGGATTTTTCCTATTTAAAAGAAACCCCCGGTCATTTCTCTCTCTACCCTCATTTTTTCAAAATTTCTCCTCTCTCTACTCTCAAATCCTCTCCCCTCTCTCCTCTTTGGCTGCCGCCGGCCGCCGTTCACCGCCGACGGCTGCCGCCTCCGCCCGCCGCCGCCGCCGCCTCTGCCCGCCGCCGCCGCCTCCGCCTGCCGCCGCCTCCGCTGCCGCCGCCTCCGCTGCCGCCGCCGCCTCCGCTGCCGCCGCCGCCGGCCGCCTCCACCGCCGCCGCGCCGCTGGCCGCCACCACCGTCGCCGGTCATTTTCAGGCGACTTTCTGGCGACTCGCCGGCCATTTTCCGGCGAGCCTCCCGGGCGATTTTTTTCGCTCCCCTCGCGTCCCTCACCCTTCCCTCGCGTCCTAGCTACAGTTCTCCTTGTATTTCCAGGTGTGTTTCTTGTTCATTTCTAGTTTCATGGAAAATCGAACTGTAGATTATAGGACCGAGAACTGTGTTTGCCTGCCTGATTTAGAGTAGGGTGAGGGATGATTGAGCTTGCATGGATTTATATGTGGTATATGTGCTGCCCGTGTGCTTATTTTAGTTGATTCTGTGGTCTTGCCTTGAATTCCGGTTGAGTTGAATTCAATTCACCCGGTTGTGCTTAACTGTTAGCCTACGTGAGCCTGAGTGTGGGGGAAGTGCTGACCCCATGCCGTTGGTCCTGACAATATATTTTCTTGGCTCCACTTTTGGTTTGTCGTTTGTGCAGGAGCATGTCCCTCGATCATCCGTTTGTGCAGGGCTTACGCCTGCACCGGGAGTACGCGGACCGGTTCTGCAAGGTGATCCGGGGGAAACTGGAGCGCCACTACCACCTCGAATGGGCAGTGTTCGAGCAGCTCCACTGCTTGCAGGAGCTCCGCACCGCCATCAGTCACCGCGATTGGCCGACGCTGCTTGCCATAGACGAGCCCACTTACACGGAGCTGATGTGGGAGTTCTACACCATGTTCAAGTACGACAAAAAGCAGCCTCGGGACTCCTATGCAGTGACGTTCCGGTTGGGTGGCCGCCCCCGACAGCTGACCATTGACGGGTTGGCCTTCGCATTGGGGATCGAGTACCACCCGTTCGATGGCCACACGGTCGAGCTCCCGAACCCGCCCGACTGGAACCAGGATCATTTCTACAGACGTGTCGTCAGGTTCGCCTATCGGGATGACTTCTTCGTGGCTGGCCAGGCCTACGTCAGCACCCTCAGGCCGGAGTGGCACATTCTGAACCTGCTGATCACCCGCTCCATCGTCCCCAACGCCATCGGCTCGCATAAGGTTCCGAAGCGGGTGCTGTACGCCATGTCCTGTATGGGGGATCCGGAGGACATGCTCCACTGGGGATCTTTCATGGCCACCACCTTCTCCCGAGTCCACGGGAATCCCACCCACCTCTTCTGTGGTCCCTTGATCACCCGGTTGGCACGCCATTTCGGGATCAGCTTCGAGGGGCTTCATGATGCTTCTGAACAGGGCGGCTCCGCACCCCTCAGCCGGTACGTGCTCCACAGCGCATGCCTCCTGGCCACTGATGACATCCGCACCTGGGTGGATGGGCTTTCTACTGCTCTCATCGAGCAGGAGAGAGATCGAGGCCGCCGTCTGATGGAGTATTCCGAGCATCTGCTCCAGGCTTGTCACCCTCTAGCGGAGCACCACTGGAACACCCGGTGGGAGCATTCACCGCCACGGCAGCCACCGGAGGATGGCGTCGACGACCTTATGGATCAGATTGACTTCTCCGGTCTCGGAGGGCCCTAGGGGCATGTTTTGAGAGTTTTTTTTTCTTTGTCAGCCTGCAAACTGTTTTGTGTCGGTTTTTGTTTCTTTTTCTTTTCATTTTGGATGCTGTCCTATTGGGCTGACCATTGGACCTAACGTATGTGTTTGAGCTTTTTGGTTTCCTTTAGCTCTGCCTGTGTTCCCGACTGGTCCTCTCTCCAGTCCGTTCCATGCCGACTGGTCCATTTCCAGTCTCCTGCAGTCTGTCCACACCGGTAACATCGTTCCCCTTTCCTTTCCTCTTCTCCATTAAGGGCAATGTCGGTCTTAAGTGGGGGGGGGGGGGATGATGTTTATCTTTTGACTGCACCCGATCTGTTTGTGTGCTTGGAGCCTAGTCCACTGTCCAAATCTCGAGATTTGAGGGCTCCAAGCACTGCTGTTTGCTTGATGATTGATCGTATTGGCACTGTGGATGTGATTAGTAGATTGAATGGCTTTTGACTCGATGCATGACAACTTGAATGTGACTAAGACAGCCTATTACGATGACTGAGATGTGTAGTAGAGTTGTGTAGGGGTTCAATTTTTAACTGTTTGCTTACCAACTGCGACCTGCATTTGATCACTTGCTTTTGACAGTCATTTATGCATCTAGTTCAGGAAATCAGAATGTGAGATAGAGCATATAGGTAGCCATGTGAGATTTGAGCCTGCTCGTTTCTTACTTGTGCGATAGATTCCTCTTCCATGAAATGTAGCATTCACGTTGTCACTAGCTAAGATGATGGAGGCATAGGATTAGCCCACGACCAAACTAACTGTCCCGATGTGCCATATCCCCTAGTCAGCCCCTTTGAGCCGTGTGTTATCCTTTCTTTCGGTCTAAAATGAAAAATCACCCTTTGCATCTTGTAGAAGGTTCCACAGAGTGTATTTGAAAAATGTGCAGAGGTGGTGGTTCTCTTAAATGATGAATAAAGAAAAAAAAAATAAAGAAGAACAAAGAAAAATGAAGGCAAAAGAGAGCCACCACCAAAATTCTGAATAGTGCCCATTAGGTAGTGTTTCTTAGCAGTCTGGCTTGGAAATCCTATGAATAAAGAAAAAAAAATAAAGAAGAACAAAGAAAAATGAAGGCAAAAGAGAGCCACCACCAAAATTCTGAATAGTGCCCATTAGGTAGTGTTTCTTAGCAGTCTGGCTTGAAAATCCTAGTATTTATATAACCTCCTTCGCTCTTGTGCCCTAAAGAATTTGATTAATGCAGAATAGCAGAACGGAAGTTACTGGTTGCTTGATTATGGTTTTGTCGGGTTTGGAAATGTGGAACCTTGTGTTATAACTGCCACCACCTAAAAGGCCTTTTCCCCATGTCCAAGACCCTAGCCAGTCATTTGAACCTGTGTCTAAGACCTCCGGATTAGTTAGTGGTGACACCCCTTTTGTGAACTCTAGCATTTAGAGGCTGCATTCATGGTGAAGAGACGTTAGGGATTGAGAGACTAAGCATGCGCATTTTTCGCATCAATTTGTCCTGACCCCACTGGTCGAGAGTGAGCGATTCATGTTCTCATTTTCTCTATACTCTTTACCCCGGTAAGGACCTAGATTGCTCGGTTTTAATTCTGATATCTTGAGCTTTGTGCATGAAGTGATTGTTTTGAACAAGTGATTGAGTCGAGTCTATGTTGGTTGGTGAACAGGAGAGAACTCTTCCTTTGCTCGACTTTATTGCATTCGAATGTCGTCTGTGGTGGTTGTCTAGGTTGTCATTCGAGTTGCCCTGTGTTGATGATCGAAAGCCAGTATGATCCAGGTGTTTTGTGCCGATACGATTTGCCCTAAAGCCTGCTTGATTGAAACGTTTTGAGCTTACCTGGTGTCTGACTTGGTTTGCTTAGGGACAAACAAACGGTTAAGTGTGGGGGAGTTTGATAGACCAATAATTACACATGTTTTCACCCCATTCTGAAGCCGTGTGAGATGTGGATTCTAGTGTTTTAAGCCAATTTCACGCTAGGGTATGTGTTTATGTCGTATTTCAGGTCCTGGCGTTGGAATCGAGGCGGAGGAACGAGTTCTGGGTCGAAAGGAGCGAAGTTGGGACAAAGTGAGCCGCAGGAGGAAAATACCCGGTCAGCTGGCCAAATACCCGACCGGGTATTCACTGTTTTGGGCGCCCGAGAAACAGAGAGGGGCCCGGGCAGATGACTTAAATCCCCGGTTGGGGATTATGGAAAGTGACCGGGAATTTTAGCTTTATCAAAGCGGCGCGTTTTGCATATACCCGGTCGAAACCCGAGATACCCGACCGGGTATTTCGACCGGGTATCGCGACCAGGCAGCCAATTTAAGGAGAAAGAAGGCCAACATTGAAGGGTTCCGAGTTTTTGAGAGAGAAAGCGATCCCTAGAGAGAGAAAGCGACGAACCAGAGTTCCCAAGTGCCATAGCTCGATCTTCATCACCATTGGAGCCCGGCTTGAGCTTGGAGAAGTGCCGATTAAACGTCCAGGAGCAGAAGTCCATCTTCACAGTATGATTTCCGCGTCTGAATCTGCTTTTGCTTCTTTCTCTATGGAGTAGTTCCCCCATTCATCTGGGTATGGGGAACCCTAGATTTGTATGCTAGGTCTGATTGTATGAACCCAAGTACAGAGTTTGTGAATTGATTATATTCGATTGAGGTTTGAATGATTGAATGACTTGAATCCTGATCAAATTCCTGTTGTTTCTGCTTTGACATAGAATGAGAATATCTGTCTAGGTTGATAGAGTATCCTTAATCGAAGGTGGCGAATTGGTGACTTTAGTCGAGGAGCCAATTCGCTATTCTGTACCGAAGTCAATTCGGTAGTGGAGGTTTGGTTCGTTAGGGCCTCAATCTGTTTACTCCGGTGGAGGTTAGTCGCTCGGTAGAGACTCAGATTGAGAGGGTCTGGAGACCTTTAGTCGAGACTTCAGGCTAATTAAGAACCTTCCGCAGTATAACTTTCATGAAAACTGAACTTGGAAAATTGCAATCCGACTTAACTGCAGTCTAGGGGGAACCATATCCGGGTGACCTCTCTTGACTTGACAACAACCGTTTACTTGCTTTGTGTTTTTGTTTGCTTGAATTTTCACTAAAAGTTCACTGCTAGATAACGAGAATTCACCGAGTAGTCATCACATCTAGGACCCGGGTTGACAATAAAACCCAAACCCGCTATACTACGCTTTAGGAAGTGGTTACACTTGGCCATTTTCTAGAGTGACAGTAGTTGTGAGTCACCAGCCGACTTCTGCCTCCCGCCGAGAGACCTCCGGGACAACATCATCCGACGGTCGCCGACGAAAGAACCAGAGGGAATAGTACTACAGTCTTCAAGCTCCTCACTCCGCGTCCAACGCCAAAGGCTGCATCTCCGACTCACCAAGATCTGCAAGGAAAGGCAAGGAGGTAGACTAGAGAGAGGAAAGGAGAAGACAAGCCAGATCCGACCTCCAATCGCATCTTAGATCAGTCCACCATCTCCAGATCTAAGAACAAGATCGGAGGAACAAAAATCAACCCACCGACGGGGGAGAAGGGAACACCCAGCAAAGGGGGAAACAGAGCCTAGAAATGGCAAGACAAAGTTGAAATCAGAAGGAGAAAAAGGAACACCATGCAAAGAAGAAGAAGCTCGAAAGATCAAAGGAGCGTAGGGCTGCCGCCGATCGTCGGAAAGACACCGACAGCAGCCCCTCTCACGTCTGCAAGTGGAAGATGAAGAGAGAAGGCAGAGCGTTTAAAGAAAGGAGAGAGAAAGAAAAAGTCGTTTGAAAGAGGACTAATTAATAAATACAAGTTGTATCCATTCCATATCCTTTTTAACGGAAGCTTTCTATCCGTTCCTTTCCTTCGTCACTCTGTTAGGAACTAAAACCTGGAAATTAATTGTTGCCCAACCATTAGCCGACACACCCACATGGTCTGGCAGCATCGAGGGGCTGCAACTAGGGCTGCAAACGAGCCGAGTTGAGTCGAGTTTTTGCTTAGCTCTTTTGTTAAATTTTTAGCTCGAACTCGGCTCGAACTCGAATTTTGATAATCCAGCTCGAGCTCGAGCTCGGCTTGAATAAAAATCATCTAGCTCGAGCTCGACTCGGTAGAGCTTGATAAATGCTCATTAACATAGCTTGTCAAGCTGAGTACAAGTTCGGCTCAAGATGAGCTCGATTTAAAATCATTCTTGATGGAAAAATGTGTAAACATAAGAATTTAAATGATAGAAATAACACTAGAAACTATAAATAACATCTAAATTTCACACACATTTGTATTAACAAGACAATGTTCATGTTTAAAAGAGTAATCCATCCTTTCACAAGCTCTAAACAAGGCAGCTCGCAAGCTTAGCTCAACAAGCCACTGAATCAAGCTAGCTCGCGAGCTTATCAAGCTGAGCATGGTCTAGCTCAAGCTTGGCTTGTTAACTAACGAGTTGGCTCGCGAGCCAGCTTGTTAAATAACGAGTCGAGTGTCAAACGAGTTTTTTCCGATCGCCGAGTTGTTCGCGAGCGGCTTGGCTCATTTGCAGCCCTAGCTGCAACCCGACTTGCAGCCAAATTTCGCCCCCTATCTGCTCCCATGTGTTGTAACTATTGACAATGCAAGTTTTGTTCCAATTAATCAACATCTATTATGGTTTCTCTCTCTACGGTTTTCCGTACGTACTACATAGGAAACTCAAATATTTCTGCAAATCCTAAGCTTATAAGTACACAACATTATTGTTTTCACTCATTTATAGGATTAGACTTGGTTGATAGGATGACATGGGAGCAGATAAGGTGAGTAACCTTGTGGTGAGTAATCATGAGTAACCTGTCCACATCAGCATGACATCAACATCCTCTATCTCCTGGAAAGCCTTTAATTTTCTCCTATTTAATATTTGAAGAACGATTTCTCACTCATTTTAAGTCGAAATTTAATTTTTTTTGCACAGTTAGATCAGATTAATTGTGCTCTTCAAAATGATATCCACTTTAATATATTTTTCGAACAAAAAAAATTGAGCAATTTTTTACCAGTCTATACCATATGGTATTGACTGGTAATCTGGTATTGAAATAAAAGCATACATATGGTATGAAAAAAATACCATGGTGGTATGAACAAACCAAGGCTGTAGGATGGTTGAATACATGATAGTAGAAATATATTAATTGTCATTTACGACTTTTAACATTGTATACCACAAGATACCACCCCGTACCAGGGTGGTATTGTATGGTATTGTGTGGTATTTTTTGGTCCTATAATTTTTTCACCCATAAATTTGTAGATCCAATAGATCATGATGAACTCGTCCCTTCTGTGCAAACGTTTTCAAAAACGAATTAAAAACGAAGAAGATACCATACAATACCACCCCGTACCAGGGTGGTATTGTATGGTATTGTGTGGTATTTTTTGGTCCTGTAATTTGTTCACCCAGAAATTTGTAGATCTAATAGATCATGATGAACTCTTCCCTTTTGTGCAAACGTTTTCAAAAATGAATTAAAAATGAAGAAAATACCATATGGTATGCAGTTGGTACCGAGAGGCCATAATTTTTTGTTCTAAAAAAATATTTAAAATTGATCTCATTTTGTAGAGCACGATGAACTCGTTCCACCTGTGCAAAAAAAATTAAAATCCGAGTTAAAACGAAAAAGATATGAGCCGATTAAGAAAGCTAGAGAAAATAAAAATGATCTTTAATTCCCCATCCTTAGATCTGGATTTTCTAAATGAAGAGTTCAGATTTGGTTATTGATGGATGCATAACCCATGGTTATGCACCCTATCTTGAGCCGGATGACATAGCATGCCTATCTCTAAAAGGGTTGGCAAAATGATACCCCTATTAATTATAGGTTTTAAGGTAATTAATTTGTGTTGCATTTAATAATCTGTATGAATTAAATACACATATTAATTACTTTCCTTTTTTCTGTGCACTGGTAGTTGTATAAGTGCAATGGTAGATGTATCATTGCAATGGTAGTTCCAAAAAAGGAACGTAATTAATATGAGTTCAGTATACAGGTGCAATGGTAGTTAAAAAAAAGGAATGTAATTAAGATGAGTTTTTAATTTCCAAAAATTATTAAATGCAACACGAATTTATTACAAAAAATAACTATAATTAATAAGGGTGTCATTTTTTCAACCCCTTAGAAGGGTTAGCATGCTAACAGATCCCTTGGTAGTCCATAAGTGTGTAACTATGAATTATCATTCTCCCATTTAAAATGTAATTAAGTGTTTGTAAAACTGCACCATACCAACACTCTAATCGGAAAAATCTCTTATTGAAACCAAAACTCTGAGGAGGTTTTAGCGGTATGTAATAATTGAACTCTGATTAAAACACGGTTTCAGTACAAAATATCTTACCACTTAATTCTTTTCCGATACAACCTCTTGTATGGTTTCACAATTCTCAATATATATTATTTGAATATATAAAGCAAAGTAAATTTAAGGGGTTCAGTGGCAACGACGGATCTAGGACATGATAGAGCACTGAGCCGCATTTGAATAGAAAATTAGATATCGTGAACAAAAATATATGATATTATTGTTTTCATTACAATGTCAATTGTACATAATAGTCTTTTAATTTAGCAAATTTATTAATAATGGAGTCTTCATCCATACCAATAAAATACTCTGTTTAAAAAAATAGTTACCGCTACTCCTATGGAGATTCATGTGGAGAGCTCCGCGACTACACTATAGCTACGACTATGGAGATCCTTCATGGAAGAAGAGCTCCGCGAAGGAGTTATAGAGATAAAGGTAAGTTTGACAGATGTGTTTCTGTGTTGATTTGGTTGTCCCCTCTCTCTCCTTGCTCCGGTGATTTTATCTGAAATCACTTGCGTAGTCTTCACGCCCCGTGGAACTGCTTCCTCAACCGCTCCGTTGTGAACTCCCACTTGTCTTCACTCTTCTCCACACTGTCGTAGTCTTCAACCGCTTTGATCTTCTCTTCACTCCCGAATCTCACGTGCAAGAAAATAAGTCCATTATTTTCATTAGCCCGGGACGTCGTTTACACCTCCACCAACAAAGTTTCCATAACGACGTCATTGAACCCATTCACGGCATTGCTCAGCTTGCAACACCGTCAAGCTCACTACGTCGTTGAGCTCCACGATGTTGTTTTGGCAATGCGGCATCGTTGAATTTCTCGGCGTTGTCGTACTCGTAACGTCGCTGAATTTGCGACCGCAACGTCGATTCCGCTGCGTTGTTGTTTAACTAGCGGTATTTTTAGCCATGCGACACCGCATTAATTTAATATTTCACGTACCGCAGCATTGTCGGGTTACTTGCGGTGTGGTTTTCTTCCCCAAACAGCTCCGTTTGCTTTTTCACTCCACGACATTGTTTTATATTAAACACTGTCGTTTTCTAATCCGCAGTCTTGTTTTCTCTCGCGACGTCGTTTTTAGCCAAACAACACCATCTAAAATAATTATTAAACATGTTAATTAAACCGGCTCATTATTGTCACGTGGTCAAATTCTCATCCATCGGTGCTGTTTAATATTTCTGCGACATCGCTTTTCACTAATCGATGCCGACCTTGAACTGCTCCGTCCCGGTCCCATCAAACAATGTCGTTTTTCATTCCACGATATTGTTTTCTACCAAACGATACCATTTTTCTCGTCTTGCGGTGCCCTTGGGCTTGCTGGGCCGCCCTCTCCAAACTCCAACCCGTTGTGGTATAGTTTTTACCTAAACGACATCGCTTACCAAGACCTTTTGCGGTATCGTTTTCTAATCCGCGGTGTCATTGGGTTTACTCGCGGTGCCGTTTTTAGCCAAACGACACCGTTTCCTAGTCTCGCGATGCCGTTGAGCTTTGACGTTCGCGGCACCGTTTTATCCCTCATCCGACAAGGAAAAAATAAAAAAAAACATTTTTTTTCCAATAACAACACCAACAGGCCGAGTGAATCCGACATTGTTTTCACTAAACAATGTCGTTTTAAGCACCTCAGTATTGTTAAGCTTCCTCGCGGTGTCGTTTTAACACTCCGCGATGCCGCTTAACACCACACAACACCGTTTTTTTGTAATGCGGCATCGAATTAAATACCGAGACTAATTAATGCGGCATTTAATTTAGGCCAAAATTATTATAGGTTTAAATAGAAACTTGGTTGGTAAATGGTAATGAGTAGGTGTATAACTATGGATTATCATTCTCCCATTTAAAATGTAATGAAGTGTTTGTGAAACCGTACTGTACCATCAACTCGACCGGAATTGTGGTACCCGGCATCCTATTCAAATTTAAGTGATATACCTCCCCCAATTCTCATACTTTAGTGGTACCCGAGGTATTTTACCCCTCTACCGTTACTTGGTAACCTGGACCAGTGCAATTGGATCTTTCCAATTATTTAGTGCCATCCATTCGTCAAGAATACCCATATTGACTTGTAGTTGTCCAATCATTTTATTCACCATGAGGCACTATTGAAACCTCCAAATTTATTCAATGAAAAAAAAAACCCACCAATTTTTTTTTCATGCAATACACAAACAATATGGTGAAACTAGGCAAACCTCCAAAACCACTAGCTCTTGTTGTGGGAAATAGGGCCAAAAGTGACCGGACGCTAAATTAACCCAAATTTATCCGATTTTAAATTGACCATGTAGACCAACTCGACCCTCGAAATTGGCTGGACCAGTGAGTATCTAGTGACCAGGACCAGACTTACACCCCTAAACATGCATCCAAACAGAGCCAGCAGAAGAAGTTGGCGCAACAACAATCGGACTCCTCACAGTATGCTTCCCACTTTCTTCAACCCAAACAATCGAACCGTACGAAACCATCCCTTCACCATCACTCCCATACGTTATCTCCACGAAGTAATCTCTCTGCTCGTTCTTCTTCCCGAAAACCAACCTCTGAGGCCACACCGCAACTTTCACTCCCACCGGTGGAGCCACCTTCACTTCGTACGAAGCCGTCGCGGCTCCCACATTGGTCACGACCCTTCGAAACTTGTGCGTCAACATCGCTCCGGTAGTCACATTCTTATCGTAGAACGCCACGAACGACGGGTAGTTCAGATCGAGCGACGAGGAGTTTGCACAGTCGTACTCGTTCGATCTGGTGATGGTCATGATCTGATTCCTGGTAAAATTCATCGAACATAGCAGAGACACGTATTCCTGTGGAGTCGCATCGTAGACCAGACCAGGGTCCATGGCCTTATTCGGCATCATATGGCCCGCTCCCATAGCCAGAGGAGATGCGGCAGTGTAATTTAGGCCAAAGTCTTTGATAGGCATCATAGAACTGTCCAGCTGAGCAGCAGTCGTCATCATGGCCGATCTGATAGCTGCATGGCTCCATTCCGGATGCACTCCTCTCAGCATCGCCGCCACGCCGGAAGCGTGAGGACAAGCCATCGACGTGCCTGAGATGAGATTGAACCCTTCACTGGTCAACAACATATTTTTTCCTACTAAGGCTGTGGAGCCATTTGGGATCCAGGAAGCCAGCACGAGGCTTCCTGGAGCCATAACGTCCGGCTTTAGAATCGCAGGGCAGTTCGGAGAAGGACCTCGAGATGTGTAGCCAGCTACTGAGGGAGCGATATCTTTCCTCGTCACAGTTTGGCGGAATTTGATTGCACCAATAGGGTTATCGCTACTCTTGATGTAGTCGATGACCGTAGCCAACTCCATCGTGGAAATCAACACGCCTGGACAACTCATTGACTCTAAGTCGACACGAGAAGGATCTTTAGAGACGAAGATCGCACCAGCGAGGTTTGTCACCCCAGAGATTGCCCGCATTTGATCGTTTAAAAACCCTGTGTCTTCGCAGACAATAATAGCACGTGGAGCTTGCGAGAGCAACTCGAGAGAGTCACATTTGGAGAGTGTCTTGTTGTAGATAAGGGTTTCATTCTTAACCCATGCATTTAGCGGGAATATGCTCCTCCCGACTATGATGTGTTGTTCTTTCTCCTTGTCATTCCCCACGGTCAAACTCGCGACGTAAGTGCGGTCAAAGTTGCCCGCTGCCACGGTCATCACCCAGGCGATTCCATTATGCAATGGAATCCCTCTGGGCCCATTATTGCCCGCGGAGGAGGAGACCAGAATCTCCTTCTCCATTGCACCAAACGAGGCGATCGCGACGGGATCCTCGTACAACGGGACACCATCGAACCCCATGGAGATGGAGATGATGTCGACTCCATCCGCCACGGCCTGGTCCATTCCAGCCAGCACGTCCGAGGCGCAACGTCCCTCGTCCCATATCACCTTGTACATGGCCACCCTGGCTCGAGGCGCCATGCCTCGAGCCACGCCATCAGCGTAGCCGAAGTAGGATGCACCTTCCACGTAGTTCCCTGCTGCGGTGGAGGAGGTGTGCGTCCCGTGTCCTATGGTGTCTCGAGCCGAATTCATCGTGAGGGTGACATTCGGGTTGGCGGATCTGACCCCTTTGTTGAAGTATCTAACTCCAATGAGCTTGGAGTTGCATAGGGAAGAGTTGAAGTCCTGTCCCTCTTGACATATTCCTTTCCATTTGGATGGGAGCTTGGAGGGGTAAGTCATACCGTGGTCGCTGAAGCTTGGACTTTCGGGCCAGATTCCGGTGTCGATTACACCGATGATCACGTCCTCGCCAAAGTTCGAGGCAGGCCAGAGGCCGGTTGATGGGTTGAGAGACATGAACTGGGAAGTATATGTGGTGTCCATCGTGACGAGTTTGTCTTTGTAGGATGAAAGAAACCCCGGGTGGTTTTGAACGGTTTGGAGTTCTTGTTGGGATAGAACAGCGCTGAATCCATGGAGGGCGTTTTGGTAGGAGTACAAGAAGGAGTTTTCGAGGGATGAGTGTGAGAGACACGATGTGAGAGGGGCCGAGTGGCCTAGAGGGGGTATTTGGGGGTATTTGGGTAATTTGTCATTATTAGAGAGGGAGAACTATTTAAGCTACAGTCTTTGTTATTTTGAGGAATCAAGCAGAATATCAGAATCCCTAAACCTAATTCCTCATCTCTTCTTCAATTCTCATCTCAATTCCCAATTCTCAACCCTAATTCTTCTATTCTCAACCCTAATTTCTGATTCGATTATCCGTGTTTCTCACAATTGGTATCAGAGCCTGTCGATATGAGTTCTCAAGGACTCTCTGATAGGGACCACGAGCTTGCGCTCGATGCTCGTCTGCGGGACGTCCTCGACCGGCTGGAGCGCGTAGCCGCCGACTGGCGGCGAAGGGGCGACGTGGTGGAGGGCCCGAGCTCCGCTGGCCCAGCGGTGCCGACAGCAGCGCCGCGGCGGGAGTTGCTCGCGCAGGGGAAGGCCGCGACCGTCGCGGCGAGTGAGACGCGCGACGCGGCGATGGGGAGCGCGCCCAGCGCGCCGGGCGGGCCTGGCTCGCGACGGCTGACCGGGGAGGAGGAGAGGCCCTCGGCGGCGGCAGCAGCTCCGCAGGAGAAGGGGGGCGGCGACGAGCAGGAGGCCATCTCCGCCGTGGCCGCCGGCGTGACAGCGGGTTCGGCTACGCTGCGTTTCAGGGCGCAGGTCGCAGGGGAGTGGGGAGTGGCCTTAGTAGACAGCGGGGCTTCTCTCAACTTCGTCGGAGCAGAGTTTGTACGCCGATTACCTATATCACAGGTGACAGTCGTTCCATTCGAGGTGAAGGTGGCCAATGGGGCGCCGCTGCAGTGCACCGGGAAATTGGCAGGAGTGACTGTGAGGATTCAAGGGCTGCAGGTCCCTCTTGACTTGTACGTCCTACCCTTGCAGGGCTTCGACATCATTTTGGGCATGCCTTGGCTGAAGAGTTTGGGACCGGTGACTAGCGACTGGGTGAAGATGGTTATGAAGTTCAAATGGAGGGACAAGGACTGGGAACTCCAGGGGTTGACCACGGCAATTGGGCCGGTGGAGTGGGGTGACCCGCAGCTGGAGGAGGATGCCGAGCTAGCTGTGCTCTGTTGGCCACTGGGGTCAGCCGATCCGCAGCCGTTAGCCCCAGACTTACAGGCATTGCTGGACCGGTATGAGGAGCTCTTTGGGCAGCCGACCCAGCTTCCTCCACAGCGCCAGGTGGACCATCGGATTCGGCTGAAGGAGGGCACGGACGCAGTTAACGTTCGCCCCTACCGGTATGCACATAACCAGAAGGCCGAGATCGAGAGGCAGGTGGAGGAGATGATGACAGCCGGGCTGATTCGGGCAAGTTCCAGCCCGTTCTCCTCGCCGGTGTTGCTGGTGAAGAAGAAGGATGGCACCTGGCGGTTTTGTACGGACTACCGAGTACTCAACACCGCCACTGTCCGAGATCGTTTTCCCATTCCCACGGTGGATGACATGCTAGACGAGCTACGGGGTGCCCAGTACTTTACCAAGCTCGATCTGCGGGCAGGGTACCACCAGATACGTATGCACGAGGAGGACATTCCTAAGACGGCTTTTCGGACGCATAGTGGCCATTACGAGTACCTGGTCATGCCGTTCGGACTCTGTAATGCACCATCGACATTCCAGGCCGCCATGAACGACATTTTTCGGCCCTTGCTCCGCAGGTCAGTCTTGGTATTCTTTGACGATATTCTGGTTTTCAGTAAGACTTGGGAAGAGCATATGCAGCATTTGCAGGAGGTGTTTGAGATATTACGAAGCAACCAGTTTTATGTGAAGGCTTCGAAGTGTGCCTTTGGGGTCCAGTCAGTGGACTATTTGGGCCATGTTATTTCAGGCGACGGAGTTAGGGTGGATCCGTTGAAGATTCAGTCCATGATGGACTGGCCGGTGCCGAAGTCGGCAACGGAGCTGCGGGGTTTCCTCGGTCTTACTGGCTACTACAGGCGGTTCGTGAAGGGGTACAGTTCTATAGCCGGTCCGTTGAATGCCTTGCTGAAGAAGGGGGGATTTAGCTGGAATCCCCAAGCAGAGCGAGCTTTTGTGGAGCTCAAGGCCGCCCTCTCATCGACACCAGTTCTGGCCTTACCGGACTTCTCTCAGCCTTTTGACATCGAGACTGACGCCTCTGGCCGGGGAATTGGGGCGGTTCTCTCACAGGAAAGGCATCCCATCGCCTTCATGAGCCGTACCCTCCCTCCATCTAAGGAGGCTTGGTCCACCTACCAGAAGGAGATGCACGCCATTACTGAGGCGGTCCAGATGTGGAGACCCTACTTGATCGGTCAGAAGATCCGGATCTACACCGATCACCAGAGTCTCAAGCATTTGATGGACCAGAGGGTGTCCACCCCAGACCAGCATAAGTGGGTGGTGAAATTGATGGGATACGACTATGAGTTGCACTATCGACCAGGGCCGATGAACAAGGCCGCGGATGCCCTCTCGCGGGTGGAGTGGAGGCCGCAGGTGGCGGCAGTGACAGGGCCGGTGGTGTTGTTCTGGGAGGAGGTCAGAAGGGCGGTGGAGGCGAGTCCGTTCCTGCAGGAGCGCCGGGATATCGCTCTCAGTCAGACACCTGGCAACTATACCTTCAGGCACGGATTGGTGTTTCACCGGGGTCGCGTGGTTCTACCTCCAGCCACCTCCCTCACGACGACTGTGATGAGGGAATTTCACGATTCGCCGGTGGGCGGCCATTCGGGGTACGAGAGGACCTTGAGGAAGATTCGCGGTCATTTCTACTGGCCACAGATGACCCGCGAGGTCAAGGATTACGTTGCATCCTGTGACACCTGTCAGCGGGTCAAGGCTTCCCAGCTGAGGCCAGCAGGACTACTTCAGCCACTGCCAGTGCCGGAGCGGGTATGGGAAGATATTAGCATGGACTTCATCGTGGGTCTTCCGCCGTCGGGTGGAAAGACAGTTCTTTTGGTGGTGGTGGATCGCCTCACCAAATATGCACACTTCATGGCCCTAGCTCATCCGTATACTGCCCGGAGTGTAGCAGAGCAGTTTGTCTGGGGGGTCATTCGGCACCACGGGTTTCCCCGCTCGATAGTGAGTGATCGAGATGCATTGTTCCTGGGCAGGTTCTGGAAGGAGGTGTTCGCCTTGGCGAAAACGGAGCTGAAGATGAGTTCGGCCTATCATCCTCAGACAGATGGGCAGACTGAGGTGGTGAACAAGATACTGGAGCAGTACCTGCGGTGTTTTGCTCACCAGCAGCCGCGCCGGTGGTTCGCTATGCTGCCCTGGGCGGAGCTGTGGTATAATACCACATACCATCGATCTATTCAGATGTCTCCCTTCGAGGCTCTCTACGGGAGGACGCCACCGATGTTGGTCCGGTACCAGTCAGGGGCGAGTGCAGTGGATGTGGTGGACAGGTGGTTGGCGGACCGGGATGAGGCACTGCAACAGTTGAAGGCCAATTTGGCCGCTTCCAACAACAGGTCGAAGCAGCAGGCGGACTCCGGAAGGCGCGACGAGGAGTTCGCAGTGGGCGATTGGGTTCTACTCAGGCTGCACCCTTACCGGCAGACGTCAGTGTTTAAGAGAGCTTACCAGAAGCTCGCGGCCCGATATTTTGGGCCGTACCAGGTGCTGGAGAGGATCGGAGCCGTGGCGTACAGGTTGCAGCTACCGGATGCATCTCGGATTCACCCGACTTTTCATGTCTCACTTCTGCGCAGGTACCGAGGAGTAGCACCGTCTGACCCACCACCCGAGCCGCCGGTGAACGAGAATGGCGCGTTGGAGCTGGAGCCCGAGGCTGTGTTGGATGTCCGCTGGCCCCTCCGTGGCAAGAGGCGGGTCTCCGAGAGCTTGATTCAGTGGAGGCACTTGGCGCCGGAAGAAGCTACTTGGGAGGACACGGAGACTATTCGCCAGACCTATCCGGCCTTCGATCTTGAGGACAAGCTCGGTCTGGAAGAAGGGGGGAGTGTGAGAGACACGATGTGAGAGGGGCCGAGTGGCCTAGAGGGGGTATTTGGGGGTATTTGGGTAATTTGTCATTATTAGAGAGGGAGAACTATTTAAGCTACAGTCTTTGTTATTTTGAGGAATCAAGCAGAATATCAGAATCCCTAAACCTAATTCCTCATCTCTTCTTCAATTCTCATCTCAATTCCCAATTCTCAACCCTAATTCTTCTATTCTCAACCCTAATTTCTGATTCGATTATCCGTGTTTCTCACAATGAGAAGTGATGGTGGTTGTCGGAAGTTGTACTGGTCGAGGATTTGACGGCGGAGACGATTGAGGAGTGCCATTGTTGATTGGTGGTGAAGTGTTTTGGACGGGAGGATGGGTCTAGGTGGACGATGTACGTGGAGAAGTCATCGGTTGACGTGGCATGGAAACTGAACTCGAGAAGAAGAAGAAGAGGAAGAAGGGAGCAAAGATGAAACATTGTTTTTTCCCTCTTTGGTTGCTTAGTGAAGGGATTGGTGCTTACATGAGCATCCCCTTCGTCCTATATATACTGGTTTCGGTCGGCTGGTTGTGACGTCTTACTAACAACACTTTTACTTTGTACAGTTTTTGTTAGTCTTTGTGAATAATATTTGCCATTAGAAAACAAAAACAACACACAATTGTACTTGGGGTTTTATACGGCAGAATAAAATGTCTCCGTCTCTGTCTCTGCTTGATGGGCGACCAGCCGGCTTCGTTAACCATATATACGACTGTCGAGTTTATGCCTTTGGTTTAAGTGTGTTGTAACGATTGACAATGCAAGTTTTGTTCCAATTAATCAAAATCTGGTATGGTTTCTCACTAGGTTTACCGTACGTACTACATAGGAAACTCAAATATTTCTGCAAATCCTAAGTTTATAAGTAACAACATTGTTGTTGTCACTGATTGATAGGAGTACTAGACTTGGTTGGTAATTCATAGGTGTGTAATTATGAATTATCATTCTCCGTATAAAATATCTTATCACTGATTTTTCCGATACCACCTGTGGTATGGTTTCGCAATTCTCAATATATTTTTTTTATCATTAAAAGCACAAACACTTTTCAATATTTTTTTCTCCACGAATACCGTTCACAAAGTGGTTTTTATTCCATATACCCAATTTTACCATTATTCCTATTTTTTCTCCTTTTCAGCATATACTATTCATATGAGTTTAATCCACTACAACCAAGTCTAAAACTCATGAAATTCTACGATAAGTCTTTTTCTCTACATCCAACTTAACATTATACAAACAGTTTATATATCGGTTATTTTTTTCTCCATGGGTGCTGTTCACAATGAGGTTTTATCCCATATATTCTATTTTATCATAATCCTCTTTTTTCTCCTTTTGAGCAATATAATTCATATGAGATTTATCCCCTACAACCAATTATACGGTAAGTCTAACTCATATGAAATTCTAGGATGTCTTTTGGTCCACATCCAACTTAACATTACACAAAGATTCGTAGGTCGGTTATTAAATATATAATTATTAACTAAAATTATGTTTTTTTCAATGTTTATTACTAAATAATATTAGCAATATTTAATTACTCCTTTAATATTAACCAAAATTTCATTATTGTTAACAAAATAATTAATATGTCATCAGTTCTCATTATGCAATATTAGTTAATTTTGACATAACAATTTTAATCCTATGTTACTTTCTAAAATTTGATTTTATCTTTAGACCTCACATTGTAAAAGATTTATTCAACAACGTTCTATAACAGTTCTTTATCTCTTACATCCAATTTTACCATAAGCTCTTGATTAGTTAACTTAGAAATACTTTTTTAACCATATGTTAATTTCTAAAATTTTATTTTATTATTAGATCACACATTAGAAAATATTTATGTAACAACATTCTTAACAGTTACACAAATTAAAAATTGATTAATGTTACTTACTATAACTTGATTTTATTATTAGACCACACATTATGGAAGATTTACGTAATAACATTCTATAAATGTTACATGGGTTTCCCTTAATGATAAAGACGCTATGTAAATTTATGGACAAATAATCATTTATATGTATCAATTAAAAAAATGATATGTAAGTTTTCCATAATGATCAAACACTACGTAAATCTTATTTATAAATAGTAATTTATTATGTATCCATTAAACAAAAGGATGACGTATATTATTCGGGATTAATGACATAATTTTTTTTTAATTTACCATCAATGTGGCGGATTAAAAAGTATTTACGCAAATATTGTGTATTTGTGTAGGGTTATAGGCGCGGCCGCCAGAGACTCAGACGGGACCGCGTTTTGAAATTATAAAACAGGTCTCAGGCGCTGGCGCTTGAGTCTCCAGCGCCCCCACCTCCACACTCATTTTTTTTTTTAAACCTAGCGGCCACTCCTTTCTTATCTTATCTTCTTCTTCTTCCTTCCCCCACACCACACCCCCCAACCGCCTCTCGCCCGAAAAACCAGACCGCCACGCCGCCATCGCCCCAGACGGAAGCAACCCCGCCGCATACACATGCGGCCCCGCCGCTGTAGACAGAGGCAACGCCTGAGTTCGACGGAGCAGATGTCATCGTCCGACGAAGAGGAAGCAGTCGCCGACAGAGGCAGGGGGAGAGGTTGGCGAGGTCGTGGAGGCGGCAACCATTTTCGTGGTGAGAATCACGCCGGCAACGACCAGAATCTCGCCGGTGGCGGCCGGAATCTTGTCGTTGCCGGTTTTTTTTTTAAATTAATGTTTTTGTTGCTTTTGCAGTTCCTAGGCTTATGGACAGTTATACGATGAGACTACCGCCTGCGACAATTGATCCAGCTCCGGTCGATCCGGTACTTCTTTGGGGACATGGTCAACATCGTATCGACTCAGTTTGGGCAAACGAGGTAAGTATTTGATAACTATTCATGTAAAGTTAAATTAGCTAGTTAGATTAGATTATTTTAGTAGGTGAACTGAAATGTACTGAAATTAGAATAGCATTACGTATCAAATTTTTTGAAATTAGTATAATTTTAGATTAGATAAATTAGAATTATTACGAATGAAATTGAATTAATATCTGAATTGTGCACTATAGGCTGGTGATCGATCTTACCATGTTCGAGGTATGACCAATTTAGTCAGGTATCATGAGCGTTATCAGCCATATCTCGGAACAGCGGGCTTGTCTAGTGTTTTGCCCCTGGTCCCTATGAATTCTGATGCGAGTTTGATTAGTGCGCTCGTAGAGCGTTGGCGACCTGAGACGTCGATCTTCCATTTACCGTTTGGTGAGGTCACGATCACGTTAGAGGACGTTGTGACACTTTCCGGCCTGGCGATCACGGTGATGCCATCGTAGTTGACATACCGGATGAGGAGTGGCCGGCGATCTGTTTGGGACTGTTAGGACGGGTTCCGGATGATCTTTCATGCGGTGTTGTTAGAATTGTTTTGCTGAGGGATGAATTCAGTAATCTGCCGAGAAATGCATCCCAGGAGGTTATAGAGCAGTTTGCACGAGCTTATGCTCTATCTCTGATGGGAGGTGTACTATTTCCGGATCGGTCTGGAGCTACGGTGCACCTATAGTACCTACTTCTGATTGAGGATTGGCAGAGAGCTGGACGGTTCGCTTTGGGAGCAGCTGTTTTATCCTACCTGTACATGGAGATGGATAGGTCGGCTTTGCATATTATGCATTCCTCCACTTCTCTAAGAGGTGACCTTGGTGGATGGCTCGCCCTACTGCAGCTCCGTGCGTGGGAGCGATTCCCACATCTGACACCGCGACATTCAAAGACAAGGGCGCAGATTGTCGAGGATGCATCCCTACGTGGACTTCGATGGCTTCCGGCCAACACTCGCCAGTATGGTGACCAGCTATTCCAGTACAAGTTGTGGTTTGACGAGATAGAAACCATGGTGGTTAGTATATAACATTTAATTTTATAGAATAGTTTTCATTTGTTTGTTTTAGATTTAGGGATAATAATGTGACCATTTTTTGTGTAGTGGAAACCTTACGTTGAAAGAGCACATCATCTCAGAGGTAGTGTGATACAGTCTGAGACGTTTCGAGCAGTAGTGCCACTGATATGCTTTTCAGCAGTGATGTGGCATCATCCAGACCGCGTGCTCTGGCAGTTTGGCATGAGGCAGACTGTGCCTCATCCGCCACATCCTGAGGCTGAGGTTAGGTTTTTCCTTCGCCAAACTACTCGTAGGCCATCGCGTGGGCAGTAGTTGGTACACGCCTCCAGAGAGTCGCTTGCTTTCTGGAACCATCGACATGAGTTCGTAGCGATGACTCCATACAGTGAGGAGGTTTTAGCCTTCCACTCGGAGGTAATGGAGTGGCATCTAGATGTCACCAGACGTCCAACTGACTTTTGTGACCACGGCTTCATCAGCTCTTCGCACTTGATGGAGTACTGTGAAGGACCACTTCTAATTTGTGCTTCTGTCTCCAACCTCATCTTATCGAATTTCTCCAAAAATGGCCAATAAGTATGTTGCACAAGAGAAGCTATAGAAAGTGAACGAATACCTTTGAAAACACCATTGATGTTCTCTGCCATGTTGGATGTCATGATAGACCATTGACGCCCACCATTATAGTTATCATGCGCTAAACTCCAACGAATTTGATGTTGGTCCACCCAGTTATCACAAGAAATATTCCTATCAGCGGTCACCTTAAATTGCATCAGAGTCTACTGAATTAATCCATGTGCCACATGGAAATGCTTGTGTTCATTTCAAAATAAGAGATGCATGATTGAATACGTAGCCATTCGATTCATTTTCTAAGTGGAAGATGAGGAGAAGTGGCAGATGTCCATTGTAATGCCCTCGAAATATGGACAAGATCTCTGGTAGCCCTCCCAAATTATGTCGGTGCAGCTTTTGTTTTTACTCTTTTCCCGATAAGTTATAGTTAATAATGAATTAAGGACATTAAAGTAAAATTAATTTAGTTAGGGTGAGGAATAAGAAAATTTAGGACGACGAATAGCAATTCCCAATACCATAGCTTGCCTGAGTTACTTTTTACTCAACCTTTTAATTTAACTCTTTTTTTGCAAGAAGGAAAGTGATGACTTTTGATATTAAATTTGAAGTTTCAAGAACATAATTTCAAATGAATTAATTTTTGTACAAAGAATAAATCATTCATGATTCAAAAAAATGTACGATAATATGAACATACTTTCATGGTGGAATACGTAGTTACAAAATGTATGGTTCAAGATATATTCAAATAGATATTATCTCAAATTACATTCTTTTAGTGAATTAGAGATTTTTATTAATATTTTGTATTAAAATAGTGAGAAATTTGCCAAGTTTTATACGTAACTTTACCTATATTTCACAGATGATGGGGTGTTACAATCCCTCCTAGTAGGGCTGATAATCGATTCGGTTATAACCGGAACCGTTTAATCGGTTCTCGGTTAATCATTAAACACTTTAAACTTATCGTTACTCGCATCGTTTAAATTAGTCGGTTAACCATAATCGTATAGTCGGTTCTCGGTTATTTTGTCGGTTAACCGGATAATCGTTAACTAAGTGATTCGACAAGGTTATACCAAAATAACCGATCGATAACCTAACCAACAGAAGAAGATGACCGATCGATAACCTAACCAACAGAAGACCTCCTTTTTCAATTGTAAATCTTTTGTAATTTTTCATACATAGGCATGTGTTCTTTTGTGACAAGTTATTCTTTTGTCATTTACATGCGTCACATTAACATTCTATTATGATGAAAATCTTTTTGTCATTGGTAATTTGTCATAAAAATCTCGATGGGATGACAATAGAACAATATAATCTAACAACATTTATTGTCGTATTTTATGTTGTCACATTACATAGCATACTATGTTTCGTGTGACAAGTCTCGTTGTCGTAGTAGTGTGTTGATGAGAAGGCTTTTTAGCGGGAGGTTTGGGGGGGGGGGGGGGGAAATGTGGGTTGTATTATGTGACAAATTAGGGGTTTGTCATAATGTCGATAGTTTTTGTGACAAGTTGTTTTGTCATAATGTCCAACATCAATTGCAGAGGAGATGATATAATATGACAAAGCATGATGAGTCATATTATGTTTATTGATAATATCAATTTGGCAGGAACTTATGAAGGAAAAATGAAATTATTAAATGACAAATGATTCATATGAAAAAATAGATTATCAAATTACCTATTCACATGAGTTAATATGAATAGTATATTATATCATTAAAATGACAGTATGCGAATTTGTCACAATATGAATTTATTAATGGCGGGAAACTAATGGAGGGAAAAATGAAATGAATAAAATGACAAAATAGATTGTCAAATTAACTATTAATTAGAGTTAATATGAAAAGTGTACTTGATCATTAAAATGACAGTATGCGAATTTGTCACAATATCAATTTAGTAATGGCGGGAAAATAATGGAGGGAAGAATGAAATATCTAAAATGACAAAAATAGATTGTCAAATTAACTATTAATTGGTGTTAATATGAAGAGTGTACTTAATCATTAAAATGACAGTATGCGAATTTGTCACAATATGAATTTGGTAATGGCGGGAAAATAATGGAGGGAAGAATGAAATGTCTAAAATGACAAAATATATTGTCAAATTAACTATTAATTGGAGTTAATATAAAGAGTGTACTTGATCATTAAAATGACGGTTTGCAAATTTGTCACAATATGAATTTAGTAATGGCGGGAAATAATGGAGGGAAGAATGAAACGTCTAAAATGACAAAATAGATTGTCAAATTAACTATTCATAGGAGTTAATATAAAGAGTATACTATATCATTAAAATATCATTAAGTGTTGGATGTTCATTTAATATGACAAACAATCGTCAGTAAATTATTTACCTGCAACTCTAAATTAAACACTAATTTAGTTCAAAATCTCAATTCATAGGCATTGAACTGTAAACCTATAAGGGACATACTCAACATCTAATTGCCTAAACTTAGAGTCTTATATGCAATTGCACAAACTCGAGTCCTAATCGGTTAAATTGTACATTATACATAACCCAATATGGGGATGTTAGGTTAATTTAACGTGTTAATTTGACTTGAATCGGACTATCAGCCGCTACGACTAGAAGTCACGAGGGTCTCAATGTTATTTGGGTTTCTGTTCTGAGGCAACTGTATATACTCATAAACTTTGCATTGTCGATTTTTCCTATTCATTATAATATTACTACCTATGATTTAATGTGAATAAAAATAACTAATATATATATATATGGTTCAGACTAGCGTACGCCAGGCGTACGCTGTACACCTATGTTCACGCCTATTAATTATTTTTAATTAATTACAGGTAAAATCAATAATTATAATTAAAACCACACTCATTCATTTATCTTTCAATACTATTTACTCCCATCCGTCAAACAATTAAACGAACAACCCAATTTGTATTTGAAATAAGCCCAACCCAATATCACAAAGCAATTAAAACAAAAACAAAACAACTCAACCTTCCCTCTTCCATTTTTCAGCTCGGAACCTCTCCTACAAATTTAGATGGCAAGAAATAGCTTGAAGAGCATACAAACCCACAAACTTAAAAACTAAAATTAATTCAACTGGCGGAGAAATTGGTGCGACGGCGGTAGTGCGAGGAGAAGCACGATCACTGTCTTCTTCGCTCAGGCAATGAAAGAAGATCTTGCGCGACGGTGACGAAGTCAAAATTGAAGATGGGGTAGCAACAGTCGTCGTCCGGAAGCGAATCCGTGAGGTCTTCGTAGCTCTCGCCGGCGCCGCCGACCTTTTCGATGTAGCGGTGCACTCGTTGACACATCCCGCTCGTTGCCATCCTTAAGGTCAGCGCCATTGTTGATCGAGAAAGAGGTTTTCGAGAGACCTAGCCCCAGGGCTGAAGATCCCAATCTCCTGTCGCCTGCTCCACGCTTGCTAATCCTCCGCTTGCTTGCTTGCTATTCTCTCGGCTTGGTTCGTCGGGGTTGACGAAGAATCCTCCGACGAACTACAAGACGAAGAGAAAGAAGTGTAGAACAAGAGCAGCGACGACGGCGAGTAATGTTGCCGGCCGCGGTGGTGGCGGCTCGAGCAACAACAACCCTCCTCCGGCGCCGCATCCTTAGCGGTGGCGACGAAAGAGAGGCCGACGAGCAAATCGACGAAAGTGGCGACGATGTAGTCGTGGTTGCTCTTCTCGTTCATTGTCAGGTAACAACCCAACAACTTCTCCAGAGATTCCCAATCGCGCAGCCCGTTGGCCTCCACCATCTCCGCCATCGATTGCCTGAAATCCTCCAACGGATCCCGAGAGTCCAGCGTCACCGCAACGGCCCATGGGCCTCCCCCTTCCTTGGTTGCGGTTGATGAATGATCTTGTCGGAGGATGGAGGAGCTGGTTTCGTCGGGGGGAAGAAGAGGCGCCGGAGGATGGATGGAGATGAGTTTGAGTTACTCTTTGAATAAATTGGATTGAAACTTGAAACTTCTAAATAGTAATTCAGGTGTTTGAATCGTAATTGGAAGAATGAAAATACTATGCTTTATATAATGGTTATTGATTTAAGTATAAAGTCGGATAAAAAATTTGTGTGATTAAAACGTACACAAAAAATTATTAGTGGGTGTGGTTGTAATTATCTTTTACCGTTAATTTAATTAAAAATTAAAAATAATTTATAAGTGTGAACACAGGCGTATAGCGTATGTCAGGTGTACGCTAGCCTTTGCCATATATATATATATATATTCTATGGTACCCAGGGTGAAATCCAGGGTACCACATACCCTGAGTATGAAAACGCTATTCAGACCATGAATTGACTGATCTTTTGGACATAATACTATACTCTAACCCTTGAAGATCAAAATCTAGGTTTTAGTTCTCTAAATCTAATACTCCAAGATCAATTTAATTAGAATAATAATCGACGGTTATGATTTGTCCAAATAAAGGCCAAAAATGAATGCACCATCTTAGTGTTTATAGTTTACAATTTAAATAATTAGGAACTAGGGTTCACTCATTAAGGGTTAGGGTATAGTATCAGGTCCAAAAATCCTGCTAATTCGAGGTCTAGATAGCATTTTCATACTCAAGGTATGTGGTACCCTAGATTTCATCCGGGGTACCGTAGAAGGCACCAAGAAAATACATTATTTCATTTACCATGTCGTTTTGCTAACAGCCATTCATTATTCTATCAAGAAAACAAAAAGAAAAATACCACTTCATTAGACGATCGAAGTCCCCCTTTTCCTTCACTCTCTGAAACCCTTACGCCCACAAAATTTACTTTGATTAAACCCTTTCGTCTCCCCAAAAGGCTCGCGCCCAGTCAATTCCGGGAAGGGAATCGAGTATCTCGGAAGGCTACTCTGACGGCGGATTGGTTTGGCGCATGTAAGTAGTAGAATTCCTGTTTCAATTTCCTCTGTTCTGCATCAAAGGATTTTCTGTGCATGCAAATTTTTTTGATTTTGATGTTGCCGCTTGTGCTTTCTCTTCGATGTTCCTTCTAACCCTTTCGCACACCTCCACAGACTCGAGCCTACTAAATCGCTAGCCAAGGAATCGTAATAGAAAGGAAGCTATTACCGGCATCAAATTGATTTCGGAGTTCTTAGTCGGTATGAAACAACATCCTTCTTTCATTCTCCTCGTTCCTCTGTCAAAGGTTTTTGTACTGTTCTCATTTGTTTAGGACGCTGATATCATCATCATCCTCCTTGTACATGAGTTTGCTTTTCAAGAGGCAAGGCTGTTATGATTTTGTTCTCACATGCTTGTGCTTTCTTGGTTGTGTGAATTCCCTTCGAGACATAAGTGCTTCTATGTATGTGTGTATGGGTTTAGATTGGTGGAATCTTTGTTTTAGGGTCATTGTGTTGATTTTTCTATTAAACAAAGTGAGTTTGTGTTAGATTCTTGCTCAATCTATTTCTAGAGATTGATTTGATGATTGAAAACATATGTGAGGGTGAATTTTCCTCTGTAAAAACTGCCAAGTAATAACTAAAGATGAAGTAAGTGCAACATACATGGGGCTGGCCTTAGAATCCTTTCTTTGGCCCTGATTTGAGAGGGAAGTTAATATAAGAGCCAAATTGAAGAACTTCTATTCCAATTTTGTTTTTAATTGAATATAGGGAGTGATTGATCCTTACATTCTGTTCTTACATGTGTTTAAGTCATTAAAAGTACAACTTGTGCAGGAGTTTAAGTAATAGGTTTGCTCATGTTGAATGGGTCTTATATGTGCAGGTGATTTCGACATTCTTCACTGTGATCTAGGAACTCCCAAAACAGGCCAGCAGTGAAGGTTAGTCTTATCTTTATGCATAGTGAAAATGAACAAAGATTGGATGAAGCTAAAGAATAGATTTTCTGAAGAATATATAGAGGGGTTGAGGAATTTATAAGGGTTTCAACTAACCATGTTGATGAACTTGGTAGAATAAGATGCCCGTGTAAAAAGTGCAATAATTGCTACTTTAAAGTTCTAAGCACGGTGAAAAGTGAGATATTTAGGCATGGCATGGTGGAGACGTATACTAGATGGATACATCATGGCGAGCCATTTGAGGTTGGCAGCAATAGCAACACAAACCCGCCGCATTCTCCTTTTGAGAATGAAATTGAAGTGATAGATACTGACATTCCTGATATGCTGGATGATTTAGGCCGAGCTACTGATGGAAGTTTTCCTTCAACAGATGGGGCAACAACTAATAATCCTTGTTTAGCAAATCTTTCTGGCAATCTAGCTAGGTTAATCAATGATGCCAACTGTCCTCTATATCCGGGATGCAAGAAGTTTTCGAAACTATCCTTCGTCATGAAAATGATGAATAATAAACTACTAACCAATAGTAGTGATAAAGCATTTAACTTGAATCTTGAGCTATTCAAGGATGCTTTACCAAATGGGGACACACTTCCAACTTCATTCTATGAGGTTAAGAAATACATGAAAGATCTCGGTTTTGGTTACACTATAATAGACGCATGTCCCAACAATTGCGTTCTGTTTAGATGTCCTCTCCAAAATGTAAAAACATGTCCAAAATGTGGGGAATCTAGGTACAAACCTGGTAAACAGAAGGAGGTGGCCCAAAAAAAAGCTCGGTATTTCCCGATAAAAGATAGGCTACAAAGGTTGTTCATGACAAAAGCCTTGCTAAAGACATGAGGTGGCATAAGGAAAAACGTGTTGATGATGATGTACTCAGGCATCCTGCTGACGGAGAAACTTGGAAGCGCTTTGATAGAGATCATAGCTGGTTTGCTTCGGATCCTAGGAATGTTCGACTTGCTCTTCTTAGTGATGGGTTTAATCCATTCGAAAACATGAGTACTAGCTATAGCATGTGGCCTGTAGTCTTAACACCATATAATCTACCTCCTTGGAGCTGTATGACAGAGCCTTTTTTTTCCCTCAGTGTTCTGATACCTGGAAAGCAATCCCCGGGTAATAATATACATGTTTATTTATAGCCTATGATAGAACAATTGAAAGAATTGTGGGAAGATGGGGTCAATACTTATGATGCATATGCTAAGGAAACTTTTCGCTTACATGCTGCATTGTTATGGACAATAAACGACTTTCCAGCGTATGGAATGTTATGTGGGTGGACTACTAAGGGTAAACTAGCATGTCCCGTGTGTAATAACGAGACATGTAGCTTACGTTTGCAATATGGAAAGAAAGAGTGCTACATGGGTCATAGAAGGTGGTTGGACAAAGATCATCATGGAAAGGTAGGTAGTAAGGGTAAACTATATAAATCTAATTAACTCTTCTATAGGAGTACAATATAATTGATATCTAATGAAATTATTTGTTTGCATGTCATTAGGTTTTTAGGTACCTTAAAAAGTTTTGTTCGTAATAAGGCTTATCCCGAGGGATCAATTGCTGAAAGATACATAGCAAAAGAGTGTTCTGAATTTTGCTCTAGATATCTGCAATGAGTTGAAACAAGAGCAACTCGTCTAAACAGAAATGATGACGGATCTGAAGTGGTGGAGTCTAGTGGGTTCTCTGTTTTCAACCAACAAGGGAGAACATTAGGAGCACCTAATTATGAACCAATATCATATGCAGAATTTCTTAAGATTCAGTGGTACATACTCAATAACTGCGAAGAAATAGAAGACTACTTTAAGTAAGCTAAAACTCTTTTGTTTTTCATTGTCCGTGTAAAATCTTAGCTCAAATTCTAATTTATAAGCTGTGCACAGTATCCATAAGGAAGAGATGATGAAGCAACATCCTAACAGTACAAGGGAAATCATTGAAGCTAACTTTCCAGCTTGGTTTAAGACATATGTAAGATAATCTGTCTTGTCATTGCAATCTTGGACCATATTGCATTTGTGTGCACTTAGCCCACGTAATACATCTAACTTACTTGCTTTATTGATTGTATAGGTTTCCCAAATGTTTCTGGATGGTTTGCTTAAAGAGAAAGACCATCTATATGTCCTAGGACTAGGAGCAAATGAGAGAATGACTAGATATAATGGAATCATCATCAATGGAGTTCGTTACCAAATTCATGATAGTGACAAGAATCACCGTACACAGAATAGTGGAATTGTTGTGATAGGCGACCACAATGGAGAGACCATAGACTTCTATGGTCGACTTGTGGAAATCATCAAGATTCAATATTGTTACGGTCATAGTGTGTTTGTGTTCAAATGCGATTGGTGGGATGTAGGAGACAAGAGAAATGGAATACGATCAGATGGCTATGTAACAAGTGTGAATCTGGGTCGAAAGTGGTATACACATGACCCTTATATTTTGGCTAGTCAAGCTAATCCGGTATTCTACATCAAGGATTTAAAGAATGGTGGTAGTTGGCATATCGTACATAAAGTGTGTCCACGACATGTATATGACGTTCTTGAGAAGGAGGGAGATGATGACGTGGATCCACTCTATGATAATCAACCATACCAACAAGACGGGAATGCTGACCTTTCTGAACTTGAAGTGGATGATAGCGAGATACAGCTACTCAGTCGTGATGATGAGGCTCCTACTATGATTAGTGAAAATGTCATTCGAAAAATAGATGAAGTAGCTCAACGAGAGGAATCCAGCAGTGATGAGGAAGAGGATGACACTCTGCATGACTTTGATGACAACTATAATGAGATTGAAAATCAAATATCATTCGATTTATATGATAGTGACGAGGAAGATGACAAGTAGCTAGTAGATTATAGCATTTTATTTTATATGGACAGACTTTTTGAATCACATATACATTCTTATTAAAGTTTTCTTATTACATACGAACAATTTTGTTATATATATTCTTGAACAATTATCTTATCACATATAGCTTCTTCATTTGGTTTGTCTTGATGGAAACTTTTGCAGCTATGCCTCCTAGGAAGCGAAAGGGCAATGAACAACCTTTGGGAGCTTATTATCGAGTAACAAGATCACATCCAGAAACCGAAACTGGCACCATTTCGCAGAATGGGAATTCTGACAGCTCCACTCAAAATACAGTGGAGAATGAGGTGCAGGCTGGGAATCAAAATACAATGGAGAATGACGTGCAGGGTGGCAATCGAAATACAGTGGAGCATGAGGTGCTCGCAGGGAATTCTGCTGGATCCACTCAAGAATCTGATGCACCAACTACTGAAGGTTGTGTTTTGATTTTTACCAATATCTTATCAATTCAGTTTCTGCCTTCTCTCTTTTGCTTGTTTTGTTATGCAATGGGTTGCCTGGATTAATGTTGAACCTAGATTAACTGATTAAGTAGGTAGTAGGTAATTCAGTCTTAAGCATCTCATCTTTTAATATAAAGAACATATTTGTTTATGATGATCAGGCCAATCACAGAATAAAAAGCGGGGGATAACCAAAGGATATGAGGTCATGAAACGAGTACAAGATGGTACAAAGATTGGTGGAATCTTTGTCCCAGAAAATGGGCTGTACTAATGTGAATTTATTGAAGACGGAGATAGGAGTCATTACACACGTCTCATGGCCCCATTAAGGAAGTACTATTGGTCAGAATTGACTGAAGCTGAAAAGCAACCACTGTTTGCAAAATTGGAGGTATTCTTGATGTTTATGCTTGCTGCTAATAGTATTTGCATTGAAAACTTCCACTATTCTTTTTTTAATAGGTAAATATATGGGTTGTGCTGACTTACAACGTCTTCTTTTCTATATTTGTATTGTTTTTATGCAGACTGAGTTTGATATAAATTCAAATGATGTAGCTATAAAAAATATTCTCAGTTCTAGAATGCAAAAGCGGTTCCTCAATTATAAGCACCATTGTAATAAGCATTACAACAAAGATCCTTCGACAGCTCGCTCGAACCCCCCCGAAGGTGTGAAGCTGGATGATTGGCAGCTATTGTGTGATCACTTTGAGAGTGATCGATTTAAGGTAAATGTCATTCTGATTCATGCTCCCTTAATATTTGTAACTCCTGTGGGTTAATGATTTTTCCCTTTGCAGAATCGATCTAAACAAAACAAAATTAACAAGGGTAAGCAACAGTATGCTCATACCACTGGAGCTAAATCTCATGATCAAAGAATGTATGAGATGGTAAGTTTTCTCATTCAACAATGCAAAAATTGATAGTTATTTAGGGTGAGTGTAGCTAGGCTGCAGAACTAGTGAATTAGAGAATAAGATTGGTTGGTTTGTGTTTGGTTATGTACAACCTTCTTTCTTTCACCTTCCTGCAAATGTATTATCAAACTTGATCTAGGAGAAGAAGAAGCAGTCGACTGAGCAACCAAACATGGAGGCTAGAGATGAGCAAGTTGATGAAATGGAGGAGGAGCCCAAAGATATTAGACTCTATGCAAATACCCATAAGAGAAATGATGGAAGTTGGGTGAGCGAGGAACCTAAGAAAAACTATGTAAGCATTTCATATCATTTGAAAAAAAAAGTTCACTTTATTTCTAGTTTGAGGTACTACCAAGCCACTTACCTAGATAAAAACATGTTGTGTATATAGGAGGAGATGATAGCCATTCATACCCAAGCAAAAGAAGATGGGAAGTCCTTATCTGGTCGTGAGATTGTTGAGATGGTGTTGAAGAAAAAGGTCAAGTATGGACCAAAGGAAACAGTTCGTTCGACAAGAGAGATACAACTGGAAGCAGAATTGCAAGAGGAAAGAGCTGAATCTGAGAGAAGAACAAAGGAATTTGAGGCCAAGATACAATCCCAAGAGGAGAAGATACAAATTCAGGATGAGAAAATACAACTTCAGGAGGAGAAGTTACAAATGCAAGGTGCGGAAGTGCAGCAGCTACGAGAATCACAAGAGAAACTTCAGCAGCAGATGGAGTCATTTGCTTCAACACTAAATCGGAAATGACCATGGATTCCTTCAGTCGAAGGTAACTATCTATATTCCTAGTCCATTGTTCTTAAAGGAGCTGAATTTATATATGTCTCGTTCTCAAGTTGAGTTGTGTGTTGGGACAACAACTATTTAGATTAATTGTCACTTGAACATGGATGTGAGTAAGTGACAAACTATATTCTTTTTCATTGTTTTCTTACAGATGTTGAAGATTATTAGGAGCAAGGATTAGATGGCAAGGGAAGATGTTAAAAATTAGAAGTATGAACTTTCCATTTTGTCGTAGGATGTTCTCCTTTATGGTGAACCAACGCTAAACTTGTTCGGAAGCCTTTTTCTGGATTTCGTTGGAAGACTATGTTGAAGTCAAGATGGTACTGAATTGAATGTTTGGATTTGGATTGAAGGATTATTTTTATTTAATGTGATTGGATTCTCTAGTTATGACTATGAACACAGGGTTCAATTCTGTCAATTTGTGTGTGCCATTCATGGTATATTTTGACAACACATTTGTCATAATACAAAACAAAAATGACACAGACATGTTGTCATAATATCCAAATAATATAATCTGACAAAACAAAAGTCGTCATTTATTATGGAATTTATGACAAATTTATCAATTTTCAGAAATTGCAATAATGACTCGTAAACCTTCCATGACAAAAGATGATGGTCGTAATTCTATAGGTATGACAAAGTAAAATTTGTCATAATCCAATAACAGAATGAATATCAATTGTGACAACAGTCGAGTATGACAAAATGTAATTATCATACTTCGCGGTGTTTGTCACATTAAGTTAGATAAAACTTGACATCTCGTGACAAACACCGTTGTAGAATGACAACTTTGTCAGCTTAATACGACAAATCATTTTGTCATATTAGTGACATGTTTATGACAATTTATAAAGGTCACATTATTGGTAGATCTAGTATGACGAACATCTAAAAGTTTTGTCTTGTCACATCAAGTCAACGGCGACGGCGATATTACGACAACGTTAATGACGAATGATATTTGTCACAATGGATATAATATGACAAATTCATAATGTATTGTGACAAAGTCCTTGCGTCATAATAGACCTAATTTGTTGTAGTGAAACTAGGATAGACAAGAGGTCTTGTAATCTTTCAAACACTTTATTATTTCAACCTACGTTTGGGGCTCATGGAGCTCTACTATTTTTTTTCCTAACTATGAGGATGGTCGTAATCAATTAGTCGGTTAACCGTTTAACCATCGGTTATTAATTAGCTAAATTTGACTACCGGGAACCGACCATTTATTATTTAATCGGTTATCGGTGTAACCGTTAAGCACCAGTTCCAGTTCGATTATCGACTACACCGTGAACGGGATAACTGTTTTTACCAGCCCAACCTCCTAGTTTCAACGTAGCTCCTACACCGTATGGTGTTATGCATGATAAATAAATATACTTAACACAATCTATTATATTTCACCAAAGTTTATAATAAGTTACCATCCAATATAAGGGAAATATATTTGGTCCTAAATTTTTTGGAAAATTTGTAAATCATAATAGGTCATGTGTACTCGTTTATTATATGTAAAATTTTAGCTAAAAATGAAAGTGGTACTAAGTGGTTCAGGGTGGTACGAAATCATTTTTCTTGAAATTATGTTCTTGAAACCTCAAATTATATCTTTAAAAGAACAAACTACAAGTTTACTGTTGGGTAGAGTCACTTCCATTGGTGCACTCTCCAAGATTTTTGGCAGGCTTCAGTCCCTTCTCATTCCCTCTGACAGCAGAGACTTTTCTTCCTCAGCTCTCTCTTTTTGCTTTTCTGTCCAACCTTTCCTTGCCTTCCCCTCTCTCTCTCTCTCTCACTCTCTCTCTCTCTCTCTCTCTCTCTCTCTCTCTCTCTCTCGCGCATACCCCTTCTCTTTCACCCACTCTCCTCTCTCTCTTGAAAAGAAGAAAATGGACAGAAAGAAAACCCTCCTGTAACATGAGAAGGAGGAAGAGGAAGGAAGATCTGATCAAGAAGACGACAGGGAAGGAAGGATCTAGCCGGCCCGCATGACGGAGAGACGTGAATGGCGATGGCGGCGACGGGAAGGCCAGCGGCCAGCTACGGTCCCAACTCCCAGCGATGTCGAGGAGTAGAGAAGACATGATTGCTTGTCTGTTGCCCAACAGGATTTCCGATCATAACGAGGGAAGGGGAAAATACAAGGAAGAACCATGGCCTGTCGCCGCCAAAGAGCCATCAACGAAGGGGAAGGAAGTGAGATCTCCAACGGGAACTTTGTCGGCGATTTCACGCCCGAAGACTGAGCTTTGCCAGCGATTGCCATCTATCAACGGACGTGTAAGTGGGGTTTTTTGTGGATTTATTTTCCTTTTCGTTGTTGGTGTGTTTGGCTTTTTCTTTCAATGATTTCTTGCAAATCTGCCTTTTTTGTTTTGGGTTTTCGACTAGGGAAGAGCTGTCGCCGGAGGAGATTTCTAAAGGCAGCTGAGGCGACGAGAACTAATCGCTGCTCTCTAGGTAAGTTCCTTCTTTTTGGGTTTTGGTTTTGTTTGCATTTTGGGGTGCCCTTTGGGCTAAGATCAGGTGACTAAGGGGGGTCCCCTTAGTCACATGGCTAAGTGAATCTCAGCCACTCAACTTCATTAAAATCCAAGGGCTCTTATTAATCCAATCTAAGGAAGGGTAATGTAGTAATTGCATGTTTATTTTCTATTTTTAATTATAAAAGGAGTAAAAAAATAAATCACCGCCGTTTCCATCCCGATGCGCCGCTTCCCTCTCCATCCCGACGCGCCGCCTCCCGTCTCCGGCCAGGGGAACTCCTGGGCAATTCCTGGGGAGGAAAATTCCCTCATACGCCATTATTCCATCTGCTTCCTTCCTCATGCGCCATTAGGATTTTCCAGAGAGAGAGCTGCTCCTCCCGCCGGCGGCTTTTAATTTTGGCCCATGGCCACCGCCACCATTTTTGGTGTGGGAGAGAGAGAGAGAGAGAGAGAGAGAGAGAGAGAGTCAACTTTTCCGGCGACGGCGAAGCAGTTTTCCGGCGACCAGAGACGGTGGTGGATGATTTTCCGGCAACAGTATTGAGTTCGTGATGTTTGTAATGTTTATATTACTATTTTGTATACATTGTAATGTTTGTCATGTTTGTTATTTTGTAATGTTTGTATACTTTTATGTTATGATTTGTATACTTTGTATTCATTTGTTTGTTTGTAATGTTTGTAATGTTTGTTTGCAATGTTTGCAATGTTTGTTATTTTGTAATGTTTGTATACTTTTATGTTATGATTTGTATACTTTGTATTCATTTGTTTGTAATACAAGTTTACCAATCTGTATTGTAAGTAGTGATATTCTGTACGTGTAGTATGCTTTGTACTGTTTGTAATGTTTGTTTGTAATGGTTTGTAATGTTTGTTTGCAATGTTTGTAATGTTTGTTTTTTTTGTAATGTTTGTAATGTTTGTTGGTTTCTTTTGTATTGTTTGAATGTTTGTTATTTTTGTCCACATGTTTGTCATTTTTGTCAACCATGTTTGTAATGTTTTTTGCATCACAAATCAATACATATAAAGTATACAAATTATTAGTACTTACAATACAAAGCGAAACATACTAAGAATACAAGCAAAACATACTAAGAATACAAACTGTCAAAGAAAAACATACTAAGAGTACAAACTGTCAAAGGAAAACATACTAAGAGTACAAACTGTCAAAGAAAAACATACAAACCATACTGTCAAAGAAAAACATACTAAGAGTACAAACTGTCAAAGAAAAACATACTAAGAGTACAAACTGTCAAAGAAAAACATACAAACCATACTGACATTTTGTACAAAAATACTAACAATACAAACTAATGTTACAAAACATACAAACTATACAAATCATTGTTCTTCCTTCAGACGACTCTCTCTCCACCGCTGCCGCCGACGGAGACGGACTGACTTTGCCGCCGACGGAGACGGCCAATGACACAGCGCAAACTCGAAAAAAACACGATCGAGATTACCTTACACGAGAGGGACAAAGCGTGAGAGGGGAAATCGAACAGCGAAGCGAGGCGGAGGCTAGGAGGAGCTGTTGCTGTTCTTGCTGTTGAAGTCGGAGGCGAGGCGGGAGGCGATGGCGGAGTGGTACATCACGTCGTGGTGCGCCGACGTCCCCGAGGTCAGCATCCGGAGTTGCTTGGCCTTCTCGGCGGTGAAGCAGCCCGGGGAGAATCGAGATCTGGCCTACTTCGCATCCAGATCCGGCCGATTCTCGTCCTGATCGGCCGCCGGCTGGCTCGCTGGCGTCGTCCCGACGTAGTCCAGCTCGGAGGACCAGCCGAAGAGCGGGGACCACCATTTCGGCGAGGCGGAGGAGGATGGGGGGAGCTGCCTCCGGCGGTTGTTGAGGTCCGGGCTTCGTCGGGAAGAAATCGTCGGGAAAGGAAGAGAGAATTGGAGAGGGGAAAAAGGAAAAAATAAATAAAATGGAAAACAGGATTTAATTATTTTTTTTAAATGCCAAAACTACCCCTCTGATTAATTATTAACCCTTCCTTCATCTGGACCATTAGATCTACCCATTCTAATCTAAGGGCTGAGGGGAGCTTAGCAATGTGACTAAGCACCCCCCCTTAGTCACCAGATCCGGACTCGTGCCCTTTCTCTCATCTGGTTCTGTTGATTTTTTTTTCATTTCAGGCATAGGAAGAGGAAGAAGAAGTCGGCATCGCCAGTCCTGACCCAGACGACAGCTGCGACATAGTTGGCTGGCCAGACAGAGAAAATTTGTGGGTTATTTTTAAATTTACTAGATATTTGGTGATTCAGTTTGCCCTTGAATGAATTTTGATTTTTAATTCAATATTTGGAAAATAGGAGGCGAATAATCTATTAAGCACTTGGAGCTTTGAAGGTAGATGAATTGAAATCTTAAGCTGTAGTGATACTTTGGAATCTTTTATGGTTGTTCCAATCATTAGAGTAGTTTGCAGAGTTGATTTGTTTTCGAGATGAACAATTGCTTTTGGATGATTTATGAAGTTTGTTTTGGTTCTCTGGATAATTGAGTTTTTAAATCAAATTTAGGTTTTTATTTTTGGAATTAGTTATTATGCGGTTTAGAAATTACTCACCTTTGTGATGCTTAGGTTGTGCTTTGTGGAAGGGCTTCCATGAGAGGAGAAGGTGCATGAGCTCTGTTTGATTGCTTTTCATGAACTCGAAGATGCGACAATTAACTATTTGGGCTAGAATGAAAGGGAGGACTGCTTGAAACAATCTGGGTAGATTCACCTTCATGTCAATCATTTTTATGTATTGCATCTGAGGTTTTTGTGTTTCTGTCGACAGTAATATAGCAGTTATTTCTCCTTGCATGGCCTTACAAGGGTATCAGAGTCAATGTTGGAATTGTGTCTCAATCTGTTGTTTTTATTAAGTTGGTTGGATATAGGAAACTGCAGTTGCTCTGCATTATTCTCATAATTTGTCAAAATGATATCCGCAGTTTCATACACGGTCCTCCTTCAGGTTGATTTCCAGTTCCTTTACTTCATCTTGCAGTGGTTTACATAGTTACTAGAGTTTAGGGTTCTGCTGCCTCTTGACCAAGCATAGCCACAGTCATCTTGGGTAAGAGATGTGAATCGTGGATCTTAACTAGATGGTCTTCTAGCTTCAGTTTGTTGTAGGTTGTGTGTCCTCTCCTCGATCCTTATTTGCCTGCATACGGTTTTGATTCACGCTAAATGATTGTGTTTTTTTCATGTTGTTTGCAGGTAGGCAGTTGAGGAGTTATGGGCTGAACTGTAGTCATCTTACTCTGGATCCAACGTATGAATTGGTGAGATTTCTAGCCTGCAAACAATCTCAATTACTTAGCATTCTATAATTGTATAGAAATAGAAGTTTGATGCATATTCTTGGAATATCAGGGTAGAAGAAAAAGGAACTTCCCGAAATTAAAAATGATCTTTCATGTCAATTGCTCCCCAACCCGCAGTTTCTTTCAGACGATATTGGTGTTTATGTGCTTTCTAACCAATTAATATGTGTATATGCTAAGCTACGACAACATGTATAAGACCAATTTTCTTACTAGGGTTGTGTTATAATAATAGCAGACTGTTGATCAGTTCCCTTTACTTGCAGAATGTTGCTTTCTTTAAATCGCATTGTATGATCTGATCCTTTTTATACTTATAACTTCAGTCTCATGGTAGTTGCCTCCCAGAACCATGATCCGGAGGAGCCATAGGTAAATGAGAAATAGGCTCGGAGATGGCAGTATCATCCAGTGGAGAACAAAATGATAGGAACCTCGAGGAGTTACTAAGAGCAGGTGCATCATTTTTTCCATTTGGTTTCCTTAGTCTTTTTCAGGAGTTCTGGGTTTCATTAATGGTAAGATTCTTTATGAACCATCTCGAGTTGTGGTAAACTACTCATTTGTATTGGTGCTCAAGGATTACCTCTTTATCAGCTTTTTAAACATGGAAGGACCATTCCAGAAAAGAGCTTCTGCATAACATAATGGTAAGTGTTGAACTTCACTGGTTTATTGATTTGTTTGCAGTGCTTTTGTTCTATGTATGCCTCTTTCGACCAGTACTACACTCTGTTGATTCCATCACTCATGAAAAATCCTTTTCCTTTCAGGAAGGAAGAGCATTTGTTGAACAAAGACGGAAAGTGAGCTTCTGTTTTTCCCAGCTGTCACCAAACATGTCACCGTTTCAAGTGGGAAGCGTAGTTGTGGATTCGATAATAAAGACCAGAGCAATGTTGGTCTTCTGTGCTCCTTCCCTATACCTCCCATCCATGAATTTATCTTTGCAGGTCAACACTTGCACTCCTTTTTGCCTCACAGATTCTATGTTGGAATTTATAGATTTTGCTTGCTTAAGTTAGGTCCAGTACTAATGCTCTATCGTTGGTGTCATTTCAAAAAAATAGGGATATGTTCTGCGAGATCGGGTAGGAGCAGTGCAATTGAAGTTTCAAAGCAAAGATATTTTGATTAGTGGATCTATGAATCACTCTTGGAGAAAAGGTACAGCTTGGTGGGATTGATTGTTGTATGAGGGAACTTTCAGCCCATGTATAATTCTGAAGAAACCAATAAAAGGTAACAAACTCTTCCTTTCGTGAACTTACGGTGTTGTTTTATCTACCGGCCTAATACATTATGATCGGTTTGCATTAGAGAATGATAGTGAAAGGGGGTTTCTAGAAAGGAAGAGACACGACGGCACATAAGTTCTCAATGGAGTTGGTTTCCGTACGAGGGAAGGACATCAGGAAGGTGGCAGAGGAAGAAGGAAAAGGGGAAATCGGAACTGGATACGAGGGAGGTAATTTCCGTTTGTGTTAATAGTTTTGTTTAAATTGTAGAAATTAGGTCATGTACTTTATGGGAGATTAGCTTATGTTGATCCGATTGGAGGATGATGTGAGAGGGATTCAAGGGAGCATAAATCAGCGGTTGCGATGGAGGAGAGTTTTTTTCATGTTCCTTTTTTTTTGTAGTTATGATTCTCAGTCCGTTTTCTGCCTACTTTTGGAACTTATTTGTGGTCTTCGGTGTTTCCACATACTCCTATATTCAAAGCTGGCTATGCAACTGCATACTAAAATAGTCCGACATATTAGCCTGCATTGCAGATGTTGACTTGCTATTTCAGATGCATTCAACTCACTGTCTGTGGGATATTTGGCTGGTTTTGTTTTGAATTTCGTTAGCGAGTTCCTTAATGTTTTCGTGTTTCGTCTACCATTTTTTGTGTTTCCTGGATGTAGAAGAAGGAATCTAGCAAGAAAAGGAAAGATTTGTTCAGCTTATTAAGATAGGAAAGGTGCAATTTGTTTGGATTTGTGAGTAAATTTGTTGGTATTCTGAATGAATTCGATGAGTATTTTGAATAAATGTGCATTTTAATGACCAATCTTCCTCAGTTATATCCGTTGTAGAAGTTAAGGTGGATCCACTGGTTCTTGAATTTCTCATGTGTGAGCTCTATATGGTATTGTTCTTAGACAGTATTTCATTCGCCACGAAGTGTTGCTGACGAGGTAGATATCTGAAATGCAGTCATGAGTGACTTGCGGAGAGAGAGAGGGCGAACAATTGTTGTAAGGAATAAATGGAGCATTAGAAGACTAGGTAGAGAAGAAATTCTCGCAAGCAGAGACCACCATTTTTTTGGCTCCTCAGCTTGAGCTTCAAAGTTCTGGTACTTCCTTCTCCCATCATTATTTCTGCCTGTTGTTTCTGTTTTCTAAAATAAATGCAATGAAATGTAGAAGAAGGAAAGAATAATAGTTTTGGCGGTCTGGGGTTGTGGAACTTAGAGTTGTGTTGGAGGTTTGAATTTTTGGTCTCACTCTGAATCAGCTTTAATGGACTATGTTATGTATTGTTTATGTTCAGGCATAATTTTTTTCCTGCTTTCATGTGTTTCATCTGATCCATTAAGGCATGTTCAAAGAGGTGGCGGTTAGGATTCAAAGCAAAGGACCATAAACAAGACATGCCTTCTGTAGACATGATGGTGGGTGCTGAATTTCAACGGTTTTTAGATTCCTTTCCAGTTCTTTTGTGCGTCTATGTCTCTTTCGACCAGTGATTTGTTATTTTTTTTCCTTTCAACATGATATAACCAAACAAGACTTGCGATTCTCATATTGACGACATCTATGTGCCTTAGGAACAAGCTTCCCTTCGGTACTTTTTCTTCCCTTGAATCTCTCATTTTCATAGCTAATATTATGTTATATCAGTTTACACGGTGCATCGCAAATCATGTTTAGTGTTTTAAATAAGAATGAATCCGGGTTTGTGTTGCCTAGGGACTGTAACCTGTGATTACCTTTCGTGTTCATCTTAGAATTCAATTTTTATCTATTACATTGGTGTTTTTTCAGGTATGGTTGGTATTTTAGTTTTTTTGGGATACTCACTGGATAATTGTCAATGCCAACCAGGATACTCATAGAATACAAAAGAACGAGGAGGAGGAGGAGAAGAAGATAACTTTTCCATATCCATTATGCTCCCCCCACCTAAGTTATCTTTGTCTCCGAAACTCGCTCTCATTCTGTCTCTCTCTCTCTCTCCCCTTGAGCTCATTGGTTTTCCCAGTACATAATCGGGCGCAAAAATGCCGGCGACAAGCTGACTTACGGGTGAAGGATAGTCCACCAACTGATTCATTAGATGGTTAGTTTCTACCTCTGTGTTCGTTGTTTGTTTTCTTTTATGTATTTGATTGATTCTTAGATGGTGTTTTTCTTCATGGTTTCATTGGACAGGACTCTAGGAGCATAGCCACGGGTAGGAGGATCAGCAAGTTATGGGTTTTTTCTGGGCAGGGAACTACGGAGGGGAGGTGTGCAGGGTGGCAGAGGGACAGTCAATAGATAGATTACCATCTCCATCTCTCGCTCTCTATTGTTGGAAGAAGACGAAGGGAGGAGAAGAACAAGAAGAATGGGAAGAGGAAGACTGGAAAATTGCTTCCAGATCGATCTTCCTCCCCACCGTCAGTTATCTTCTTATCCTCATCCGTCGCAAAATCACACCAAACAAACTTGCCTAGGAGAAAAGGGCTGTCCACCGGCTGATTGATTAGATGGTGAGTTTCTGCCCTCTGTTTATTTTCATTCTTTGCTTCCTTTTATTATTTTAGTTTATGCTGAATCGTTGTATTTTCTCTAGGAGAGACGGAAATCTGCCGGTGATTGGTTGTTTTTGCGCTTTGTTGTCTTACCCAGAACTACTGGTTTTTAAGGATGGACAAATAGGAAGGAGGTGTAAGAAGATGGTGAGTTTCTGTCGTTTCTCTTTCCACCCTTTTCTCCCTCTCCTTTTGAACTTTAACGAAGAAGGAAATGAAAGAATAGGAAGAAGAAAGAGGAAGCAGCTGCAGAAAACTAATAATGAGGTCTCTAGCTATTTGGAAGGAACAAGATAGAGGAAGCAGCTACAGAACTATGTTTTCATGGAAACCGAATCATTTTCTTAGTTTTTGTCTCCCATTTTTGTGTTGCAATAGGAGATGTGCAGACTTTGCTGGCCCTTTATTTTCTTATGTGCAAAAAAAAAAAAAGCCTTGAGTGGAACTTATTGTGTTTTTTATAGTTGAATTTTTTATGAAGTATTTATTATTTACTATGTGGTAATTTAATCAGACCTCCAGATCGAAGAGTGCTCTACTATGTGGTAATTTAATCAGACCTCTCTGCTTTACTTTTCACAGTGTTGACCTTTGATTTTAATAGATTTCCCCGTGTCTCCTCTTCTGTGCCCAGGACGCAACCACTGTTGAGATTTCTGTTGCTGTTATCAGATTTAAGTTTGAATGGGGTAATATTATGTCACCTTTCAATCTACGGTTTTATGTTTTCTTCCTCAAATGTTGGCGGCATTTATAGGTACCCACGACCATAGTTTCTTTCTCTAATATAATGAGGTTTTTTTCCACTCGATGGTTTATGTGTATCATACATTATTATTCAAGTCTATTTACACCATTCTCCGTCGTTCTTAATTCTTAATACATGTCTTTGTGATGTCGAATGAAGCGTATTCTCACTTTTAAATTGCACTTCTTTCCGCTTCTGGCCTTGAAACTCACTTTTTTAAGGGAGTTCTTTTGCACCCTTCTCTGAGCCTTTATATATATTGTCTTGGATCAAATTTGTTTGTGAGCTATTAGGTGGTGCCCATATACAATTAGTGATGGTTGAAAGAAAGGAATTGAAAAGCAGCCAAGTATTCACTCTTAAATTGTTAGGATTCTGCAATTGAAAGCATTAAGCTAAACTAAAATGGAATCGATTTTGGGATATAGTTGCTTAAGGCTAGAGCATTTGATGTGTGTGTCTCTCTGACCTGAAACTCTATTTATCTAGCAGGAATTACCCATCGTTCGATAAACTTTATCAACCTGTACAACAGAAAAAACCTCACTCTTGAAGCATTGTTGGTTGCTCCCCAACAATTAATACTGCCTTTTATTACATGCCTTTATTCATCATGTAATGTCCCGCTATGTATCCTTTCTTTTTAATATAGCCTTAAGTAAAAAGAACAGTTCAGTTTTCATTAGCCACATCCAATAACTGGTGATGGCCAACAAGGAGCAAAGAAATTATTTCATTTTCATTCTATTCTCCTCAAAGCTTGAATAGTGCACAACTTTAACCGATTTTGCTATGGAGTTCCTTCTTAGAGTATTTCATGCTTAGATTCTTATTTTCCATTACCTTTCTGTCAGTATTAGTTCTTTGTTTTTGCTACTTTTTTGTTAACTGCATCTTCGAGCTTCAACTTATTAGCTTTACTGTCAATGGCAAAATTTGCAACCTTAGATTTGTTCCTTTGATTTGCCAGTGTTTCCTTTAGATGGTGTACTCGAATTAATTGCATGCTGCACTTTTGTTAATGTTCTACGGTAGGATACAAATAAACAAAACTGAATACTTGCACTAATATGTATTTCAAATGGTAGAGCGGTGCATATGGGAGATCATTTCTGGTTTCCTGTAACTTTGAACTTTGTTACTGACATGTTCTACAATTCCCAGACCTCTATTATAATTTCTTTACATAGTCTAATTGATTGATTTTAAAATTAGTTAAGTATCCTAACATGAGGCATCGTTGACAACACCAGTGCAGAAATGAAGTTGTCTATGGAATCAAGAGTGACACGGGAAGGAATGTTGAGGGCCTATACAGAGATGAAGTTGGTGGATGCTTTTATTGCACTACAATGGGTATTGGAATCAACGGGGTCGATGACAGTATTAGGACACGGAAGCCTCTCTTTCTCTATTGGAATCGAAAAAGAAAAAAAAAGGACTCCGCTCATCCTCTCTTAATCGACAAACTCAGGTGGTTTCGTTTCGGTTAGGGTTTTAAATTTTGTTTTTCTCGCGTCAGATTTGGTGCTTTCTTGCTGCTCAATTCAGATCTTAACTCTCTCAACTGTTGCCTAAACCTTCCCTCTAGAATACTTGAGGTTTGATTTTAAATATAGAGCAGCTCTCAATGATTGCATTTCTAAGATCCTAGAGGTATTTATTTGGCATATGAAAGGTTGAGTGAGGAAATGTTTGGTTTTGTTGGATCTTTAGTAGTTGTTCCAGTTTATCGTTTTCGACTCTTAAGGAATGATGTGCGCCTGTGCGCTTTTATTGTGGTTTCGATTAATTTTAATCTCTGCCTACCAATGTTGGTTTACAGATCGATTTTCATTTGGTTGTCGCTTTAATGGGAAGTGGCAGTGAAACGTGGTGGTGATGGTGCATATGTTGAATTTTAATTACCGTTTATAAACTGTAAGGTGTGTTTTTTATAACTTGGTCCTAGAGCCAAACCGTGTTAGTTTTGTGAAAATGAATTTCTTTTTGATTATTAAGATATTGCCTTGCATATAAAGACAGGTTTATGATTGTTACTGCTACTCATTCTGTAAGTTGAATTGCTATAGTTGTTTCAATCAGTTTTTTTGCGGCCAACTGTTGGCTCCATGGAAGTTGCCCTCTGCTATCCATTTATGTGTATGTATGGCATACATATGATGTTTGATCGGTCCATTTGACTGACTTTTAGTGGGAATTTATTGTTCTTGCAACATTTTGTGATGGATTTCTAACTAAATTTTGCAATTGCTTTCTAGGAAATTTAATTCGCACCCGTTGGAGTTCAATCTATTACGAATGGGTTCATCCATTTCACTCTCTTAGAATTCTTGGTTTCTATATATTAGTGTATCCAATGTTGTTTGAAACGTGTAATAGGTGATTGTCAAGGGATTTGTTGAGGATAGCTACATGCATGTTCTTTTTTGAATATCGATTGGTAATGTCAGTTAGTATGTTTTTCACTTCGTTCTAACTCATAAATCCAGAGTTACTGTTCACTAGCCAAAATTGTAGTCGGTCAAATAAGGTGTGTGCTTCAGGTGCTGCAATTCTGTCCAACCAGTGTATTATGATTTGCTTGATTAAGAGCCTCAAATGTTCCTTTTATCATTTTTCATTCATTTCGCCGTCAGGTTTGCATGATATGCCTTTTTTGCTATCATTGTTACGCAAAGCAACGTGAGCGAGTGTACCTAGAGAAAAGGAGACACCCTGTTCCACCTTCTCTAGATCTACCTAGGAAAAAAGGCAATAATAGCAAAAATTATCAGGGGTCAAAAAACTTCTACTGCGTCAGTCCGGGAACAAATGTTAACAGGCAAGACTCTTGTCGTCACCTATCTACCATATTGCCACTACTCTTGTGGGTGCTTGCATAACATGTGATCCTGCTTTTCAACCCTTCTGGCTCCTTAATTAGCACTCCTTTTATACTGCAATTTCAAGGGGGAAATGTCAACATCTCCACCATTTTCAACAAGCATTTACATAACTTTCAGTTGCCCCACCATCACCAACTGACACTCTTTTACATCACATTCAATGCAAAACAACACAATATCTAAACTGTATTTTCCCAATTAATCAATTTGACAGCGACCAATATGTACTGCTGCTTTAGTATGGCAACACCCGCTTTGCAATACATAATAATATTATGTGCTTAATATCAACTGTATTTTACATAACTTTCAGTTGCCCCACCATCACCAACTAACACTCTTTTACATCAGATTCAATGCAAAACAACACAATATCTAAACTGTATTTTCCCAATTAATCAATTTGACAGCGACCAATATGTACTGCTGCTTTAGTATGGCAACACCCGCTTTGCAATACATAATAGTATTTTCCCAATTAATCAATTTGACGGCGACCAATATGTGCTTTACAAATCTTCATGTTCTCTACTCAACTACTCATGGGTACACAAATATGTCAATTTCCAAAGCAAACTCCAAATTTTTCCAATACAATCTCCCCGTCGCGGAGCGCGGGTTTCCTTACTAGTCTAATATAAAAAGTCATCACTTTCCTTCTTGCAAAAAAAGAGTTAAATCAAAAGGTTGAGTAAAAAGTAACTTGCAAACTATGATATTTGGGAGGGAGCTGCTGCACCTTACCGTTAATCCCAATGAAAAATGGAAATAACTGAAGTGACCGTTCCGTTCCTCCATCATTGTGATTATAGGTGTCAAAACATGACCCACCCGAGTAACCCGCCCAACCAACCCGATCCGCGACCCGCAACCCGATTGGACTAAAAGTCAAAGACCCGCAACCCGCCCGACCCGTAACCCGCTTGACCCGCAACCCGCTTGACCCGCAACCCGATTGACCCGAACCCGATTGACCCGCAACCCGCTTGACCCGCAACCCGCTAGACCCGTAACCCGACTAACCCGAACCCGATTAACCCAACCCGAACCCGCCCGATTGGCACGAATAATACTACATAATATATTTTTGTGCATAAATATTATATGTAGATAATATACATATACTTGCCCTATTATTTTTTCATCTTTCCCACCAAGAACAAAGGTTTACTTTGTGTTGACAAATAAAAACTGTCATTTAATTGAATCACATAATAGTCTCACTGTCTCGGTAGATAAGTAGAAATCCTAGGAGGGTTGTCAACATTTTTTACATTTGGTTGATGTATATAAATAATATATATAGATAACACATACATATGAAAAACATGATTGACTTAATTAAGCCAATCATATATCAGTACCTAATAATTACAACATTTTTTCTTCCACAAATAATATAACTGGTCACATAACATTGTCAAAATATTAACCTAGCATACGAAGATTCATAATAGTACATAAGTCATAACTCATACCCTAGCCCCAATAATAAGAAGATACGAAGATTCATAATAGTACATAAGTCATAACTCATACCCTAGCCCCAATAATAAGAAGATACATAATAGTTTGCTTACTAAGTTCTACCATATAAAAAATAGTAGGATACAAATACATAGTTGACATTGTCACATCTTACATACCAACAATAAGTTCGAATAAGTTAGAATTGTAACAAGAAAATTGCGTGGAGTAGTTGGCTTCTGTGATGGTCTTGCCAATTCAAGGTACAGGGTTCAAAACTTGGCAGAGGCAGATTTTTTAACATGTTTTTGTTAACTTAATTTTATAGGGTTCAAAACTTGGCAGAGGCAGATTTTTTTACATGTTTTTGTTAACTTAATTAGGGTTCAAAACTTGGCAGAGGCAGATTTTTTTACATGTTTTTGTTAACTTAATTTTATAGTATAAAATACTTATGGGTATTATACTTTTCTCTTAGTTAATGTTATGTTTAATATTTTTTACATGTTTTTGTTAACTTAATTTTATAGTATAAAATACTTATGGGTATTATACTTTTCTCTTAGTTAATGTTATGTTTAATAGTACGTTAATAGTTATAAATATATAAAATTAATTACTTTTACTTATGGATATTATACTTTTCTCTTAGTTAATGTTATGTTTAATAGTACGTTAATAGTTATAAATATATAAAATTAATTACTTTCATTAAATACGGATATTAAACGTGTTATTAAACGGAGTATTTACTAACTATGATGTATAAGGTATACGGTGGTGGACTCGTGGTTTAGAGTTCGAAAGATTAGGATTTAGGACGTATGTTCTTCTCAATAACTGAATACAAAAGTGACTTAACTAACATTCTTCACATATCATACGTTATAATTTATACTTTATACCAACAATTTCATAACACATAACTATAGTTCATGGTTTAAGGTTAGTGTATAAGGTATACGGTAGTGGACTCGTGGTTTAGAGTTTGTACTCATAAGACGTATGTTCTTCTCAATAACCGAATATAAAATTGACTGAACTTACATTTCGCACATAACATACGTTATAGCTTATACTAACAATTTCATAACATATAACTATAGTATAGGGTATAGGGTTTAGGGTTAGGGTTTAGTATAGGGTATAGGGTTAGGGTTTAGGGTTAGGGTTAGGGTTTATTCATGGTTATGCTTTATGTTGGATATTTTGATTTTTATAGTTTATTAATTAATTTGATTTTAACAATTAGTTTAACTTGTGAATGTACATCTTAAATATATCATATTCAAATGACATTCCGACCAACGAATCGAACAACAAACTAGTTAATCGGTATATTTTTTGAATGCAACTTGAGAATACAACTTGGAAATTTTTTGAATGCAACATTCAAAACCCCCTAAATATTTGCTCAAAAATTCCCTTGCAAACCTATTTTTAAAAAAAATCCCTCCCATAAACCCCCCTTCCCCCCAATATTTGATCAAAAATTGAAAATTCCCTCCCACCTCCCCAAATATTTGATCCAAAATTGAATTTTCCCCCCATCCCAACCTAATTTTTCGTGAATTTTTTTTTTATTAACAATATATATTTTTTAATCAATTGAGACGAAAAAATATCTGTCTGATCGAATAAAAAAAAACGTAAGAAAGAAAGTAAACACAAAAATCAGTCTTCGCCTTCTCTCTCTATCTCGGCCACTTTCCCTAATTCCCTTATCCTTTCTGCGCCTCTCTCTCAAACTAGCTTTTGATCCGGCCCGTTGGCCGGATTACTTTAAATTATCAACTCATGGAACGGGAGAGCATATATTTTGTGGGAATTGTAGATTCAAAATGTTAATAAAATATTAATATATTATTTTTTTAAAAAATTATTAAATATATACTACCAAATTTTAGACATATATTTACATCCAGATCGAGAAGAAAATAACAAATTTTCATAGACCATACTAACAATTTGTTATCAATTTTATACTTAAAATTATATAAATTCAATAGGTTTTTTAAATTTTATTTATAAAAAATACTCATATTCTCTCCCCGCCTCAAACTCTAGGTTTTTACCAAATGACATCCTACTACTCTACCTCACGGTCTTACTATTTCTCATCATCTTCCCGTTATTTGATTTGGACTGCCTGATGAAATACTAAATTTCAACCAACTACTACTAATAGCAAAAGATATAACTAATACTAAACTCTTCAATCGTAAGAGTATATCGTAAACAGTAAACCTAAACCCAATATACTAAAACAGATTGACCTTGCAAACAATAAACCTCAAACCTAATTAATACTTAGCCTCAACCTCTTAATTTCAAACTTATACTAAATTTCAACCAACTACCACTAATACCCAAAGATATTACTAATACCAAGCTCTTCAACAGTATGATTACATCATAAACAATAAACCTAAACCCAATATACTTAAACAGATTGACCTTGCAAACAATAAACCTCAATTTAATTATAGCCCCCTATAATATTTTTTTTTAGGAAATTATAGTAGCTCCATATACTCATAGCATAAGAAAACATAGGGTTTTCCTAACACCATAAACTCTAAACTCCAAAATAATCAACAAAATTGGAGTGATCAAATATAGTTAAGATAATGTTTAATTTTATTAATTCATATGTGAACTTAGAAGTTAAATATGTTTCTTTACATGATTCTACATCTAAAATTTTTATCATAAAAAATGTGAACACGCTAAAAGTAAAGTAAACAAAACAATGTCTAATATGTACACAATATTTGTCTCTCAACCACAATATCATTAACTATATGCATTCACTTTCAATATTTGAACGGAGCATTAAACTCTAATATCATGCACCAAATATCATGCATAGACTGATAGTAAGCACCTAGTTTAAAATAAAACTAAAAAAAATTATAAAAAAAATGCACCAAAGACTATTGATAAATTTGTAATATTAAATATTTGAGGGAGCAAAAAAGTAGGCGTTATGGTTCTGGACAGAGGAGGTCCCAATTTGTTTGGTAGAAGAGAATATAGATCAATCAAAAAGAACAAAAGGAAAAAAAAAAAAAGAATAATACAATTTCATACCTGCGTGTGTGAGACTACACTTGTGGAGGCCATATCGCCGCCGCCGGTGATGTTGAAGTTGCACTGTGGCCACCACTCGGGTGCCCCGCTACTGCTCAACTTCTTGCCGCCACCGTCGCTCGGATGCACAACACAGGTGACGTTGGAGTTATTCCCACCGTCGCCCAGTCCGAAATTTTATACAGCTTTGCTTACCTGTTGGGCGTTGGCGGCTGTAATTTGTTTGAAGGCACTAACCAACGCCGTTGCTGACCGAACTTCTCTCTAGCTTGGCCGATCAGTTGATGCCCGACGGATGGAAAGTGGAAATCATCATCTGTTATTTGGTTAATGATTGCTCTGAGCCCACAATGGGCGGAGATACATGCGAGCCAAACAATAATTGTGACATGTCATTTGGGCTTTATTAATGGGCCCAACAAGGTGGATGCCGGCAAACGCACTGATGCATTTGGGCGGGAAGTGGGAAAATTAAGAGAATAAAATGACTATATTACCCCTGACGAAAATTAAGGGGAGAGCAGCATTTTTTGAATGGAGAAAATGTTGTAAAACTCCAGCATTAATTAATCTCTAGACTCTAGATCTCAATCAGGAACAAAAAACCCTCCCTCCTCCTTCTCCTTACCCTCCGCCGCCTCGTTGTCGTCGCCGTTGAAATCAAGAAGCAGAGGAAGCGGAAGAAGACCAATAAGCAGAGGAAGCAGCAGTCGCGGGTCGGCGTGGTTGCGGCGGAAGAGGCTGGGTTTTTCCCCTCGTCATTCTCAGGTACGTGTCTCTCTCCGTGAATCTGTTCGTCTTCTATCTTTGATCGTCGGTGATGTCGTTCTTTTTCTCTCCGGCAATAGTCCAACTTCTTCCTTCTGAGCAAGTTCACTTCTCCAATCTTATTAAGTGTGAGATCTCTCGAAGAGGAAATGTTATAATTGAAGAAAAAACGTGAGATCTCTCCAATTCCATCAAATTCACAAGGCGACGCTTCCTTCTATTGGCAAGGGAGCCATCTGCACGCATATGTGATTTTTTATTTTGTCCATAGTATTTTTCATCACTTCCCCTGCATCTATGTTCAAGTTATTCCATTTGCTTACAATTCGAGAATAGAATTAGATTTGGGTTGGATACAAGCTTATGTACAAACTGTTTAGTTATTACCCTGCACATCTGTTGTTTTGAGAATCTTTCTTTTCTGCCATTTTGAAATTGAGTTGTTGGGTCTCAACTCTCAACTATCAAGACTCAAGAGATTGTTTCATTGGTTTATGATCAAGCAAGTTGTCAGCTTTTTAATTTCTTATGTTGGTTTTGTAACCTTAATGAATCCTTTGCAACATCAAACTTGTTTATGATATATTGAAGAAAATCTAGTCACTCATTTGTTTAATAATGTATCTTCATGTTTTTTTTCATTTCAATATAGTGATCGATGAGTTTTTTTAAATTAGTGTAGTAACTAATTATTAAAAAAACTCGATGGTTTGGACCGAACAATCCGCAACCCGACCTGTTATAACCCGCAATCCGATCAACCCGAACCCGATTGATCCGCAACCCGATCAACCCGTAACCCGATCGACCCGCAACCCGATCAACCCGAACCCGATCAACCCGCAGCCCAATCAACCCGCAACCCGATCAACCCGCAACCCTATCAACCTGAACCCGCTTGACCCGCAACCCGCTTGACCCGCAACCCGATTAACCCGCAACCCGACTGAACCCGACCCGAACCCGCCCGATTGACACCTATAATTGTGATTGGTAATTAAAAAATGAAATTAATGGTAGCCCAATCAAGAAGCGCCACCTGGTCTGGCAGCAGCTACGGGCTGCAACCCAGGTTGCTGCCAAGTATTGCCCATTAATTCTTTAGCTAATTGGGTAGCACGAAATGCTCATTTTGAATGTCTACCCACCGATTGGATTATTGTGGCTAAATTAATCACTCTTTTGTTGTAATGCTTCACTAAATCGGATGAAATAAAAGAGAATTCTTATTGTCAACAAAAAATGAGGCACCATTAAAACCTCCAAATTTCTTTCAACTAAAGGAAAAAAATTCCATGCATTTGCACACAAAATATGTATCCAATCACACCATTCTTACTTGCCACCAGAAGTTGGCGCAACAACAATCGGACTCCTCACATTATACTTCCCACTTTCTTCAACCCAAACAATCGAACCATGCGAAACCATCCCTTCACCATCACTCGCGTACGTTATATCCACGTAGTAATCTCGCCGCTCGTTTTTCTTCCCAAACACCAAACTCTGCGGCCACACCGCCACTTTCGTGCCCATCGGCGCAGTCACTTTTACTTCATACCTAGTCCTTCCGTCACCCACATTCGTCACCACCCTCCGAAACCTGTGCGTCAACATCGCTCCGGTAGTCACATTCTTATCGTAGAACGCCACGAACGACGGGTAGTTCAGATCGAGCGACGAGGAGTTTGCACAGTCGTACATGTTCGATCTCGTGATGGTCATAATCTGATTCCTCGTAAAATTCATCGAACACAACAGAGAAACGTAGTCCTGTGGAGTCACATCGTAGACTAGGCCGGGGTCCATGGCTAGATTCGGGACTATATGGCCCGCTCCCATAGCGAGAGGAGACGCGGCCGTGAAATTTCGGCCCACGTCCTTGATAGGCATCATAGAACTGTCCAGCTCAGTTGTCGTCGTCATCATGGCCGATCTGATAGCTGCATGGCTCCATTCAGGATGTGCTCCTCTCAGGAGCGCAGCCACGCCAGAAGCGTGAGGGCACGCCATCGACGTGCCAGAGATCAGATTGAACCCTTCACTGGACAGTAAATTATTCGTACCGACCGCGGCTGTGTAGTCATCTGGGATCCAGGAAGCCAACACAAGGCTTCCTGGAGCCATGACGTCGGGCTTTAGAACCGCGGGGCAGTTCGGAGAAGGACCACGAGACGTGTAGTCGGTTACCGAAGGAGCCACCTCTTTCCCCGTCACAGTCTGTCGAAATTTGATTGCAGCAATAGGGTTGTCGCTACTGTTCATGTAATGGATGACTGTAGCGAACTCCGTCGCGGAAATTAGCACGCCTGGACAGCTCATGAACTCAAATTCGACCGGGGAAGGATCTTTAGAGACAAAGACCGCGCCGGCGAGATTTGTCACGCTGGAGATGGCGCGCATTTGGAAGTCTAGAAACCCCGTGTCCTCGCAGACAATAATAGCACGTGGAGCCTGCGAGAGCAACTCGAGAGAGTCGCATTTAGAGAGCGTCTTGTTGTAGATTAGGGTTTCATTCTTAACCCATGCATCCAGCGGAAACATGCTCCTCCCGACTATGACGCGTTGTTGTTCTCTGTCGTTACTACTCCCTAGGGTCAAACTCGCGGCAAAAGTGCGGTCAAAGTTGCCCGCTGCGACGGTTAGCATCCAGGGAATTCCATTATGCAGTGGAATTCCTCTAGGCTCGCCGTTGCCGGCAGAGGAGGAGACCAGAATCTCCTTCTCCATCGCACCAAACGAGGCGATCGCGACAGGATCCTCGTACAACGGGACGCCGTCAAACCCCATGGAGATGGAGATGATGTCGACTCCATCCGCCACTGCTTGGTCCATTCCGGCTAGCACGTCCGATGCGTAGCGTCCCTCGTCCCATATCACCTTGTACATGGCCACCCTGGCTCGAGGCGCCATGCCTCGAGCCACGCCATCAGCGTAGCCGAAGAAGGATGCACCTTCCACGTAGTTTCCGGCCGCGGTGGAGGTGGTGTGAGTCCCGTGTCCTATGGTGTCTCGAGCCGAGTTCATGGTCAGGGTTGCATTCGGGTTGGCAGCTTTGACCCCTTTGTTGAAGTATCTAGCCCCAATAAGCTTGGAGTTGCATAGGGAAGAGTTGAAGTCTTGTCCCTCCTGGCAAGTCCCTTTCCACTTGGATGGGAGCTTGGAGGTGTACATCATTCCGTGGTCGCTGAAACTTGGACTTTCCGGCCAGATTCCGGTGTCGATTACACCGATTATCACGTCTTGGCCGAATTTTGAGGCCGGCCAGAGGCCGGTTGATGGGTTGAGAGACATGAACTCGGGAGTGTAAGTGGTGTCCATCGTGACGAGTTTGTCTTTGTAGGCTGAAAGAAAGCCAGGTAGGTTTTGGAGGGTTTGGAGTTCTTGCTGGGATAAAACAGCGCTGAACCCATGGAGGGCGTTTCCGTAGGAGTACAAGAAGGAATTTTCGAGGGACGAGAAGTGATGTCGCTTGTCGGAAGCGACGGTGCTTGTCGAGGATTTGGCGACGGAGACGATTGAGGAGTGCCATTGTTGATGGGTGGTGAAGTGTTCTGGACGTGAGGATGGGTCTAGGTGGACGATGTAGGTGGAGAAGTCGTCGGTTATTGGTGTTGAAGTGACATGGAAACTGAACACGAGAAGAAGAAGGGAGCAAAGATGAAACATTGTTTTTTCCTCTTTTTTGGTGGAAGTAGTTGGTGAAGGGGATTGGTGCTTTTACACGAGCATGCCTTTCGTCCTATATATACAAGATGTACGTTAATGAACTATTAGAAGAATCCAAATTGCATACACTGGGTTTGATCGATCGGCTGGTTGTGTCGTCTTAGGAACAACACAACTTGTACTTGGTAACTTGGGGGTTTTGTCCGCCAGAATAAAATGTCTCTGTCTCCGTTTCTGCTTAATCGGCAACCAGCCGGCTTTCATTAAGCATATCATGTCTCTGTTTGTGACATTTTTTTCTTCAAGTGTGTTGTAACGATTGACAATGCAAGTTTTGTTCCAATTAATCAACACCTTTTATGGTTTCTCTCACCACGGCTTGTCGTACTACATTGGAAACTCAAATAGTTCTGCAAATCCTAAGCTTACAACATTATTGTTGTCACTGATTTGTAGGGATTAGACTTGGTTGGTAATTATCCATAGGTGTATAACTATGAATTATCATTCTATCATTTAAAATAGAGCTAATACCATTAGGAAACCTAAACTATCAAGAATGTGTCATTTGTGCCCAATCTATAATAGTTGTGTGTCACTTATATCCTGACGATTTCATTGACCGTTATAGATGACGGTTGACCAGACTGAAGTCAACTTTAACATTGACTTTTGTTGACGTGACAACCATATAGATGCCACATCAAGTTTTTAATTTAAAACTAAATCAAAATTAATATAGGAAAATTATAAAATAAAAAATAATTAAGTTTTCAATTCCTCCATAATACAACCTTTTTCTCCAGATAGTTGTGTGTCACTTATATCCTGATCGTATGACGAGTTGGAGGTATTGGAGTTTCCTTCCCGCCGGGGTATTTGGCTCCGGGAAGTTGACGAAAACGATGGTTCCTTCATTCGTGGGAGAATCACATCGAAAGATTTTGATTGGATTGGTTAGATGGAGGGAAGGGGATGTTCGACTTGGATCTGTTCGGCGGAGGTAAGGGGATATTCGGCGGAGGGAAGGGGAACAGATTAGTCATTAGTTTAGAGATCCGTTTTACTTTTTTATTTTTGTAATTATCTTTTTTCTTAGTTTATTCATTTATATGGACAATAATTAATATTATAAATTCCACTTCAGATGCTATATCAGTGCTGACTAGATTTTTAATAAAAAATTAACGGTCAACGCGGTCAACTCTAATGAAAAAATAGTTTAGGACACAAATATCATATTAGATAATTTAGGACACAAGTGACACATTCTTGATAGTTTGGGTTTCCTAGTGGTATTTGCCCTTTAAAATATAATGAAGTGTTTGTAAAACCGTATCATATTGACGGTCCGACCGGAAAAACATCATACGAAACCTTAACCGGTAGTAGGTTTTAGCGATATTTGATGGTTGAACTCTGATTAAAATACGATTTCAGCACAAAATATCTTACCGCGCTGAATTTTTCAGTACAACCTCTGATACGATTTCGTAATTCTCAATATATCTTATTAGAATATATAAAGCATAAGTAAATTTAAGGGTTCAGTGGCAGTGGTGAATCCACGACATGGTGCACTAGGCCGCATTTGAATAGAAAATTAGTTATCATAAACAAAAATATATGATATTATAGTTTTCATTACATTGTCAATTGTACATGACACTATTTTAATTTAGCTAATTCATCAACAATGGAGTCTTCAATCCATACCAATAATATACTCTCTCTAAAAAATAGTTAAGCAATCAGCAAGAAATTCATTCCTCATTTTGTTGTGCAAAGAAGTTATCACATGTTTCATTGCTGAAAATGTTCTCTTCGTAGTAGACTTTCAAATGAGCTAGGTCAACACTAGACGAATCAATCGACAAGTCAATTTGTATTGTGTGTCCATCTCTTCTTCCAACGGCTTCTCTAGTAATTTGCAAGGAAAAAACTTCCTATTCCTGACTATAAACCACATAAGCAACATAATATCATAGCTCATTGTTGAAAGAATGCATCTACCTAATAGTCTTCAAAGTCATGAGGATAAACTCTTCAACAAGTTTGTAAATATTTTATTCATCAAATAAAGATCATAAAGAACTTTTAGGATCTATTACACCACTCAACTGAAACAATCTAAATGAGAATGAGAATGAGCTTTATAAACACACTTTCATATTTTCCTAATTCTATTGTGGTACTTCTCATACTTGGACACTACTTCTAACAATCCTCCACCTAATCAATAAGAATTGAGAATATATAGTCAAATAAGTAATGCTTACCTAAATGTATCTTTTTTATCTGAATCTTTACTTAGTGCAAGTCATTCATAATTTGGATCAAATCAGTGAGGAGCTCAATCTACATATTTCATATATTCTACAATTTGGTATCTAAAATTTTGATTTCTAACCGGAAAAATCATTGGAAAATATCATTTTGGTACCTAATTTTTTTTATTGTGATATTTTAGTACCAAAACTTTTCAAATTATACATATCGTTTCAATTTTTAGATGCCATTTTGATCGATGATCCAATCCACCAATCAATTTTATCCAATCCATGAATCAATTAATTCATTTGATCCATAAATCCACCAATCCAAAAATCCAATCCATTTGCTACCTGTTAGGCAATTATAATAAAAAAAAAAATGATTTTCATTCTACTATTATGCTTAGTTTTTACGGACTCGTTTTTTACGATAATGCGCTGAATAACTCTGCCTACCAAATCTCAAATCCCGACTCCGCCTGACATGACTTTCCAAATATATTTTTTTTCAACTAAAATTCTGGCTCTTTCTAAAATATAACATTTTTGTTTGACTATTGCTTTTTTGTTGGTCTAATCGAACGTGACCTTTAGCATTTTGGACACGGAAAATATTCTAGCCATAAGAAGCTAGATGACACAATATTGAATATTGATGTATGAATTCCCTTTCTAAGCTCGCATATACAATCAATGAAGCCGGCTGGCTGGTTTGCCAATTAAGCCGAGACAAAGAGGCCCGACCTTTTTTTTTATTTCAATGAATAAAACCCCCCACACGTACAAGTCACTTGCTGTTAGTAAGACGTCAAATCCAGCCGAAACCACTTTATGTAATCTCCTTTGGCACCTTCTATTCGTTCCCGAAAAGAACCAAAGATTCGAGTAGAACTGAGAGGCCAACATTATTTCATGCTAGTAATTTATCTCAAGTCTATACCTACACCTTGTATAAATGGGACGAAAGAGTTGCTCAATAGGCATCCATCCTTTCACCAAGCATTTCCGCCGTCAAAAGAACCAACCATGCACTCCACTTCTCTTTCACTGTTTCACCTCTCCTCCCTTCTACTTCTCTTATTCACTTTCCATGCAACTTCAGCACCAGTAACCGACGACTTCTCCACCTACATTGTCCACCTAGACCCATCCTCACGTCCAAAACACTTCACCACCCATCAACAATGGCACTCCTCGATCCTTTCCGACGTAAAATCCTCGACTAGCTCCACTCACCATCACTTCTCGTCCCTCGAAAACTCCTTCTTGTACTCCTACCAAAACGCCCTCCACGGATTCAGCGCTGTTCTATCACAACAAGAACTCCAAACCATAGAAAACCTCCCGGGCTTTCTTTCATCCTACAAAGACAAACTCGTCACGATGGACACCACCTATACTCCCGAGTTCATGTCCCTCAACCCATCAACTGGCCTATGGCCAGCCTCAAAATTCGGCGAAGACGTGATCATTGGTGTAATCGACACCGGAATCTGGCCCGAAAGTCCAAGCTTCAGCGACCACGGAATGACTTACAACTCCAAGCTCCCATCCAAGTGGAAAGGAACATGCCAGGAGGGACAAGACTTCAACTCTTCCCTATGCAACTCCAAGCTTATTGGGGCTAGATACTTCAACAAAGGGGTCAAAGCTGCCAACCCGAATGTAACCCTGTCGATGAACTCGGCTCGAGACACCCAGGGACACGGGACCCACACTTCCTCCACCGCAGCAGGGAACTACGTCGAACGTGCATCCTTCTTTGGCTATGCTGATGGTGTGGCTCGAGGCATGGCGCCTCGAGCCAGGGTGGCCATGTACAAGGTGATATGGGACGAGGGACGCTACGCCTCGGACGTACTCGCAGGAATGGACCAGGCCGTCGCCGATGGAGTCGACATCATCTCCATCTCCATGGGGTTCGACGAAGTCCCGTTGTACGAGGATCCCGTCGCCATCGCGTCGTTTGGGGCGATGGAGAAGGGGATCTTGGTCTCGTCCTCTGCAGGTAATGTCGGCCTCAGGGGAGGCCCGTTGCACAACGGGATCCCCTGGGTGTTGACCGTCGCGGCTGGCAACTTTGACCGCACTTACGCCGCGAGTTTGACCTTAGGAGACAACAAGGAGAAAGAACAACACGTCATCGTGGGGAGGAGCATGTTCCCGCTGAACGCGTGGGTCAAGGACGAAACCCTAATCTACAACAAGACGCTCTCCAAATGCGACTCTCTAAAGTTACTATCTGAAGCTCCACGTGGCATCATCGTCTGTGACGACACAGGGTTTTTGGACGACCAGATGGACGTCATCGACAGCGTGACGAACCTCGCTGGCGCGATCTTTGCCTCCAAAGATCCTTCCCGTTTCGACTTGGAGTCGATGAGCTGTCCAGGCGTGCTGATTTCCACGACGGAGTTGGATACAATCATCGACTACATCAAGAGCAGCGATAACCCTACCGCGACGATCAAATTCCAGCAGACGGTAACAGGAAAGGAAGTAGCTCCCTCGGTAGCCGACTACACGTCTCGAGGTCCTTCTCCGAACTGCCCGGCGGTTCTGAAGCCCGACGTCATGGCTCCAGGAAGCCTCGTGTTGGCTTCCTGGATCCCGAATGGCTACACCGCCACAGTCGGTACGAATACGTTGCTGTCCAGTGAAGGGTTTCACCTGATTTCGGGCACGTCGATGGCTTGCCCCCACGCTTCTGGGGTGGCTGCGCTGCTGAGGGGCGCGCATTGGGAATGGAGCCATGCAGCTATCAGATCGGCCATGATGACGACGGCTAACGAGCTGGACAGTTCTATGATGCCTATCAAGGACGTGGGCCGAAATTTCACGGCCGCGTCTCCCTTGGCTATGGGAGCGGGCCATGTCGTGCCGAATAAGGCCATGGACCCTGGTCTGGTCTACGATGCGGCTCCACAGGACTACGTGTCGCTACTGTGTTCGATGAACTTTACTAGGAGTCAGATTATGACGATCACGAGATCGAAAGGCTACGATTGTTCGGAATCCTCGTCGCTCGATCTGAACTATCCGTCGTTCGTGGCGTTCTACGATAAGAATGTGACTACTGGAGTGATGTTGACGCACCGGTTTCGAAGAGTCGTGACGAATGTGGGAGGAGCAGGGGCTAGGTACGAAGTGAAGGTGGTTGCGCCGGAGGGAGTGAAAGTGGCGGTGTGGCCGAAGAGCTTGGCGTTCGAGAAGAAGAACGAGCAGAGAGATTACAACGTGGAGATTGTGTATCCGAGTGATGGGAAAGGCAGGGTTTTGTATGGGTCGATTGTTTGGGTTGAGGAGAGTGGAAAGCATGCTGTGAGGAGTCCAATTGTTGTTGCCCCAACTTCTGCTGGCAAGTAATTAAGCCTTCTGGTTGCATGTCTGTTGTACCCAAAAGGCATAAAAGAAAATGGAGGCTGCTGCTGTCAGCGTCTCATGGTAAATAATTAAAAATAATTCAGGTTGATTAATGGTGGTGTTCGAAAATGAGATGGTGGCTGGGCAAGTCATTTTCAGCTGCGCCCACTCTGAATCCCATTTCTGTTTCTGGTTCGATTTTAAGTGGAACTAGCTTTTTGGCCCGCGCTTTGCCGCGGTAAGAAATTAATTATATACTTTTTAATATTTAATAATCTTATTTGAAATCAATTAATTTAGAAAAATCGGGTAAGATATATTCATAAACTTTACTTAATGTATGAATCACTTCGCCATAAGTTTGTTCAAGTGATGCATAAAAATTGCTATCACTCCATAAGTTATACATTATTTGTTTGTTATTTACATAATTATTAGGGAACATTGTGATGTAAATCTTTCGTAATGTGTGGTCTACCAATAAAATAAAATCAAGTTATCAAAAGTATTACATTTGATCAAACTGTTATGTAAAAATTAATTAAAATTGCAAAATCATTTTATAATATAAAGTGATGACATGGTGAACGTTTTAGTCAATAGTGAAGGAACTATAACTAATATGAAAAACTTACGTTCAATTGATACATAATAACAAATAATCCCTTACGTTGTCTTCAATTGATAATTAAGAAGTAATTATCTCATTGTAAGGTTTATATAATGTATTTGTAATGTACGTAACTATGATAGAAAATTGTTATGTAAATCATTATGTGTGGTCTAATAATAAAATCAAACGGAAAGTATCACATTCGGTTAGAATTTTATGTTATAAATAGCTAACCTTAGAAAAGTTAAAACAACACGTTTGTTTTCAATTGATAATTAAAAAATAACCACCCCACTATATGGTTTACATAATGTATTTGTAATGTACGAAACTCTTATAAAACATTGTTACGTAAATCCTTATGTATGGTATAGTAGTTCTAATACAACATAACAATGAGCTTATGGTGAAAATGAAAATAGGGGATAAAAACCCTACTTGAACAGTGCCGCTGGAGCAATTTGCTTATACAGCGTAAATCCTTATGTATGGTATAGTAGTTCTAATACAACATAACAATGAGCTTATGGTGAAAATGAAAATAGGGGATAAAAACCCTACTTGAACAGTGCCGCTGGAGCAATTTGCTTATACAGCCCGGTTTTTTCGTAAGCAACAGTGATTGTTGCTTGGGCTTTTAATAATTAGATTAATGATTAGATTCATTAAACGTAATATGGACATTCATTACAAATAATGACCTTCAGCGACGTATATATGCGACGGTACTTTGTTCGTCGCTAAGTTTAGTTTACTGCGACGGATTATCTACTATGGTCGTCGATTATCGTTTTTACCACACAATGTTAAATACTAACTTCGACGCTGTTTTACCTTTTGGCGAAAGGCGACGAAATATTTCGTAGCATTCTCTTCTTATTATATTGTAAACATGTTATGCATAATTGGACCCCTGGCATTTCCTGTCAGCTATCATTGTTTAGTTGGACACATCTATGCATGTTTACATGAGATCAATGTTTGATTCTTAGATCATTGATATTATTGCCCGTCGATTATGGCTCGTAGAGACCCACACTTAATTATGTGCTATCGTAACTTCATTGTTCTTCATTTACTAGGTGATTTCATGAAGCGAAAGCGCACATTAGCTAGTCAAATCTCTATTGCAAGAGTCACATGCACCAATAGAGAGTGGACTTAGAGGAAGGAATAGAGCATCATAATAGATGATGCATATAAGCGTCTCATTGTTAACTTAGTAATTAAACATGATCATCTAGAGAATACTACCTAAACAATCATGTTAATTGCTTTCTTGTCTTGCATTTCATTTGTTTCATTCTTGCATTGGTAGTGTAGAACCCGAATGCGATAAGTGGCCCCCAATGCGATATGAGTGAACACCAAGACGATGGCGATGAGGGCCCCGAAGTGATTGAAGCAACTGGCCAACATCGGTTACAAGGGCAGTTACACACTTACACCTAATGATTATAAATAGCAGAAACAAAAACTAGGAAAAGGGTTCCACAACCGAACACTTGATCTTTAATTAAATACTAAATGACCAACATACTTCATCTTTAATAGTTAAGTAATTAGTTCAAATTTTAAGCAAAAATTAAACCAAAAAGAGAAAATCTGCAAAAATATGGTCCTGGCAGAGATTGAACTTGAGTACCTGGAAGATACTAAAAGCTGCTTTCCGCTGGACTAGAGCTAGGAAAATTTTAACAGTTTTGCGAGGAACAGTAATTGTATAATATCTAATTTCTTCAGAATTTTCAAAATTCTCGATATTTTTACACGCCATCTTCAGAATTCTCGGGGGGGCCGGGCCCCCCTATGAACAAGGTAGCTCCGCCCTGACGACCGCCACCTTATCTCTCCCCTATTTGGTTGATGGAGGAAAGACAATTTATGGAGGAGGCTTTGGCAGGGTACACAAACAAATGGTCTTGAATTGATTTTGTCCGTTCTCCCCTAAATCGATGTTTGGAGATGAGATTTTATAGGTAAATAAAAAATAATTTTGAGGAGTTCGGCCAAATTTTGATGAAATCTGTATTTAGACAAAAGGTTTTGGCTGAAGATGGTATAGATCCACCATCAAGCAATGTTATGGGAGATATAAGTGTTCTAGCCTCTGGTGACCTGAACGCCCAGGCATGGCCAAGAAACTTGTTGCCCTTTGTAGAAAGTCAACCACCCTTTCAACATGGCGATTACGGAAAAAATATAACAATACATTATAGGATGCTAATTGAGGAGTTTTGAAATAATGCTGAAAAGCTTATGCGCGAAAAGAATAAGTGACGTAGTCACGGGCATTTATTCCTCTAGGTCCTAACAATAGTAAATAACTCGTGTTTGTATAATTGTAGCGTATCGATGGTCCGACTAGAAAAGCCTCCTACTGAAGGCTAAACTGGTAGGCGGTTTTTCGCGGTATGAAGCAGTTGAACCAAGGTAAAACCACGATAAATATCCCACAGCTGACTTATCCGGTACAACTTCGGATACGTTTATTTTATTTTATTTTATCATCTCGTAAACAACGCAACAATTAGGAAAAAAATAATATACTAGAAGCCTCAATCATCCACGGAAAAAATTTGAAGTGATAAGCAAATTGACATCACTGGAAAAAAAAAAATTCAACATAACATAATCTGCATGAAGTACATCCAAAGTACGTAGTATGAACAGTGAAGTACAGAAATTTATGGAAGATGACATCACAATTTACATGTCGTAGCTTATCTGCAATGTATTAAGCAATATTTATGAATAAAATGAAGCAATATATATAAATTTAGAACAAGCGTCATAAAAGTAACTAGGCCCATAAAGAAAGCCCGAGAGAAACTCAAATCGAAAATGAGTCCAATACAGAAACACCAAACCCGACAGTAATTCTCTTCTCACAGGTGATTAGCTATCCAAATTAGTATACTCTGTCCAATAGGATTGCAAATTTGCAAATGTTTTATCCTCTTAGTCATCCAAATGCGAACACACGTACCTCGAGGAAAAAAAAACACAAACTCCCCGAGAATGGATCAGGTCAGTAACCTTATGGTGAGTAACTATGAGTAACCCGCCCACATCCGCATGACATCAGCATCCTCTCTCTCCTGGAAAGCCTTTAATTTTCCCCTCCTTAATCTTTGACGGACGATTTCTCACTCGTTTTAAGTCGAAATTTAATTTTTTTGCACAGTTAGATCAGATTAATTGTGCTCTTCAAAATGATATCCACATTGATATATTTTTCGAACAAAAAAAAATTGAGCCATTTTATACCAGTCTATACCATATGGTATTGACTGGTATTGAAATAAGAGCATATCAATGGTTTGAAAAGCGTACCATGGTTGTATGACACAAACCAAAACTGTAGGATGGTTGAATACATGATAGTAGAATTATATTAATTGTCATTTACGACTTTTAACATTGTATACCATAAGATACCACCCCCGTACTAGGGTGGTATTGTATGGTATTGTGTGGTATTTTTTTGTCTTGTAGTTTGTTCACCCAGAAATTTGTAGATCCACTAGATCATGATGAACTCGTCCCTGCTGTGCAAACATTTTCAAAAACGAAGTAAAAACGAAGAAGATACCATATGGTATGCAGTTGGTACCGAGAGGCCAGAATTTTGTTTTCCTCAAAAAATATTGAAAATTGATCTCATTTTGTATAGCACGATGAACTCGTTCCATCTGTGCAAAAAAAATTAAAATCCGAGTTGAAACGAATAAGATATGAGTCAATTAAGAAAGCTTGTGAAAATAAAAATGACATTTACTTCTCCATCCTTAGATCTGGATTTTCTAAATGAAGGGTCCAGATTTGGTTATTGATGGGTGCATAACCATGGGTTATGCACCCTAACTTGAGCCCCCAACCCCAAAAACCACGATAAAATAAAAGCGATCTTCTTAAATAATAAATCGGATCACGGTCTGATGGAGTACGTTTGGCGGCCCATGAAATTATCGCTCCGGCCCAAGTGGCAGCTCCGAGTTCTATATAAATAAGGACGAGAGAGAGGGGGCACCCTTAAATCCTACTGTTTACTTTACGGTGAGGGGTAAAGATTAAAGTAATGGAAATCGGTGTGTTTTACTGGATCTTCAAGTGTCCCTCACTTCCCGCCCACCGCTCAGTTCCCGCCCACCGCGACCGCGAGCGTCCGGAGTTTGCTGAATCTTTCCCCCGTCCGACTGTTGCCCATCGTCGCAGTATCGGCTTGGCGCTCATCCCGCGCGCCCAGAGTCATTCCGTCGCCGACAATCGCACCGGAATCTGGAGTTCACGCCGATCAAGTGAGTTAATCTCGCCTTCGCCAACGTATTTTGTTTTTTGTTCGTCCTGCTTTCTGTTCGTCGAATGGGAAATCTCCATAGTGATCTGAAGTCTGTTATGTGCCAAATCTTGAAACCAAATTGAGGGGAAATCTCGAGTGAACTGAATCCCCAGCTCTAGGTTATGTGATTTTTCTTGCTTACATCAATTTCCCCCACTGCTTGAGATTGCTTTCGATGGTATGATGCTGATTTTGATCGGGATTCAACCCTTTTCTTCTGATGCGTCTTGATATTAAGTCTCGCCGCGTCTGTTTGTTATTTCTTTCAATTAGTGGTTTCGGGCGACCAGATTCCCCGTTAAATCTTGATATTGTGTTTGCGCGAGTTGCTGATCGACAGATGGTGATTGAATGTGAGGTGGTCGATCACCCATCCTTTTCTTTTTCTCAACGCGCCTCTTTGCTTTGGACGGGCAGAATGGAAGAAGCTCATCGGGGAATCGAGGAAGCTCAGATCCGTTTTAAAGAGTTGACTGGAAAGACCCACTTGGCTGACTGTCGGATGGTCTTTATGAAGGAGATGCGCTAGACTGTAGAGAACGATTTGAAGGCCAAAACGGAGATGCGCCAGAAGCTTGATCAAGAAATGGGGGCTAAAATGGAGATGCGCCAGAAGCTAGACCAGGATCTCCGGGCTACAACGGAGGAACGTGAGAAGTTGGATATGGAAGACAAGGGTCTAACCGATCAAGGTATGAAATTAGAAGAGCAAGACCGGAATCTGGAAAAAGAAGCAGCGTGTCTTCGTGAGGAGCGCGAGTTTGCCAGATCAGCGCTCAACTTAGCTTGGAGGGAAGGCGATTCTATTGGGCTACCATGGAACCTTGAACAGGATGCAACAGGAAGTATGGGCTCCCAGGAAGACGTTGTTGCGACAGAGAAGACGAAAGAGCGGCTGGTCAAATGTAGCATTAGCTTCGTGAGACACCTGTTCACGAATTTGGGCTTCATTTAGCTCGTCAATATTTTTTCAGAGCTGCTCGAACATGGAACCTTGAACAGGATGCAACAGGAAGTATGGGAATTGTCAGAGCTGCTCGAACAAATGTAGGATTAGCTTCGTGAGACACCTGTTCACGAAGGAGAGAAAATTCCATTTTTTCTTCGGCCACAGTGTTTTTATGCGGGCTCAACGCCTTGACCAGCCACTCTTTCGTCTTCTCTGTCGCAGCAACGTCTTCCTGGGAGCCCATACTTCCTGTTGCATCATGTTGAAGGTTCCATGGTAGCCCAATAGAATCGCCTTCCCTCCACGCTAAGCTGAGCGCTGATCTGGCAAACTCGCGCTCCTCACGAAGACACGCTGCTTCTTTTTCCAGATTCCGGGCTTGCTCTTCTAATTTCAGACCTTGATCGGTTAGACCCTTGTCTTCCATATCCAACTTCTCACGTTCCTCCGTTGTAGCCCGGAGTTCCTGGTCTTGCTTCTGGCGCATCTCCATTTTAGCCGCGATTTCTAGATCAAGCTTCTGGCGCATCTCCGTTTTGGCCCTCAAATCGTTCTCTACAGTCTAGCGCATCTCCTTCATAAAGACCATCCGACAGTCAGCCAAGTGGGTCTTTCCAGTCAACTCTTTAAAACGGATCTGAGCTTCCTCTATTCCCCAACGAGCTTCTTCCATTCTGTCCGTCCAAAGCAAAGAGACGCGTTGAGAAAAAGAAAAGGATGGGTGATCGACCACCTCACATTCAATCACCATCTGTAGATCAGCAACTCGCGCAAACACAATATCAAGATTTAACGGGGAATCTGGTCGCCCGAAACCACTAATTGAAAGAAATAACACACAGGCGCGACGAGACTTAATATCAAGACCCATCAGAAAAAAAGGGTTGAATCCCGATAAAAATTAGCATCATACCATCGAAAGCAATCTCAAGCAGTGGGGGAAATTGATGTAAGCAAGAAAAATCACATAACCTAGAGTTGGGGATTCAGTTCACTCGAGATTTCCCCTCAATTTGGTTTCAAGATTTGGCACATAACAGACTTCAGATCACTACGGAGATTTCCCATTCGACGAACAGAAAGCAGGACGAACGGAAAACAAAATATGTTGGCAAAGGCGAGATTAACTCACTTGATCGGAGTGAACTCCAGATTTGGGTGCGATCGTTGGCGACGGAATGACTCTGGGCGCGGGATGAGCGCCAAGCCGATACTGTGACGATGGGCAACAGTCGGACGGGGAAAGATTCAGCAAACTCCGGGCGCTCGCGGTGGGCGGGAACTGAGCGGTGGGCGGGAAGTGAGGGACACTTGAAGATCCAGTAAAACACACCGATTTCCGTTTCTTTAATCTTTACCCCTCGCCGAGCTTCAAAAAAAAAAAAATCTTTACCCCTCACCGTAAAGTAAACAGTAGGATTTAAGGGTGCCCCTCTCTGTCTCTCTCTCGTCCTTATTTATATAGAACTCGGTGCTGCCACTTGGGCCGGAGCGATAATTTCATGGGCCGCCAAACGTACTCCATCAGACCGTGACCCGATTTGTCTTACTATATATTATGGTTGTTCAAAAACTTCTTACCACATAAGCACTTGGAGAGTTCACAAGTTGTCAAGGTGGACAATTTTTTTACAAACAAAAAAAAAGTTAATGATCTATTTATGGTGTTATCTCTTTTCTTTTAATGATTTTTCTTCTTTTCTTCTATAATTCATGTTTGTTTTTGTAGTATATCTATGTTTGTTGCTATAGACTAATGTTATTTGTAGAGTGATACATATTGTATTTATTAAAATAAAAAAAATCTTATTAAACTTTATCAAATAACTTTATGTGTATTAAAAAGGTCTGGATAGAAACTTGATGATGGAAGGTCTGGATAGAAACTTGCTTACTATATATTATGGTTGTTCAAAAATAACTTCTTGCCACATAAGCACTTGGAGAGTTCATAAGTTGTCAAGGTGGACAATTTTTTTACAAACCAAAAAAATTAGTTAATGATCTATTTATGGTGTTATCTCTCTTCTTTTAATGATTTTTCTTCTTTTCTTCTATAATTCTTGTTTGTTTTTGTTTTTGTATTATATCTATGTTTGTTGCTATAGACTAATGTTGTTTGTAGAGTGATACATATTGTATTTATTTAAATAAAAATATCTTATTGAACTTTATCAAGTAACTTTATGTGTATTAAAAAGGTCTGTATAGAAACTTGATGTGTACAAGTATTACATGACATGTGTGAATGTTGGAGAAATATTTATTGAGTATGTACGATAAACATTATGTTTTATCATCAACTCATCTAGCATTGATCAAAGTGTCAAAACAAATATGTTTTAGTTTGTAATAGTAAGCAATGTGTATGCCACAAAATTTTGTTTCATATTCTACTGAACGAGGTCAGTACAAAGGTCTTATTTACTAATCATGGTTAAAGATAAAGTAAACTCTTTATATAAGCTTAGATATTAACGGTAGATGTGTCTACAACACATCCATACTTTATGTATGTGAAATGTCAGAATATTTATATGAGTTTTAAAATTTTAATAAAAATAAACTTTCAAAAAATAATAATTTAATTGTTCAAACAATACGAAGTTTTTAATGCACATAAATCTATGTTCAGTGTAGACATGCTTTGTCAATTATTAACTTATATAATGAAAAATTTGTTCCAAAACTAACACAAAAAATAAGGAAAATTATGAAAATGCAGATTAACAAGTTGGAAAATTATACACTAAAAGACCATGTTAAGAAGAGAACCCTTGATAGCGTGTGATAGTTTCTTGATTTGAGATTCTAAGACAACATATAGACAACAATAATTGAATGAGGGATTATACAAATATAAAAAATTCGAAATTAATACATATTAAGTAAATAAAATTTAATAGCTTAAGCTTTCGAAAAAATTTAATTATTAGCCAAATCATTAAATATACAAAAGATTATCCAAATATTTTGTATCACATCAAAATATTAACCATGTGTCTGTTAGCATTAATAATTTTGTAACTCTTTTTTTAAGATAAATACTAAATTGGAATATAGATTGTCACGTGTCTCTTCCAAATCATCATCATGTTGTTGAGTTAACATTACTACCAAAAATGCTAACGGGAGTTAACGTTTGGCTAATGCTTTGCATTTTGAAAAGTTTGCTTGATTATTTGAAAAGTTTGGAAAATAAAATGTATTTACTCTATTATATAAGATTCTAAAGTTGTGTCTCTTGACAGAAAAATTTTAACATGTGATCGTTAGCCGAGACTTCATGAACCTTCACATAAAAATGAGGCAAGGTTAGAGAATTTGATCATCGTAAGAGGTACGGTGTGTGTCAAGTTTTACTTGAGATAAACACAATTTATAGTAATCAAGTATATTCATCTAATAATCTAAACTCTTGATAATTGGTGAAGAGTTTTGTCCTATCTCGAGAATCATGAATTGTTATATGTTTTATAAGATAATAAATTTGAGCACTTTTGTTGTCAAATCTTTGTATACTATATTACTATTCTAAATGGGAGAGATAAGCCTTAACAATATGATTTATGATTAGAGAATCAAAGCATCATAGGTGAGCCAGCTAAGTTGAGAATTTTCAATATAGACATATCACATACACACTTATGAAGTGTGAGCATAAAAATTAAAAAGGTTTTAAACATAAAGATAAATTAATTAATATAAATTATAAAATAAAATTTTCCGGCCAACGGACCGGGTAAAAAACTAATTATTTAAGAAGATCGATTTTATTTTATCGTGGTTTTTGGGGGTGCGTGTGTGTTTTTTTCCCCCCTGAGGTACGTGTGTTCGCATTTCGATGACTAAGAGGATAAAACATTTGCAAAATTGCAATCTTATTGGACAGAGTATACTAATTTGGATAGCTAATCACCTGTGAGAAGAGAATTATTGTCGGGTTTGGTGTTTCTGTATTGGACTCATTTTCGATTTGAGTTTCTCTTGGGCTTTCTTTATGGGCCTAGTTACTTTTATGACGCTTGTTCTAAATTTATAAATATTGCTTCATTTTATTCATAAATATTTGCTTAATATATTGCAGATAAGCTACGACATGTAAATTGTGATGTCATCTTCCATAAATTTATGTACTTCACTGTTCATACTACGTACTTTGGATGTACTTCAGGCAGATTATGTTATGTTGATTTTTTTTTCCAGTGGTGCCAATTTGCTTATCACTTCAAATTTTTTCCGTAGATGATTGAGGCTTCTAGTATATTATTTTTTTCCTAATTGTTGCGTTGTTGACGAGATGATAAAATAAAATAAAAAAACGTATCCGAAGTTGTACCAGATAAGTCAGTTGTGGGATATTTATCGTGATTTTACCTTGGTTCAACTGCTTCATACTGCGAAAAACCGCCTACCAATTTAGCCTTCGGTAGGAGGCTGTAACATCCCGTTTCGGCTAAACTCGTATTACGGTCGCTAGAAAAATTACGCGATTAAAATCGAGTGTTTTAATAATATTTCGACGAAAATCGGAATTCGAACGATCAGATAATTATCAATTATTTTATAATTATACATATAAGGATAACTATTAGTTATATATAAATATTAACAACACGTGTGTTGTAAAAGAAAAGGGAAATTAAATAAAACAAAGCGGCCGAGCCGCTGTATGTATATTAAATACAACCGCCAATTATATATCCTCTTCGTCCCATTATTCTCATTCCATCAATTTTTCCATTTCCATACCGAGAGGAACAGAGAGCTCAGAGGTAGCTCGATGAGAAATTTCCAAAGCTTCATTCTTGAGCTCTAGTAGCCCAAAAATCTCGTAGGTAATGCCTAATCCATCCATTCATCGTGATTTATTGATTTAGAGCTTTAAAACGAGTTTTTGGTTCAGGAATTTCTCGAATTCCCGATAAGCCAAATTAGGGTTTCGGAGTATCCGGAAGCCGGATTGAGCCCAAATTTCATATACGAGCTTCCTGCAGCGAGGTAATCAATCCTCTAGTTCTAATCCCTGAATTTCGGCAATTATTTAGGTCGGGGTCCTAATCGCTGAATTTAGTTCCGGCCAGGGTTTGATGTGTTTTTATCAAGAATTTGACCCGGAGCCTAGAACTAATATTGACGGGGATACTGCAGGGGATGTTAGGACGGTCTCGGATTTTAATTCGGGGTTCGTTCGTGAAATTGACGTTTTAGTACGGGAAGGTTAAACCGGTGTTTGAACGACCAGAACTGGTGAGGGATTAGCACGGCATACCGGGTTTGTCGTATCATGATAATTATATTGATGCTTAGAATTGACCTAGGTGAACTAGAATGGCATGATTAGGGGTGTATGGACTTTTATGCTATATGATGAACCATGGATCGTTGTATGATATTATTGACTTGCCCTAGCCGATATGGACCTTGTTTATGCTGATAATTGCTTGCATGTTGCCATTTGTGGCTTAATTGTTGATATGACTTCATGGTTGTTCGATCAGGTGTTTTGACATGATGTGATATTGTGGTTGTTTTTGGATGCACAAGTGGGGAAATAAACTTCTCAGGGTGATATTATGATGTTTAAGGAGGATGACTTGCACGAGGGTTTATCCCGAGGAAGTGCAATTATACGACTCCTTATTTACCTATGTTGAGCCAATTGTGGCCAGGTCAAGTACATGTGCAAGTAACAAATTATGATTAAGCAAGATGAGATATGAATCATGTATAAGGATACCAAATATGAGTGTTGTGGTCTCACGGTCAACTACATAGTAATTAGGGCTCCCTATGCTATTACTCTATTATGATATGTATGATAGTCACACCTCTCATGTGATGGTGACTGAAGAATTCTTACGAGATATGACCACACCCAGAGCGATGTCGGGGTATGACTACACCCATAGTGGTGTGGGGTATGTATGACCACATCCGACGGGATGTTGGGGTATGTATGACTACATCCGACAGGATGTGGGGTATGTTTCCCGGGAGAGTTATTAGCATGGGAGTAGCCAGGCGCCTATAAGTAAAACATGATAAGATGCATATGCATAAGTCAAGGTGGTTGAGTCTTTTGCCTATTGGGATGTCAGATGCCTGAGGTCTGATCCTAGTGTTTTGGCTTGATTGTTAGATGTATGGTAGGGGTATGCTCTGTTATGAACTCACGATGCTATGATTATCTCACTCAGCTATGAGCTGACCCTCTTTATCCTTTTTCTCTGCTTATGCCATGTGTAAGCAGATCATCATCATCAGCAGCAGTAGATAGGTGTATAGGTGGGAGCTGAGCAGGAGTTGAAGCCAGGATGAGGTATGGTCTTCAACTATTCTGTGCTTGGACTACTACTCGGGATTTTGGCCAGTGATCCACACCTTTTTGTAAAATGTTTTGAGAACGTTTTTCATGTGCATACTAGCTTCTGATGTAGTGTGAGATATCCACAGGTGTGGAAAGTTGATGATATGTGTATATTTGTGTAATTATGTAAGTTGTGACGATTATGGCATGTATCAGTATAGTATGCAGTTGTGTAACATGAAACTGTGACTATGGCTATGAAAAGCCAATGCATATGGCAGTGAGTGTATATGTTTATCTATGAATGCACGGATTTAGATGAATTATTTTGCAGGATTAGATGGAAGAACTGTTAGCCCATTACGCGAGTAATTCATGTCGAAATTTTATTTGGGTAAATTTTGATAATTAATGTAACACCTAAGATTAATTCCGCTGCAATTGTATGAACAATATGATTAGGCAAAACGTATAGGGTAGGGAGTTACAGCTTGGTATCAGAGCTGGTTTGTTTTCTGCATTATGGGTATGTTACTTTCACTCTTGAGGACTGATCACCCTCGTAAGGGGAGGGAGTACTCCATACCTGTACTTGCACTAAACTTTCCAGGATTGGGACCAAAGGTGATGATGTGTTGCATAGTCAGTTGCATATGGTTAAGCATGATTTTGAGTATTTGAAGGAATCTTGAAAATTTTATGGTTTAAGAGATTTTTGAAAATATGTAGAGTTTTTATCTTATTGTCCTAGTAATGATTTTGAAGAAAATTTTGTTTCAACCAAGTGAGTAACTTAGTTAGACACAAATGGTGTGTGGATCAAACTGAGGCCAATATTTCCTTGTAGCTCGCACAGAAGTTGTCCTAGAAATCCTACTAACCAATCGAGAAGCATGGTGGCTAGCTATGTAATGCAGTTAAGTTTAGGCTGTGCTAACATTATGAGTTATGATGGTAGATATTTGAATATAGATACGAATCTTGATGATGTTGTGGTAACCATTTTGTAGGTTGATATAACCCTGAGTTAGTAGCGACCTACTTTGCAGGTTAACAATCTTGCTTAGTGAGTTATGTTTTCAGCTTGTTGATGTGCTTTTGTTGTGATAGCCCAGTATAGGTTTTTGAAACCTAAACATGGGAACTTGAGATGTTATGTGTTTAGTTATGTACTTCAGATCTCCTAACCTAAGAGTTAGGTAGTAACAAGATATGTGATAGTATCTTCTAGGAGGAGAACGAGTAGATGCGAGAATTGACTGAAGTTTAGATTTCGGGGACGAAATCTTTTAAGGAGGGGAGAATTGTAACATCCCGTTTCGGCTAAACTCGTATTACGGTCGCTAGAAAAATTATGCGATTAAAATCGAGTGTTTTAATAATATTTCGACGAAAATCGGAATATCGAACGATCAGATAATTATCAATTATTTTATAATTATACATATAAGGATAACTATTAGTTATATATAAATATTTAACAACACGTGTGTTGTAAAAGAAAAGGGAAATAAAATAAAACAAAGCGGCCGAGCCGCTGTATGTATATTAAATACAACCGCCAATTATATATCCTCTCCGTCCCATTATTCTCATTCCATCAATTTTTCCATTTCCATACCGAGAGGAACAGAGAGCTCAGAGGTAGCTCGATGAGAAATTTCCAAAGCTTCATTCTTGAGCTCTAGTAGCCCAAAAATCCCGTAGGTAGTGCCTAATCCATCCATTCATCGTGATTTATTGATTTAGAGCTTTAAAACGAATTTTTGGTTCAGGAATTTCTCGAATTCCCGATAAGCCAAATTAGGGTTTCGGAGTATCCGGAAGCCGGATTGATGACAAGAAGACTCAACAACCGGTGCATTATGCAAGCACCTCACATGGCCAGAAAATGGATTCAATAGATGAGAAAATAATGTATGGGACACAATAACTATCATGTCCTTTCTCATTTACGTTCATGCATGAGTGGTGAGTTATGATTTCTTTTGTTTTCCATTTCCATTATATATGTTGTATGGGTTTGTCAGAAGAATGGTCAGAGAGACACAAAACAAAAAGAAGAGAAAGAAGTCTCCCATGCGTGTATGTATAGCAAGAGCCAAAATAATAAGGCCTTGTTTGTTTGAGTGTTTCTTAAATTGATTGATTAAACACCAAAAGTTTCCTTTGTGTTGATCCTAATTTCTACCACAATTCCGCTAATCCCCAACAAATTTGGTATCAGAGCAAATACCCTTCTATCCTCTTAAATCCCCATTTTTCTAGCCTACCCAAATCTACTCAAAAACTCATGGCAACAACTTCATCACATACCATGTTTGCTACCTCTTCAAATCAAATTCCCATTTTCGATGGTGAATTGTACGAGTAATGGAGTGCTCAAATGGAGCCAATTTTCATCTCTCAAGACTGTGGATATAGTCCAAGATGGCTATGAAAGTCCACAGGAAGATCATGAAGACTCGAAGAAACGATCAGGCAAGCAGACAAAGGAGTACAAGGAGAATGCCAAGCAAAATGCAAGCGCCTTGAGAATCATTTAGCAAGCAGTGAGCAAATCAATTTACCCGGGAATCTATGGCGTCAAAAAGGCCAAAGAAGCTTGGGATGTCTTGCGTACACAATTTCAAGGTTCTGAAAAGTCGATCTCCATCAGGCGACAAAGTTTATGGCGACAGTTCGACAACTTGATGATGAAGGAAACCGACACTATCAAAGACTTCCATTCGCGTGTGGCGGAGACAGTCAACCAGATCAAAGCCACCGGTGACGTCATGGAAGAGAAAAATTGTGGAGAGAATTCACCGCAGTTTATCATCAAAGTTTGAGCATATTGCTGTTGTGATAGAAGAAACCAAAGATTTGGCAAATCTACCAATGAGCGAGTTGATGGGCTCACTTGTAGCACACGAGCAAAGAATGAGCCGCTTCACCAAACCGCCATTGGAGCAAGCTTTCTCGTCAAAAGTCAACATGACGGAAAAAAAATATGCCAAATCGGAGCAAGGCTAGAGAGGAGGAAACTCACAAGGAAGAGGAAGAGGAAGAGGAAGATCCAATTACAGAGGAAACAACAGACAAAATTTTCAACAACAAAGATCGGGCTACACCGGCTCGAGTTGCATAATTTGCAAAGAGGCGGGTCATGCAACAAAAGACTGCATATTCAAAAAGTAGAGAAAAGATCACTTTACTTTTTCAGAAAACGAGTGTTTGTCAGAAAAAGTAGAGAAAAGATCACTTTACTTTTTCAGAAAATGAGTTTTTGTCAGAAAGAGGAGTTGGGGGAGTTACCGAGGCAATCTCCACTTTCTCCCTCCTGTTGGAAGGGTTTCACTACCCTAGCCCGCTCGCCGAGGCCCAAATCGACAAGATCGCCTCACCCCCCAAGTTCACAAGCATCTCTACACTTCTGCAATGCAGATCCGGCCCGCCTCAGAGCAAACGCAGGCCCGCCTACCATCGCTGCCCACATAAGACCGCCTTTCATCCCTCCAAAGTGAAGCCCATCCGACCCGCATCAGTGGATCAAGCACGACCCAAGCGTCAGAGGCCCACGCCCCCACTCTCGTCAACATCACACCACTGCACTACAAGGCTGCTCTATGAATCAAAGAGCTACTCTTATTAATATCAACCGCTTCAACCAGCAGAGCATTCCCGCTTCGCATTTGAGCCCGCCAACGTCAACCCGCCTCCGACGGCCCAAGAATATCCAGCCCGCCGAAGAAGACCAATACCGCAACGAAGCCACATCCCGCGCAGGCCGCTTCAACTCAGGAGCGCCAAGCAACCGCCACTCTAGTCCGACACACCTCCATTCAGGGCCACAAAGCCCGCATTCCGAGATCAAGCCCGCGAAGGCCCGATCAAATGCAAGTCTTCATTAAGAAGGAAAAAAAAAAGGCCAAAACGCTTCTAGTAAGCTTCGAACCAGCAACCTACAAATCAACAGAAGACGCATAAACCAGTAAGCCACAGGGCAGCCATGTGTTCTCTCTCGGCAGCAGCCCTTATTCAAAGCGGTTCTCTACTGCTTCTACCACAATCCAGCTGAGTACTTCCGTTTACGAAATACTTAAATACTATGACATATTTCACACATACTATACTTCTGTTTGTGCTCTAAAAATACGGGGCACTAGTCACTCACATCTTTCGCAGATACAAAACTTCATCCCACTCCCTGAGCGATGCTTCCCCTCTACGTAGAAGCCCGATTCCGCTTCTCAGTGGGTGCGACATCGGTATAGCTAGAAACACGATCCCGCCTCCCAGAAGGTGTGACATCTTCAAAAAACAACTGTCGTCTTGAGTTAAAACTCTCAAGTCGTGGGGGCCGCCCTCCCTAGCACATAGCTAACGCCTAATATTCAGCCAACAACTCACGCTTAACATGCATACAAGCTCATGCCCATCTCGCGGTCCAACAGCTTAACGCATACAGCTCAGAGTTACGGCCTACATATTAGCACGCTCCGCAATGGGCTAGTGGGGAAATCTCAAACGACCTGAGAGCTCTAACTCAAGACATTGAATGCTAAACAAAGAAGCTAAGACGATGGCCGCACAAGGGGCAAACCGCATCGTTCGGACTCGCGAGCGTCCAATCCGCCAGGGGGCGTCCATCACTGGGTGGCGTCTCGTCCATCGGGAGGCGTCCATCACCTGGGACTCGCAAGGGGCAAAACCGCATCGTGCGGACTCGCAAGTAAGGCAAGTTAATACACCTTAACGCATTATTTTACTCATTCCATTCTTACAGAATACAAGAAGCAAAGGGGCAAATGTTGGGTCTAGTATTAACCCGCCTAATACGGGCCCAAGCCCACCACAAAGCGTCTCACCTTGGGCCCAAGCCCATTCTAGGGTCCAGTATACCGGGAGACGTCCAGTTAGGGATGGCAATTGGTCGGGTTTTGCCAAACCCAAACCCAAACCCATGGGTTTATCTTTGAAAAAACCCGGGGTAAAACCCAACCCAACCCGTTGGGTATCCGCAGGTTCATGGGTACCCACGGTTTTGTCGTAAAAAATTTACAATTACAAGTTCTTATCAAAATTAAAGTCAAATATCAATCTCTCAATACAAATTATCCATATATAAAACACCATTCTAGAAAATTCAAGCAAATCACAAATTAACTACACAAATTGTTCAACACCAATCTAGAAAACTCAAGAAAATTGAAGCAAATCACAAATTATTCATAAATAACATGTTTAATTGAAAGCTTCTTCATTTCAATTAAGTTTCTTTACTCTCCACTCCATAACATCAACTTCATTATACACAATTAAAAAGAAAAAATTAGACATGTCTCCACAAATATAAATAAGATTAATTGTTTAGAATATTAAATATACCGAAAAAATTAATTATATGCAGAATTCAGAACCACTCCCAGAGAGATTGCTGGTTCCAAAACAAGCAAGAAGATGGCGAGTCAAGCGGCACCAAAAATGAAGAAAGCAATATGGTGGCCTTATCATGCTTGAATGGTGAGCAAAAATCACAGCTTCCCTGGATGGTGGATAGTGGTTGTAGTAACCACATGACTGGAGATCTGAGTCCTTCACCGACATCGATGACAAATACCGCTCTCAAGTCAAATTGGGAGACGGGAAGAAGCTAAAAGTGGAAGGAAAAGGCACAGTTGTTGTATGCACAGAAGAGGGCAACAAAACTCTCATTAGAGATGTTTTGTATGTTCCGGAGCTAACTCTCAATCTACTTAGCGTGGAACAACTGATGCTGAAAAATTACAAGCTATTGTTTGATAATGGCATATGCGAAATTATCAACAAAGCAGACAATTTCATGGTGGCCAAAGTCCCGATGACTTCCAACAGAATTTTCTCTCTTGCTATGTCACAAAATGGTGAAGTAGCATTCAAGAGTGAAAATCTGGATCAATCCTTCCTATGGCATCTCAGATATGGTCATCTCAACTTCAAAGGTCTCAAATTGTTGAGACAGAAAAATATGGTGGTGGGACTTCCCCAGATCAACAGAGAAGACAAAATCTGTGAAGGATGCATTTATGGCAAAATGCATCGGTTACCATTTCCTAAAACTTCTTGGAGAGCAAAAGCGCCATTAGAGTTGGTACATGCAGACATATGCGCTCCAACCCGAACACAAACGCTCAGCAGCAAAAGATACTTTCTACTATTTGTAGATGACTTCACCAGAATGATGTGGGTATTCTTTCTGGAGCAAAAGTCAGAAGCTTTTCCCAAGTTCCTTCAATTCCAAGCAGTAGCTGAGAAGGAAAGCGGCCATCAAATCAAAACTCTCCGTACAGATCGTGGAGGAGAATTTATTTATACTCCGTTCATGGAGTATTGCCACAACAACGGGATCAAAAGGCAGCTGACGGTCCGTTACACACCACAACAAAATGGCGTGGCAGAACGGAAAAATCGCACGATTGTGGAGATGGCGAGAAGTATGCTCAGAGCAAAGAAGCTTCCCAACAACTTGCGGGCAGAAGCGGCCAATACAACAATTTACATCCTCAACAGATCACCAACCAAAGCAGTTCGAAACAAGACACCGACACATGCGTGGCACCACAGGAGGCCACAGGTGAATCACCTCAAAGTCTTTGGGTGCATAGCTTATGCACATATCTCTACCCCAAACCGAGACAAGTTTGACCAGAAGGGAGAGAAGCTTATCTTCACTGGCTACACTGATGAGTCCAAAGGCTATCGTCTTTACAATCCAGTAAAGAATGAAGTGGTGGTTTCCCGAGATGTGATATTTGATGAGATGGCGGAGTGGAATTGGGAAAATCCAATTTCTCAATCTCCACCAAGTTATGAAATTCTGGAGGACTCAGCAACTCCAGAAGACCCCAGCAACGACCCAGATCCAGTTGCTAGTTCAGAAAGAAATTCTGCACCTAGCCCAGAAGAAGACGACTTCAGAGACGTCGTAATAGACTCGGATTCACCTCCGTTAAAAACAAGGTCTTTGCTAGAAATTTATGAAACAAGTCATGTTGCATATTTTTCTTGTGAACCTCAAGTCTTTGAAGAAGCATCCAAAGAAGAATTTTGGAACGAGGCAATGGATGCAAAAATTTCCATGATCGAGAAAAACAAAACATGGGAGCTTGTTGATCAACCGAAGAGCAAGCCGGTTATAGGTCTCAAATGGATCTATAAGATCAAATTCAATGAAGATGGTACTATCCAGAAGTACAAAGCTCGACTGGTGGCGAAGGGCTATTCACAACAGCCCGGTATTGATTTTCACGAGACATATGCACCAGTAGCGAGGATGGAGACCATCAGAACAGTTCTCGCTCTAGCTGCTCAATTGGAGTTACCAGTATACCAGCTGGATGTCAAAACAGCATTTCTGAATGGAGAACTGGAAGAAGAAGTCTATGTGGAACAACCACGAGGCTATGAGAAAAAAATAGAAGAAGACATGGTCTATCATCTCCGAAAGGCTTTATACGGGCTGGAGCAAGCACCGAGAGCCTGGAATAGCAGAATTGATCGATATTTTCAGCAGAACGGATTTCAAAGAAGTCCGAGTGAAGCATCTCTCTACATCAAAAAGGGAGAAGGAAAAGATTTTCTAATGGTGTGTTTGTATGTTGATGACTTGATTTACACAGGTACAAATCAACATATGATCGAAGAATTCAAAAGTACCATGATGAAAGAATTCAAGATGACGGACTTGGGACTCATGAAGTATTTTCTTGGGATCCAAGTGAAGCAGTCACCTGGAGAAATATTTATTTCACAGGAGAAGTACGCTGAAGATATGCTGAAAAGATTTCACATGGCAACGTGCAAACCAATCTCAACACCGATGGCGTTGAACGAGAAATTACAACGCAATGATGAAGCTGAAAATGTCGATGGAAAGCTGTACAGGAGTCTCGTCGGGTCACTCATTTACCTGACACATACCAGGCCGGATATATGTCATTCAGTAAGTCTTATATCAAGATTTATGAATGAACCTAGCAAACTTCATTTTGCAGCAGCCGAAAGAATTTTGCGGTATCTGCAAGGTACAAAAAAATTGGGCCTGATGTACAAGAAAGAAGCAGAAAACAAGCTGACTGGTTATACCGATAGTGACTGGGCAGGATCACTAGATGATCGAAAAAGTACATCGGGATACATATTCTGCATGGGTTCAAAACCCATTTCCTCGAGTTCAAAGAAGCAAAAGACTGTGGCATTATCTTCAGCGGAAGCAGAATATATCGCAGCTACAGTTGCAGCATGCGAAGCGGTATGGCTAAAAAGATTAATTTCTGATTTGCAGCAAAATGAAAATGGTCCAACCATTATTCATTGTGACAACATGTCAGGCATAGCCATGACAAAAAATCCAGTATTTCACGCAAGATTGAAGCATATCGAGTTGCGCCACCATTTCATCCGAGACCTCGTCAACAAAGGATTAATCATGATGGAATTTATCAACACTGACGACCAGCCAGCAAATATAATGACAAAGGCGGTTACCCGTGAGAAATTCGAGAAGTTCAAGGAGCTACTCCAAATTGCAAATTACGAGGGGTGTCAAATGGTAATTTGCAATAGGTAATTATCACCATCCAACTATGTCCCATTATCATAAAAACAAGGAGACATACATTATCTCATTAGTTAGAACTAGCTATCAAATTATGCAAGTTGGTTATGACATGAGAGGCCAAGTTGATTGATGACAAGAAGACTCAACAACCGGTGCATTATGCAAGCACCTCACATGACTAGCAAATGGATTCAATAGATGAGAAAATAATGTATGGGACACAATAACTATCATGTCCTTTCTCATTTACGTTCATGCATGAGTGGTGAGTTATGGTTTCTTTTGTTTTCCATTTCCATTATATATGTTGTATGGGTTTGTCAGAAGAATGGTCAGAGAGACATAAAACAAAAAGAAGAGAAAGAAGTCTCCCATGCGTGTATGTATAGCAAGAGCCAAAATAATAAGACCTTGTTTGTTTGAGTGTTTCTTAAATTGAGTGATTAAACACCAAAAGTTTCCTTTGTGTTGATCCTAATTTCTACCACAATTCCGCTAATCCCCAACAAAATTACCACCGCCGCTCTTTCCCTTCCTCACAGCGTGGAGAGGAAAAGGGCTCAGTTTCTTCTTTGGGAGGAGATGAACGCTGAGACATGTTTCTTGGGATTGCCGTGAGGGAAGTATGAAGGAGCGGGATTTGAGGAGTGCCGCTGTGAGAGGAAAATGGCTCAGTTTCTTCTTTGGGAGGAGATGAACGCTGAGACATGTTTGTTGGGATTGCCGTGAGGGAAGTATGAAGGAGCGGGATTTGAGGAGTGCGAGGTGCGACGGCGGGAGCTTCTACTGGGTTTTGTTAAGGGTTTCTGAGCTGAACAGAAGAGAACAAGACAGAGAATTCGACGGAGAGGCGGCGCTCGCTGTAGGAATCATGGCGACGGAGAGTGAAGAAGGGTAAGCCGACGAGATGGACTTATTAAAGAGCTGTTAAAATAGGTTTGGTATGGAGATGACAAGTTAGCACCAAGACGAGCTTCCCAAAACTAAGCTTCAGGCCATGTACTTAGACGTGAAACGACAAGACTCAAAATCAACCCGGCGCGGCATCAAGGCCTTCAAGGACCAACCAGTTACCAAGATGGGATAAGTGGCCCCCAATGCGATATGAGTGAGCAACAAGACGATGGACAGCATGCTGTGAGGAGTCCAATTGTTGTTGCCCCAACTTCTGCTGGCAAGTAATTAAGCCTTCTGGTTGCATGTCTGTTGTATCCAAAAGGCATAAAAGAAAATAGAGGCTGCTGTCAGCGTCTCATGGTAAATAATTAAAAATAATTTAGGTTGATTAATGGTGGTGTTCGGAAATGAGATGGTGGCTGATAAGCAAGTGATTATCTTTCATTTGCCCACTCTGAATCCCTTTTCTGTTTCCGGTTCGATTTAAAGTGGAATGATTAGATTCATTACACGTAATCTTGACTAGGGTTGTTAATGAGCCGAGCTGAGCCGAACTTTGTTTTGTTCATGTTCGGCTTGTTTATAAACGAGCCGAACTCGAGCTCGACTCGTTCGACTCGTTTATAAACGAGTCGAGTCGAGTCGAATATGAGCCGTCTCATTTATTAAATCTTGACACACCATTAAGATCGAAAGTTCGCTCGAGCGCATCTCTAAGATAATTTATAATATAAATACCCTAATATTTATATGTCATATGTGATATATGTGATTATCTAATGTTATGTCATATATGAGACGTATTTGCTTACATATATTCAATGTATTAAACACCATATGTGGTGATATATACAATTTAATAATTATATGCATCATTAACAAACCAACTAAAAAAATATAGATTGATTTTCTCATAAGCTGTAGTCTAGGCGGCTCTCTAGTCACAATGTTGGGACATCTCATAAACTCAAAATGAGACAGTTTATGAGTTGTATTAACGAGTCACCTAATCGAGCTAGTTCACGAGCTTCACGAGCCGAACAAAGTAGAACTCAAGCTCGACTCGTTCATTAACGAGTCGAGCTTTTTTAAATCGAACGAGTTTTTATCCAGTTCGAGACCGAGCCGCTCACGAATAACTCGGCTCATTAACCCTAATCTGGACATACAAACTACAATACAAAAAAGACCTTTAGCGACGAACTTTTTGCGACGGATAGGTGATTTGTCACGTAAGTTCAGTTTTCTGCGACAGTAATTTTTATGGTCGTCCATTGTCATTGTTTACCACATGCATAATGTGAGATACTACATACTAGCTTTAGCGACGATACTTTACCTATTGGCGACGAAATATTTCGTCGCATAGCATTTGTTAAGATTGAGCGACGAAATGGATTAGTCGGGCATTGAATTGGCCGAATGGACCAAGTTCTGGTGCTTTTGTTGCAAAGACTCACGGAGTATAATCGTTGCTGAAACTTTTGGTAAATTGCAAGTTTGTAATACAATTTCACGTTTGTCACTAAAATTAATTTATTCTATTCGTCGTCACTCAACTTTCTGTTACCCTTCGTCAAATTTCGTTAACATCGTTAGTTTATTGCTGACGTGGCTAACAGAAATGTCTAGTCATCCACTTCAAAACAAAAAATTTCAAAACCCCACCCGCCACGTCAGAAAAACCAACCCTTTACCCAACCCTAGCCGGACCCGACCCTATTCTCTCCTCTCGCCTCTCTTCCCTTTCGTAAACTGCCGGATTGAGAAGCCGCCGTCAATCTGGGTTGCTCTAGGAGATGTGGGGGTGGCGCAGTCGTACGCGAGGATCTTTTCAGGAACTCGATTGCTACTAGAGAAGTTTATTCACTGGAGGGTGAGGTTAGGGTTTCCGAGGAGTGCAGGGCTGGCGATGTGATTACGATTGAGATGGGAGAGAGCCGATTGCTCAATCACACAACCTAAAAGGAGTTCCATGTTGCAGCCAATTGACGATATCGGTCCGGCTATTGAGGCTTCGGAACCCTTTTGCTTCCTCGGTTCCGCCCAATCTATAAAGAACCCAATCCGATGCGTCAACATTAACCTCCAACAACATCTTCTTCCTTTCTGCCTGGTGGGTTTGTGGCCATTAATTCTGGGTTTGCTCGCCGATGCCCCACTTTCACAAGATCTTCTTCTCTTCCGCTCCACCTTTTTCATTTCTCCGCCAATAGAACAACGCTAGTCTCCCCTAGGTTTGCCAGAAACCGGAGTTTCTTGTTGACGCTGGAAGATTTGAGTTCAAGAGACGGGGCGTCTGGATCAAATGAAGCGAAGGTCAGAGCGCTCCGGCGAAACTGGAGGCTGCTCGACCACGCCGAAGTCACGCCAAGAGGGAGTCGAAGCCATTGGAGTTGGGTCACGGGTTACCAGTAATGGGTTGGGTGTTTATGATGCGGCAGGTCGGATTTAATTTTTTTTAGTTAAATTCGGCTAACTCAGTATTTATGTTAGTCACGTCAGCAAATAATTGACGGCGGAGAGTGACCAAACTTGGACTGTGTAGCTAATTTGAGTGAGTACAAATGATATATATTAATTTTAGTACCAACCGTGGAATTATTTATTAATTCTAGTGACCAAACTTGCAATTTACCCCTGAAACTTTGATACAATTTCGACGAGTGTTATCTAGCTGAAGAGAGTTAGAAAACAACGTCATATTACCCTTGTCAATGGGGAGTGGATAGGGTGCTAATACTTAACACATTCATTACGGATATTATAGTATTTTCGCTTCTCCCTTCCCTTCTCCTCCCCTTCCATTTACGTAGCTTTTATAGGTTTCATTTATAAATTACAGTTTTGGTACTTGAACTTAATAGGTATTAATATTTAGGACCTAAAATTATTTAGGGCTAATACCACTACAACACCCGAACTATTGCAAAAATGTCACTTGTGTCCTATCGTATTCAATATTCCATTCATGTCCTCAACTATAATACTTTGTGTCATTTGTATCCTGTCAATTTCGTTGACCGTTAAAGATAACGGTTGACCAAACGGTGGTCAACGCGAAGTTGACTTTTGTTGACGTGGCAAAGAATGTGGCTGCCACATAGATGCCACGTCACTGACCTCATATTTTTTAATTCAAATTAAATAAAAATTGAGTTAAAATTTAAAAAAAACTGTAAATTCAATTATATTATTAAGCCAAAATTAAAAAAATCTCATTATTCTTATTCCCTACCGATTCGCCCTCTCTTTCTCTAAAAAATCTCCCAGCCGATTCCCCTACTCGTATTCGACCTCAATAAATTTAACATAGAAATCAACAAGCCGATTCCTCTGCTGTAGATCCGGCTCCGACTACTATAGATCGTCTTCCCTACCACCGCTGCCGCCCGCCGTTGGGGGAAGAAGAGTCTGCATTCCCATTTTTTAATTTTCCTTTTCTCTTCACGCTGTGGTCGCAGGGGCAAGATTCACCAATGTCGCAGGGAAGTTCCCAACAAGGCGAGCGATTGAATTTGGGTGGACACCGGTCAACACTAACAGAATAATAGTTTCTGTTAAAAATTAACGGTCAACACCGGTCAACACTAACAGAATAATAGTTTAGGATACAAATGGAATATTGAAAAGAATAGGACACAAGTGACATTTTGCTCATAGTTCGGGTGTTGTAGTGGTATTAGCCCAATTATTTATTTTACATTCAAGTCTTAAAAATATCGATGAAAAGTTATATTTTAGTACCTGAAAGTTTTGTCCTTACATATTGATACCCAAACTTTTTCAAATTTACAAACAGGTCCACTACTTGTGGTATGATTTATAAACTTGTGGCATGCTTTGTGAACTTGTACGCTTTGTGGTTGTGGCATGTTGGAGGAGGTTGTGACATGCTTTGTGGTTCTTGTATGCTTTGAGGTTGTGGCATGCTTTGAGGAGGTTGTAGCATGCTTTGAGGTTGTGGCATGCTTGGAGGAGGTTGTGGCATGCTTCGTGGTCCCCCTTACTTCCTTCCTCCCTTTCCCCAATTTTTCATAATATACCAAGCGTGTCCCTCCTTCCCCTTCTCCCTCATTAATTGAGGTCAACTCATTTAAATGAAAAAGCCATCCAAACGAAATGTTCAGATTGGCTGGAGTTATTAGTATTAACATCATACTAACAAAACAAGTGGTAGCACCCTATCCTCTCTCTTGTCAATGTGGATTTCTTTTGCCGAGGTTTAGAATTTTTTTGACCCCTTGAGGGACCGTAAAGCGACACACTTTGGATTTAAATTTTTTTATATTAATTGGACAAACTAAAATCTATTAGAGGATAAAAGAGAGCGATCGTTCTCTTCTCCCAATCCAGTAAAGCTAACTTTTACTCGATCCGTTGGTCGGATGAATTCATCTTATTATCATTACTTCATGATAATTATTTCATTCATATTTTCAAATGATTTGAGGGATTCTCAATAGTTTGTTAAAGAGTAGAAAATCTTTGTATTACTTGATAATTATGATATAGATAATAATTAGTTCATTTGCCATTGATTATTTGAGATTGGGGTGAACATTGGATGGTTGAACCCACAAATCCAGTAATCCACCACAAATCCGTCCTTCATTCCTTCCATCGATTTGGAATTGTAATTTGCAACTATAGGTTAAAAAGCTAGTTAGGCTCACAATGCCTAGGTGAATGAGGTGCTAGGCAAGAATAAAATGTTTGCCCTATGCCTAGTGCCTTCTTGAACCTAAGTTATTATCAGGCTTAGATCGATCATGTTTATCAGTTGAATATTTTATAATTTGTGGACAACTACCAATACCAATATTGTAAAATGAATGATTCACCTAATTTATGAATTATGCGTTATTTAGTTTGAAAATTTCTTTCATTTTAAGTTTAATTTGAAATTTTGTGATCAAATCGAATATATATTATAAACCCACCAAATCTGCCCAACCACCCATCACCCGCAATCACCCATTCCACCCACATATAATGCTTGGTTGGGTGTGGGTCATTTTCCCCTTCACCCCCCATATAGTGGGTGGTTCCAAACCCACCCAAATATGCATAAAATCACCCACTGCTCACCCCTAATTTGAGATCCTAAAAATGTATATTAAATATGTAGATTCTAAAAATTTATCATAGTGATCCAAAGGTTAGATGCCGATTGGATCTACCAATTCAATCTACGAATCCACCAATCTAATCTCATTTGATCTACCAATCCATTTAATCTAATCTAGAAATCCACCAACCTACGAATTCAATACATTTATCACCTATAAATGTAATGGTCATCTTTGTTTTTGGTTAGTTTACTGTGGTTTATATATTCTGCTACTCTTTTGTTTTTGGGTTTAATCTCTCATGTCATTTTCTCTCTCCACTTTTAGTAAAATTTAAGATTGCAGAAAGTAGAAGAGACACGAATTTATGTGGTTTTCGGAGATTGAGGTTAGTCTATAAACAATAATTTGACCTAGTAATAATATCATTATTTAGAACATGGAGGTTCCAAATGGACAAGAAAACCGTCGACAGTGCCACGGAGTGAAAGCAAGGAGCAGGGATTTCAATTTTCAACACTAGCGCAGGGCCCAGCCAGTTGGCGGGAGAGTATGGATCGTTTGGCCAGAGAGTTTGATATTTAAATAGAGATTCTATTCAACTTAGAGGTATTAGTGTGATAAGCAAGTAATTCATTTTTATCTATGCATATATTCACTACAACAAAAAGTAGTTTTTGCAACCAAATCCTTCACAACCAAATTAAAATTGGTTGCGAAAAGGGTAGTATTTACGACCAATTAATTTTTAGTAGCAAAAACAATAGCAAATTGGTTGCCTATTAAAATCCAAGTATTGATAACCATTTATAGTTTTTTACAACCAAATAATTTGGTAGCAGAATGATTTATAGTTTTTTCCAACCAAATAATTTGGTAGCAAAATGATTAATAGTTTTTTCCAACCAAATAATTTGGTAGCAAAATGATTTATAGTTTTCCCAACCAAATTATTTGGTAACACAATGATTTTTAGTTTTTATACCCAAATATTATTTGTTATGAATTTAAAGGGTTAATTGCATGGTTGGTCACTGAGATTACAAAAAACGTTCATGTTTGGTCACTGGAAATATTTAAATCCAACTTTGGTCACTTAAATTAGTTAAATGGTTCAAGTATGGTCACTCTCCATCCAAGTCCGTTAAGTTTTGCTTATGTGGCAGTCAACTTTTATAGTTGACCGTTAAATGTGTGACATGGCAATTATTAAATTTTTAAAAAATTAAAAATTAAAAATTTTCTAATTTCCACCTCACTTTTACAACTATTAAAAAAAAAACCTAATTCATTATGGTTTCTTCTAGCTCACCACATTCAACACACTGGTGTGAGATGCCGGCCATCTTTCCCATACCACGCCTGCTTTCCTTTGCTTCATGATGTGTATCTTTTCTCCACACCGCCACGAAAGCTGCAAACCTGACTGTGTTCCATTGGTTGAGTTTGCATATGGAACAGGAATCATAATCCTGCCCATTAAAACCCCTGATTCCGGCGATGTTATCCCCTCCGACAAACATCCTCCGCCAACCTTATTTCGCCACCGTTCCCGTTCATCAGCTCCAGCACCGATTTCGACGTTGCCCCTGCACAAACACCCAGTAGTATCAGCCGCCTGTCCGCTTTCATCAGCGTCTCTAGCGTCTCTGGGCTAGAATCCAATGGCTCCTCGGCTAGCTTCACCGGCCTCCTCCGCCGCCTCTTGTCGTCGGTCTGAGTCTCCGCGTCCGCCGCCAGCCTCCGGCTCGACTGAGAGAACGATTCTGCTCTGTAGACCTTGTACTCCCTGAGATCGATGGAGCTCCAGGACTAGTTCCTCCGCCGCGCAATCGTCGGGCGAGGATCCAAGTCATCATTCGACGACGGAGACGAGGACGACTGTGACTCTGAATCTCGGCTGGTACTTTTACGGATCTGAAGGAAGGTGTGGACTCGACCAACGGCGCCGACACCGGTTCGAGAAGCTCCGAGCCTTTGATGACGTACTCGCTGTCGTGGGCCGGGTAGTTGAAATCGCTCTCTGCCTAATCGTGCCAGACAAAGCCGCTTTTGTAGCTCTTGGTGCCTGGTATTAATAAACCAAACAAAAAAAATTAAACTGAATCAAAAATGCATTTCGAAATCGGACCAGGAATTGAGAGCAGCCATGCCTTTCCCGCAGAGCAAATTCAACCTCAGCGACAAGGATTGATTAGAATAATTTCGATGGCGCTTTTGTGGCTCCTTCTTCACTACTACTACCGACGCCGACGATGCAAAGAAGGAGGAGGTGATAAGGCGAATCTGACGAGCATGCTCCGGCTTGGGCATCTTTCTAATTGTCAACGACGGCATCCCCGCGGCAGCGCTGAGCGAAACCTTGACGGTCTCTCGCGAGTTCTTCGATGAGCGAAACCTCGGCCGTGCTCGCGAGGAGGTGATAAGACGAATCCGACGAGCATTGCCACCCCTGTTTCGGTTAGGAGAGGTGGAAAATACAAAAATTAAATTAAATTTATTTTATTATTTTTTAATTGACATGTCACACATTTAACAGTCAACTATAAAAGTTGACTACCACATAAGCAAAACTTAACAGACTTGGACGGAGAGTGACCAATCTTGAACCATTTAACTAATTTGAGTGACCCAGATTGGATTTAAATATTTTCAGTGACCAAACATGAACGTTTTTTGTAATCTCAGTGACCAACCATGCAATTAACCCTGAATTTAAATAAGAACTTTTTGACACTTTTACCGAAATAAGAAAACAACTCTTACCAAAAAAAAAAAAAGAAAGAAAACAACTAGCCTATTCAACGCAAAACACTCACCTTTACTTCCCCCCCCCCCCTCTCTCTCCTTACTTCTTCCTGCGATTCCGATTCTAAATTCTTTTTTTTTTTTCGATTCTAAATTCTCCCCCCTCTTTCCAATTTCCATTCTGACGAAATTGAAATTCTATTCTTCAGTTTCGATTTCTGTCTTTCGCCAATCGACTACCATTCGCTCCTTCTTCTCCTCCATTTGCTTCGTTTTGATCACTCACTCTGATTAGAAGAAGGAAACTGCTACTCCAGTCTTCAGAGGAAGCAGTTCGGAAATTCCATAGGTCATGATCTGTCACATACATGCCTCGTCGTAGAGACGGAGTTCCAGGCGCTGTCATTTTGATCCGCAACGTTAGTATTGGCCCTCTTGTCACCGGCATCGTTGAGCAAGTCATGGAGGCGATGGAGCACGACGTCGTCCCTGGCATCATCGAGAGTACACGGGAGGCGAATACGCTAGCCTGGAGCACGAGCAACGCTCCAATCCCTAGCCATAGCGTCCAATCCCTCGCCATCGCCGCTGCAATTTTGATCGCGAGTTCTGCCGCCCCCGCATGAACTGCGATGCCTTCTCTTTCGTCTCTCCAATCTCTCTTTTTACTAAGCTAGGGTTCTGGAATTTCTTGTTGCAGGGGAACTTATCACGAATAATCTCGCATCCAATTCTAGCCAATTCCTTCTTCACTTCTTACAGGTCTGAGGAGGTCGTAGTGTGTTTCCCTCATTTAGGTTTGGTCGCGATCTTCTTATGGTCTCGGCCTTTTTCTTTGGTGCCTCATCTTAGGGTTTCACAAGAGTTTCAGTCTGGAGCTCCATGTTTTCGCCTCTAATTTTTATCTACTGTTGTTGCAGAAGAAAATTCTTCGGAATCGCTCACCGGATTCGGTTTCAGCACTTGTCGTAGGATCGAAGGCGGCCTTTGGTGGTTTTTGTGCTAAGTTCTCATATTAGCCCAAGGACCGGAGGATTGCTAGGTGAGTTTGGTGTCTTCTAAGTCTATGGTGAGCTCGTCATGCTCTGTACACGATTGCTTGTGTTTTGTTCTTCAAATGACTATTCGGTTGTTCAATTTTAGGGGATGACTTTTCATTTTGGTCGAAACAAGGGATAGCTTTTGTTGCTTAGGAATGGCCTTGTGGGTAATTGAAATTCTGCTCTGTTAATTTTCTTTCATTTTAATCACTCATGAATTCTGGTTATTGTTGCTTAATTTTTGCTCAATTTGGCAAGTGAGTGCAGAGTTCAAGTGAGCTACTAATCTTTCTGATCTTGAAGGCATCCTCTGATCAAGTATCAAGCTGTTGCAGATGTGATAAATGAAGTTAAGTTCAAAGAAGTTCAAGGTATGTTTTACTCGAGTATCAAGCTGCTGTAGATGTGACAAATGAAGCTCAGTTCGAAGCATTTAAGGGTGAGTATTATCAAGCTGCTGCAGATGTGACTTAAATAATGAACTAGGATTTGCTGTTGTCCAACTTGAATAATGAATGACTGTATATGAAATATATGTTTTTATCTAGATTAGTAACAAAAACATTTGTAATCTCCTCAATTCAAATGTAATCATTTTCAAGATGGAGGGTATAAAAATCTCACTTGGAGTATTCTTGCTTTTTTCATTTTTCTGTACGAAGAGGAGAAAATTTTGTAATTGCATAGCAGAGGAAGCCATGGATGTTTACAAGGAAATGAGACCTAAGCCAATGTGCAGTAGGTGAGCTTGTGGGAGTCAGAAAGCCAGAAATGTGTTGTATTGCAAAGGGTGACATGGTATCAAAAGGTAGATTAATTATTATCTAAAAACTGATGGCTTGCCCGCGAATTTGAGTATCACAGGCTCTATAGTTTTAATAGGGCATGAAAATGAAGTGCCAGTTTGCTAGTCGGGTGGCTAGTCTGACAATAATTTAGTGTCTATTTCTTCTAAGTAGCAGAGTCTGTTTGAATGCAAAGGTGGACCAATATTGGGCATTGGTTAGGTACACCTTTAGAACTAGTTATGATGGAGGGAAAAGTAGGGTGTATAGAAAAGGAAAGGAAAGCATTGACCTGTTTTATATTTTGTTGTAATTTTCTGTGTTATTCTTGTCTACATTGAAAGCATTGTAGGATCAAATATGATTTCTCTTTTTCATCTCAACAAATAGATCTACCTTGTTTTTGTGCTTCAAGGTTTCCATGTCAAAGCATCCTTTTGCCGATAACAGAAGCTGCTCTGCGATTTGTACAATTAGCTTCACTGAGGAACAAACCAAGTAGACTTCTCATTGTGGAATCGAAAGGAGGTTAGTATATATAGTAAATATGAGAACTAAGGTTGCAGTTTCTTGGCCCTGTATTACTTTTTTTATGGAACAAGAGTTGCTGATATATATTATTTCTTATTCTATTGAATCAAGTATAATCAATTGCATTAGCTGAAGTGAGAATTTGCTAGATTGTGAAAGGATGAGTTGATAATGCTAAAATTGTGGGTTTTCTGCATAATTGTTGAAGGTTTATCCGTGTCTTATGCTTCTTTTATCTTTGGTTTCTTTCTCCTTCACTTATGCCTTCACTGAAATCATGTTGATCTTCACATAGCCATAATGTATCTGTATTTATGGCTCTCCTTTCATGCTCTGGGTTCTGGTTTAGTTCGAAATCCTTGAGAGATTGTGCCCTTTTTCAAGACAAGGATTTGAATTTATATACTAATCCATATAGTGACTTATTAGTGCCTGTAAATTTTGTTGTTCCTCCTCATATATGGATATAACCATTTCAAGAAACCTGTAATCAGTAGGGAGGTTTGAGCATATCAATCCGAATGCATTGATCAGTATCCTCTGGGTGCATGATTTATTAGCTAAGTATAGCTGTGAGTTATTAACACGTTGTGTTGTGAATCACCAGGTGTGATGTTGACATCCAGATCTCTTTGAACCTGATAGAGCAGCTACTGGTGAGTTTTCTTCATACAAAATCGAGAATGAGAGGGTGGCATCACTGTAGCTCGAGTACGAGCTTCTGAAGCAGAACATCTACCTGAACTCCCCTCTAAAATCTCTCGTTATATATGCATTGGTCCTGCAATTTCTCAGCTATATTTATGCATTTTGACATCTGCGTGCTACTGCTGAAGGATTATGAACTGGCAAGGATGTTGACAAGGGTCATTGTTTCAACATGATTTGGCTAAATTGCTGAATTTTTAGGTTGTCAAGGTACTGTCATAGTGAAAGCAGAATTTCAGTAATGTATATAGATAATTAATGTACATTTGTCATGTGTGTCTGTGACTGCAGGAACTTATTGTCTCATCATCTGTTGCTGTGATGAAGAATAGCAATACTCATATCCCATAATCTGGCAAGGTAACCTCGAGTCGAGTGTCTAGAGCTTCTTTTTGACATGTACTGTTGCCTGGTTGTTTGGTTTTAATCAAGATTCAGTGTTGCGCCACCTTTATCCCTGATCGTCTTTGGCAATTTCAACATGATTTAGGCTATCTGACCGGACTTGTCCAAATCATGGAGCATTACGTGGATCTTATCATCCAATGATCAGCAGGAGAGCTTATGGGAGTCAGAAACCTGTATGTAACTGGATTCTATGCTTCACTTATTCTCTTCCGTGATTTTAGGTATCTCTGTCAACTAGATTTTCATCCTTAACCCCCTGTTCTGGAGCGAGGGAAAGAGGAGGGGAGGGAAAAAGAGGATGGAAAGTGTGGTTACCAAGGAATTTTCCCCTGTTCTCGAAGGCAGTAACAGTGCAGAGGGAAAGGAAAGAGGAGAGAATATCTCCTGTACAAACTGACCCTCCAAAAGGGAGGGAAAATGACTCTTCCCTCTAATACGCGTCCTTTTTTCATTCTTTTTTTCTTTTCTTTTCACGTCGTTTATCTTTCCTCATTAATCAAATGGTAGTAAATAATTATTAAAAAACTCTCTTTCCTTATAAAAGTGACCTACCATTTATTCGTTTATAATACAAAGTCATTCTTTCTCTTTCCTCTTTTCGTAATTAAAGATTTTAATAATTATCATTAATGAAAGAAGTAATTAGTAAGAGATATAACGTTGTCTAGGTTTATTTTTACAATAACAATTGTTCTTGTTTATTAAACATAATTAATAAAAGTTCATTAAAGAAACATAATTTATAAAAGGGTAAATACAATATATTAGCCACAACTATTATGAAGCGGGGAATTATAGCCACAACTATGGAAATTCAAATTATTAGTCAAATGTTAACTCTCTGTTAACAATTCCGTTAGTAATGCTAAATAAACTTTTGTGATTTAAAGTTATAAATTAAAAGCAGTCCGACGTGGCTGCTGTCGTGGCCTTCTCCGCTAAAAATTCATTAAAAACATAATTTATAAAAGTATAATTATGATTAGTAGTTATAGGTAAATATAATTACAAAAATTCTTATTATTGAAAATCAAGTTCTTAATACTGAAAATTTAATAATCACAAAAACAATCACCATACAAAATAATATTGAATCAAATGTTTAAAAACATCCTATATACTTTTTCCCTCCCTCTATCTCTTTCACTTTCCCCCATAAAACAACATTTTCTCTCCAATTCTCTTTCCTTCCAATTTTCCCTCCCCTCCAAATTGTCCCTCCCCTCCCCTCCTTTTCCTTCCCTACTTCGGAAACAGGGGGTAAATGTCGTGGATTCAAAAACTCTAAATGCAACAGAGATATGAGAGCAGTTATTTATCAGGAGATTCGCTGGTACTGTGTAATGAAGTAGAATAAAGTGTGTACAGTTAATTGTTCAATGACATTGGAAAGGAATGATCTGTCATTGTAACAGAATCATGTATACAATTAATTGTTCAATGATAATTATGTAACCATGATTTTGGTTCTATACATTTCTGTTATATACGAAATCAAATCATTTTTACTGTAATTTCAATTTAATTTTGGAGATATGATTGGGTGGTATTCATATTTTTCCCGACCAAATTTCTTCGTTGTATTGAACTTTCATAACCAATATTATTGGTTGTCCTTTGCTCTTTATACGACCAAATTTTATGGTTGTATTGTATTTTCATAACTAAAACAATTTGTTGTAAAAATGATTTAATTGGTTGTCGTACTAATTTTTCACGACCAAATTTTATGGTTGTAATGAATTTTTAAAACCATAAAAATTGGTCGTCTAAAGTTATATGATTGGTTGACATATGTATTGTTCACAACCAAATTTAATAGTTTTGACAAACTTCTATAGCCAAAATAATTGGTTTTCATAATGATGTAATTGGTTGGCATACGTAAAATTTCCAACCAAATTAAATGGTCGCCGATAACACTTGGATGAATTCCATTTCGTGTCCAAAAATATTGGTTGTCATTAGTATTTTAGGCGACCAATCACACATACTTTGCTACCAATAATTGAAACCTATGACAACCACTTAAATAGTCGCCAAAGATAAAAAAAATTTACCGTAGGCAAAATTGGTTGCGATTGCTTTCCTTTTCACCACCAATCACCTATTTGGTTGCGATAGGAATTAGTAACGCGGCTATAGCGACCAATTCTGCTACCAAAATTTTTACGTCACAAAAACCTATTAGTGACCAATTTTCTGCTTTCAGTAACAGTTTGTTTTGGTTGCAAAAAGCCTTTTTGGTTGTAGTGATTGTAAAGGCTTAGGTGAATGTTTTCTTTTGGGAGTTGCCAATGAATAATTTAGAGAAATAAGTTCATCTAATTAAATACCAAACAACATCTAAAAACATGTATAAAATAAAATGTAACACCCCAGTATTTTAGATTTGGGTTCGACCAATTATAATGATCAGTTGGACTAACGGTTCCGTACCAAGAGTTGAAACCGCGGATTAGGAATAATAATAATTATTATTATAATAATATTATTACAATTATTATAAAATAAAAATTAAAAAAAGGAAGCAGAGTGGGGGCGACCTCCACTTCCACCTCTCCCTAGTACCTCCACAAACCCTCACGTATTATTTGCCCCCAGGCCAAAACCGCCGCACAAAACCCTTCCTCCAATTTTCCCCTGCCCATCACTCTCGCTCGCGCTATCCATCAAGCAGCACCAGGTATCTCTCCCTCGCGAACCAAGCAGCAACAGCGGCAGCAGTTAGCGAGGAGCAAAGCGGCGGGATTTTTGTGCGAGAAGGAGAAGAAGAAAGGAAAAGAGGGAGCGCTATCGCATGTGCCCGACCCCGATCCTGATTCCACAACCCATCCTTCTCGTGTCGCTACCGTTTGCGGTGAGGTTTGAGGGTTCTATCATCGTTCGACAGGAAGATCAACATTCCGAGTCATCCAATCTAGTCCTAGGCACGTTCTAGAGGTAAGAGAACTCGATCCCTTTGAGTTAGATCGATCGATTTGGTGATTTTTCAAGAGGGTGCAACCCTGGATTTTTAGCAACAGACGTTATTGGCTTTTAGTGACAGATTTTGGGTGGTCACTTAAGCTGCTGAGAATTTGCAGAAACGTGTTTTAACATATTTAAATTGTTTCGAATCTCTTCCTGTAATTTCTTTATGGATTTAGCAATTTTATAAATTGAGGAACGTTTAGGAGATGCCTTTAATTTAATTTGGGGATATTTTAAGATGTATTACTAGTTTTAGAAATTTACCGAATGCTCATTTTAATTAAATAAAAGTAAAGCCGAGATATTTTCAGAGGTTTGATTATTTTCCATGGTATTTGTTCTCATGATTGACATGGGAAAATTATTATCCGAATTTTTAAGAAGGTTCAACTTAGGTGAAAAATTTGTCCAAGACAAAAATAATTAGGAAAAATGGTCGGTTTTGAAGGGATTATTTCTAGAAAATTTTTAAAGGGTATTAAGGGACCTTTGGAGCGAGGCTCGAGGGCTGGATTTTGAGGAGATAATGTTCTAGTGATTCAAAAGGGGTTTTAAATCGAGAAAAGTCGTATAAGAAAATGGATTCTTATTAATAGGTTTCCCCAAGATAATCGGGCTAAGGAAGCGTTTCTTCGAGGAAGGAATGGGGGAGTCACCTTTTCGAGGTGAGTGTAAAGGGGGTAATATCTCAGTCGTAGTCTTTTAATTTACGCCTTTTGTTTCAAGCTATTATTAAGTTAGTTTTGAGTAATGCACGATATGTGTGTGAGGCATTCCACCGCCTGTAAGGGTGGAGGCACGCGTTGTGCGCGGTTGGGTCACTACTAGACGGCGAGACGTAACGCAGTAGTTGACCGGGCATGAACTGGACGGCGAGACATAACGCAGTGCCATTGCCGAGTTTGGGTATGCAACCGGACGACAAGACGTAACGCGGTTGACATACTAGGGTAGGGACACCTGACGACGAGACGTAACGCTGTGGCCCTAGTGTTGGTGTCTATGGATTACGAATATAAGTAAGGAAATTCAAGAGATAAGATAGAAGTAGAGATCTCTTATAGACTGTTTGATAACAAAGTATAAAGGATGAAAGCAAGAATGGCTTTTGTCTAAGTCAAGAACCCAAATAATGTGTTTAGTAAGGAGTTTCTTAGGATGAAGACCTTAGGAAGTAACGACGAGACTGATCACTTCTCACTCACCAGGTGCAAAGAGGGGAAGATGACGCATCCATCAAGAGGAGGTTACCCGAGGAGAGCAGCCGCAACAAACCTGAAGATGTCAACTGGATCTGGGTAACGAGATGGGACCTACCATTATATCTGTCTTTAGTTTCATGTCTTAATGAGTATACTGGGAAACTCAAAGATTGTGTTTTATGTTTTGTTGCTCTGGATTGAGGTCGCTCAAGTGTTTAGGGCATTTTGCTTGAGAGTCTTAAACATTGTTGTTGTTGATTTTTGGTTTTGACTTGTAAACTTGTTTTGGGTTGCTTCGGAGTAACCGGTTTGTGGTTTGAGTTATGGTTTGATTTTCAAGGATCGGGTCGTTTCATAAAATACATGTACCTAATATATACATTATATTCATTATCTAGTTCAACTACATATTTGTAAATAAAGTCGTATCGATATAAAAAGTGGTAAAGAACATAGTTTATTTTCATGAGATCTTTGCAATAAAAAATTGTTTTGTCCTTTGATGAAGTATAGAGCATCCATGAAATACTTTTCTCAATAGTAATTTTTGTTGTTGATCATTGCACAGAGTATAAATTTGGAATTACATTCATGAATGAGATAAAACAATTTGCAAATTGGTTGCCAATAGTTAGTTGAACATTGTACTCAAACTACTATCATATCTTGAACTAGCTTCTTGCCCGCCCGATGGGCGGTGTCATTCTTGTATATTTTATTCCATCTTCCTTGTCAGTTTGGTGAATGTATATATGTGCTAACATAGGAGTTGAGCCAACGGGTGGTAGTAGACTTCCAATTTGATAGTAAATTTGGCCCCATAGAAAATACGTATGGTTCCCACCCATCAATCAAATTATGGTCAATGTTGCATCCCATAGAACTTAAGCAAAAATCACCATTGTAGAGCCTGGTGTCTTCCAAAAAAAGCTTCGCCACCTCGCTATTTGACTAGAGTAGATCTTTAATGAACCGGAGGGTTTGTTGAATGGCAAGAAGTTTGACTTTTCCTTGCTACAAAAAATGTTAAATTTCTTATGGGCACAATATGGGCATGTACATAAGAAGGTCCAGTTGTGAAAACTCTAACATATCTAGCAACTGCACACAAAAATACGTATTTATTAAACTAGCATGTGCCCGGCCGGTTGGCCGGAATATTTGTGTTTATAATCTAATAAACTATCACAACTTAGAATTTTTAATAATATCTTAATTGAATATTTTATTCATAAAATTATCCAAAGTTTGGTCACAATATGAGCAGGTTTATCACGATATTCATATCATCATTGAAACTCTTTCTGTATGTGATTAATGTCATGATATTCTTATCACTTTTGTGAACAGAAAAGCACCCGCCTTTCATTTTTTGACTTTATGTGCTTTCATTTTTCTAACTTTCAGAATCACCATTAATCATTAAATCAACTTGCTATTGTTTTACTCATACAAAAATAGTCGATTACTAAATTATTTATCAAAAGGATGAATTGTACCCAATATATTGATTTTATTAATGGCGAAATAGATACAATTCTGAATTAATTATTTTTTTGAACTCATTTAGAATTATTGAAAATCAATGAAAATTATAAACACTATATTTTAACCGAATAGGAACCACTCCAAGAGAATGTGGACTTAACTAAGAGTAAAGCTAAAATAAAAATGAAATAAAGAAAAGCTAAGATATTAAAAAAAAAGTGATTATCAACACCACCCTCGTCTCTTTTAATTCTTTATTAGTAATATTTATCGTTTGTAAACCATCTATATTATCCATAACTGGACTTTGTACGCGATAATATTTTGGAGTTTCTACCATAGCATCTTGTTAATTAAATACGAACATCAAACAAAACTTCATTTTTTATTAAAAAATTAATTTAGAGCTATATCTTTTTGGGTGAATTAATACTCAATTGTAAATTTCTACCTATATTTCTATAACCATAAAAAATAATTATCCAATGCGAAGTAGTCTACATAAATTTAAAAAAAAAAACTCATAACAATCCAATACAATACCAAATTACCATCATTTAGAGTATATTATTAAGTACATATTAGTAAAGGGTTACAGATTGATATGAAATTACATGATATTCCAAAGATATAAATCAAGAAACGTGTGGTAAAAAATGTATATAATTAAAAAAATGAAAATTTTTATATTATTTTATTCCCTTTAATCTCATCTTTCCTCTCCCACCAAAAAAAGAGAAAAAATAGCATCTCTCTCCCCATTTTTTTCGTGTACTACTAAAAAGAATGAAATAATACTATTTTTGTATTTTAAAATTAAAGTATAATTACTTTTATACCCTACCTACAATTGAGGAGAAGCAGGGAAATTTCAAATGGTGAAAATCCTGCAAAACTCCACCATCTTATATTCTCTAGACTAGATGAAAGGGAAGCACTATTTCAATCTATTTAATATATATGCCAAGAGGTTACATGATTTAGTTTTAGAAAATAAAGGCCTCATTTTCTTTTTCAAGTAATCATCTTCAATTTTCTAGACATGCGCTATACTTTAGTGCTTAGTTTCTTGATTAATAGCTACAACCTATCATTTAAATAAATGAAAGTGGCTTGTCGGAATAATCAAAGGAGGTCTAAAATCCCTAAGAAATAATGATGTCTAAATATTTCAAGTAAAGGAAAAGTAATGAATAAATTAGAGCATAGTAACAACACAATATGTTTGATTACCTATCACAGGCCAAAATCCTGTTAAGCCAAAACACTTTGAATATAAGATTTGGCTAAGCAAAGCAAATACCAATTAATGAGGATTAAACATGTAAAGGAAAAAATTTTTGGGGCTAAATAATGCAAATATATAATATTTTAAAAATACCTTATCAAACTCAGATAAAATTTGCTTGGTATTAGTATTCTTCACAATTTTGAAAGAGTGAGAAACTACACCAATTGCAAGAGGTTTCCGTTTGAGTATAGTATATCCTAGCAGAGTAAGAGTCCAACTCCAAGCAAACTAAAACAAAAAAACAAAAACACTCACCCAATAATTAGAGAGATCATGATACTTTCTTCCCCGAGTTGCCCCTACTGCCCTTCACACCGAGCGCTTGGGCCCTGCAAGACTAACGCCTAGAGGGCTAGGCCCCTCCGTTAGCACTCCAACGATCAAGTCAGTAGTGAGCCTAGAGAGAGAAGTGAAGAGAGAAGTTTTAGTGTGAGGAAAACCGACCTTCTTAAATGCTACCTACCAAGTGCTATTTATACTACTCGGACTCCTCGACCAAGCTCCGACCAACTCCTGCCACCAAGCCTTACGTCAGCCCAGCATTAAATGTCTGGTCTGGCCTAGCGCCTACGCGCCTACACGTGTGACTCACTCCTACTGTCACTCTAGAAAATGGCCAAGTGCAACCACTTCCTAAAGCGTAGTATAGCGGGTTTGGGTTTTATTGTCAACCCGGGTCCTAGATGTGATGACTACTCGGTGAATTCTCGTTATTTAGCAGTGAACTTTTAGTGCAAACTCAAGCAAAAAAAAAAAACACAAAACAAGTAAACGGTTGTTGTCAAGTCAAGAGAGGTCACCCGGATATGGATCCCCCTAGACTGCAGTTAAGTCGGATTGCAATTTACCAAGTTCAGTTTTCATGAAAGTTATACTGCGGAAGGTTCTTAATTAGCCTGAAGTCTCGACTAAAGGTCTCCAGACCCTCCCAATCTGAGTCTCTAGCGGGCGACTAACCTCCACCGGAGTAAACAGATTGAGGCCCTAACGAACCAAACCTCCACTACCGAATTGAATTCGGTACAGAATAGCGAATTGGCTCCTCGACTAAAGTCATCAATTCGCCACCTTCGATTAAGGGTACTCTATCAACCTAGGCAGATATTCTCATTCTAGGTCAAAGCAGAAACAACAGGAATTTGATCAGGATTCAAGTCATTCAATCATTCAAACCTCAATCGAATATAATCAATTCACAAACTCTGTACTTGGGTTCATACAATCAGACCTAGCATACAAATCTAGGGTTCCCCATACCCAGATGAATGGGGGAACTACTCCATAGAGGAAGAAGCAAAAGCAGTTTCAGACGCGGAAATCATACTGTGAAGATGGATTTCTGCTCCTGGACGTTTAATCGCACTTCTCCAAGCTCAAGCCGGGCTCCAATGGTGATGAAGATAGATCTATGACGCTTGGGAACTCTGGTTCGTCGCTTTCTCTCTCTAAGTATCACTTTCTCTCTCAAAAACTCGGAACCCTTCAATGTTGGCCTTCTTTCTCCTTAAATTGACTGCCTGGTCGCGATACCCGGTCGAAATACCCGGTCGGGTATTCTGGGTTTCGACCGGGTATATGCAAAACGCGCCGCTTTGGTGGAGCTAAAATCCCCGGTCACTTTCCAATATCCCCGACCGGGGATTTATGTCATCTGCCCGGGCCCCTCTCTGTTTCTCGGGCGCTCAAAACAGTGAATACCCGGTCGGGTATTTGGCCACCTGACCGGGTATTTTCCTCCTGCAGCTCACTTTGTCCCAACTTCGCTCCTTTCGACCCAGAACTCGTTTCTCCGCCTCGATTTCAACGCCGGGACCTGAAATATGACATAAACACATACCCTAGCGTGAAATCGGCTTAAAACGCTAGAATCCACATCTCAAACGGCTCCAGAATGGGGTGAAAACATGTGTAATTATTAGTCTATCAAACTCCCCCACACTTAACCGTTTGCTTGTCCCTAAGCAAACCAAGTTTGACACCAGGTAAGCTCAGAACGTCTCAATCAAGCATGCTTTAGGACAAATCGTATCGGCACAAAACACATGGATCATACTGGCTTTCCGATCCTCAACACATGGCAACTCGAATGACAACCTAGACAACCTCCACAGACGACATTTGAATGCAATAAAGTTGAGCAAAGGAAGAGTTTCCTCCTGTTCACCAACCAACATAGACTCGACTCAACCACTTGTTCTCAACAGTCACTTCATGCACAAAGCTCAAGATATCAGAATTAAAACCGAGCAATCTAGGTCCTCACCGGGGTAAAGAGTATAGAGAAAATGAGAAAATGAATCGCTCACTCTCGACCAGTGGGGTCAGGACAAATTGATGCGAAAAATGCGCATGCTTAGTCTCTCAATCCCTAACTTCTCTTCACCATGAATGCAGCCTCTAAATGCTAGAGTTCACAAAAGGGGTGTCACCACTAACTAATCCGGAGGTCTTAGACACAGGTTCAAATGACTGGCTAGGGTCTTGGACATGGGGAAGAGGCCTTTTAGGTGGTGGCAGTTATAACACAAGGTTCCACATTTCCAAACCCGACAAAACCATAATCAAGCAAACCAGTACTTTCGTTCTGCTATTCCGCATTAATCAAACTCTTTAGGGCACAAGAGCGAAGGAGGTTATATGAATGTTAACATTTCCAAGCCCGACTGCTAGGAAACACTACTTAATGGGCACTATTCAGATTTTTGGTGGTGGCTCTCTTTCGACTTCATTTTTCTTTGTTTTTCTTTATTTTTTTCTTTATTCATCATTTAAGAGACCCACCACCTCTGCACATTTTTCAAATACACGCTCAACTTTTAAGCACTACCTCCAACCCTCACATTTCATTCAGCAGAAACAGCAGAAAACATGCAAAAACCACTTTGTGGAACCTTCTACAAGATGAAAGGGTGATTTTTCATTTTTGACCGAAAGAAAGGATAACACACGGCTCAAAGGGGCTGCCTAGGGGATACGACACATCGGGACAGTCAGTTTGGTCGTGGGCTAATCCTATGCCTCCATCATCTTAGCTAGTGACAACGTGAATGCTACATTTCATGGAAGAGGAATCTAACACACAAGAAAGAAACGAGCAGGCTCAAATATCACATGGCTACCTATATGCGCTATCTCAAATTCTGATTTCCTGAACTAGCTGCATAAATGACTGTCAAAAGCAAGTGATCAAATGCAGGTCACAGTTGGTAAACAAACAGTTAAAAATTGAACCCTTACACAACTCTACTACACATCTCAGTCATCGTAATAGGCTGTCTTAGTCACATTCAAGTTGTCATGCATCGAGTCAAAAGCCATTCAATCTACTAATCACATCCACAGTGCCAATACGATCAATCAACAAGCAAACAACAGTGCTTGGAGCCCTCAAATCTCAAGATTTGGACAGTGGACTAGGCTCCAAGCACACAAACAGATCGAATGCAGTCACAAAATAAACATCACCCCCCCACACTTAAGATCGACATTGCCCTCAGTGGAGAAGAGAAAAAGAAAGGGGAACGATGTTACCGGTGTGCACAGACTGCAGGAGACTGGAAATGGACCAGTCGGCATGGGACGGACTGGAGAGAGGACCAGTCGGGAACACCGGTAGAGCTAAAGGAAACCAACAAGCTCAAACACATACGTTAGGTCCAATGGTCAGCCCAATAGTACAGCATCCAAAAGGAAAAGAAAAAGAAACAAAAACCGACACAAAACAGACAGTTTGCATGCTGGCAAAGATAAAAACTCTCAGAACATGCCCCTAGGGCCCTCCGAGACCGGAGAAATCAATCTGATCCATAAGGTCGTCGACGCCATCCTCCGGTGGCTGCCGTGGCGGTGAATGCTCCCACCGGGTGGTCCAGTGGTGCTCCTCTGGAGGGTGGCAAGCCTGGAGCAGATGCTCGGAATACTCCATCAGACGGCAGCCTCGATCTCTCTCCCGCTCGATGAGAGCAGTAGTCACTCCCATGCTGGTCTCCAAGCGGCCAAGGCGCTCATCAACGCGCGTCATCCTGGACCGGTACTCGGCCTGGTGGGCCGAATACTGCTGGTAGAACTGGACCTGATGGTCCATGAGCTGCTGGTTCTGAAGACTAAGCTGCTGGAACTGGAGCCCCATCTGCTGGAACTGCTCCGTGAAGAAGTCCATCGACAGACCAGAAGGACCAGAGGAGGACTCACCTCTCACCGGTCTCCGTCGAGGCTAAAGATCCCCAGGCGGGGAGAGCGGGGGCTCCGGCTCATCGGCATCCATAGTGCCGTCATCATCATCATCAGCATCCTCATCGACCTCCTCTCCTGAATAGTCATCATCCTCCTCGTCCTCATCAAGATCCACAACCTCCTCAGGGGGCATAGAGAGCCCATCCACCCAGGTGCGGATGTCGTCAGTGGCCAGGAGGCGTGCACTGTGGAGCACGTCCCGGCTCAGGGGTGCGGAGCCGCCCTGTTCAGACGCATCATGAAGCCCCTCGAAGCTGATCTCGAAGTGGCGGGCCAACCGGGTGATCAGAGGACCACAGAAGAGGTGGGTGGGATTCCCGTGGACTCGGGAGAAGGTGGTGGCCATGAAAGATAATACGCCCCTGGGGGGTGTATGTTTATCAAAGTAACGCAGCTAACGACTCAATCGAAGAATCGATTGAGCTCGAATCAAGAACGAAGCGTTCTTAATACGAACTTAGATAAAACGGAACCAAAGGGACAAATCCACACCTGGGGATAGCTCGATTGGTATAAAAGGGTAGTTGCTAGACCACGATTGAAGTGACTATTCAATCGATACACAAGCTCAGCAAGTTTGGAATCCACCAAACCCAAAACAAGTCGCAACTTGCACAAACCAAACGGTTTCGATTTCTATTCAACAAAGTCTGAGTTTTACAACGAAATAGAAAGCTTAAATAGGCCTAGCTAGGGTTACACACGTCCCATAAACTCCTAATTACAGTCTAATACGAAAAGGAATAAAAAACTACCAAAACAATGAAATCCTAACTAAACAAGAAAAGGAAAATCTGCCTTTAGCTCCAAGTAACCAAACAGCTTTGATGTCATCTTTGAGCCTCTCGATCAAAGCCTTCCAAGTTGATTCGAACTCTACCAATTCCTTTCCTCTGTAGAAGAAAACTCCCTCTCTCACCTCCAACTTGAAACAGCCCGAGATCATTCTCCAAACTCCAGATATAGGCCTTCAAAGTTGGTATCTCAACACAGTTTTCTGCCTTAGATATTTTCTGGCAGTTTTCCAGTTTTGAGGTAGCAACTTTGAGACTTTGTAAAACAACCTTAATGACATCTTCTTGAGCAACCAAGCATACCAAGGTGTAGATAATCACTCCATGTTCAATACAAGCCATTAAACTTGAATTTCCATTGAGCCAATTGAGAGAAACTTGCCTCCAAGCATGCCGGTTGTTCTAACAACCTCGTTCTCTCTCCTGCTCTGCTCCATCGTCGCTGTTAGCAGAGGGTTTTTTCCAGAATTGATTCTGGGATTTCAGAGACACTCTCTTCTTTTGAAGCTATTTCCAACGTTTCTGGGTTCATGGGTAATGTCTCGGTACTATCGGATTGCCTCAAATCCTCCTCGAGTACTCCAGCCACGAGTGTCGTCTCGTCACTCTGTTTTGCCGAAACTGAACAGAGGTCGTGGAACCCAGCTGGTTTCGAGACTGTATCTTCCTTCCGAAGCTTCCGAATGCTCATAAAATTGAAGCCAACACGTCTTTGAACTCACAACTGAGCCTTGGACTCCTTTCCCGTAGCTAGATTCTTCTCCAACTGCTTTTGATCTTCGTAAACTTCGTCTGGAGAAAGGGGCTTTTGCACAATCGTCTTACCTTGATACGGAAGCTTGTAGCGATTGGTCCAGCCCTCGTGCGTGACCTTACGGTCGAATTGCCAAGGTCGACCTAGTATTAGGTGAGCTGTTTCCATCGGTACAATATCACAAATCACCTCATCTTCGTATCTGCCGAGTTTAAAACGAACCAAAGCTCTTTTTGTCACATTGATCGTCCCGTGTTCATTGATCCAAGTGAGTTGGTAAGGCTGAGGATGTTTTTGTGTCGTCAATCCAAGCTTCTTGACGGCGTCTAAGCTTACAAGGTTTGCACAGCTGCCTCCATCGATCACCAAAGACACCAATTTTTCTTCAACAAAACACCGGCTGTGAAATAGGTTGTCCCGCTGCTCGTCGGACTCCCTGTGCTTGATGACGATTGCTGGCTGCTTCTTTTGGCCACAATTTGGAATAATTTTGGCCTCGCTACTGCCTCCAACACACTCCTCCTCTTTGGCAGCGTTTTCCATCGAGATTCCACACCAAACAGCAGCTGAAAATTATGAAACAGGGGCTGCCCTGTTTTTTGACGAAATTTGCTTGTACGAAACAAACACGTTTTCGCCTTCTTCTTCGCCCTTGTGTTGAACGGGGCTCTGATACCATTTAATACGCCCCTGGGGGGTGTATGTTTATCAAAGTAACGCAGCTAACGACTCAATCGAAGAATCGATTGAGCTCGAATCAAGAACGAAGCGTTCTTAATACGAACTTGGATAAAACGGAACCAAAGGGACAAATCCACACCTGGGGATAGCTCGATCGGTATAAAAGGGTAGTTGCTCGACCACGATTGAAGTGACTATTCAATCGATACACAAGCTCAGCAAGTTTGGAATCCACCAAACCCAAAACAAGTAGCAACTTGCACAAACCAAACGGTTTCGATTTCTATTCAACAAAGTCTGAGTTTTACAACGAAATAGAAAGCTTAAATAGGCCTAGCTAGGGTTACACACGTCCCATAAACTCCTAATTACAGTCTAATACGAAAAGGAATAAAAAACTACCAAAACAATGAAATCCTAACTAAACAAGAAAAGGAAAATCTGCCTTTAGCTCCAAGTAACCAAACAGCTTTGATGTCATCCATTGAGCCAATTGAGAGAAACTTGCCTCCAAAATTGGCTACTTGAACACGGAAAATGACACTGACAGAAATGAACGTTCTTCAGGCAGCTTGAGCTTGCTTCTTCGTCAAGTAATTCCAACTTGTAGAGTGGCCTATTTGGGATCATATCAAGCTCCCCCTCTTCAAAAAGCTTTGACCTCAAAGCTTGTATGATTTTGCAAGCCAAAATATGATCAGAGGGTACCCAAAATGGGTCTTCAAAAGTGCATCCCAAACGTTCTTCACCGTTCTTCAAATTCTCACTGCCTTCATCCTTGTTGCCATTCAGTGACGATTTCGTGAGGTACAAAGCCATTTGATCATCTACATCGCTTCCTTGATCAATATCGACGATGATAAGCCTTGGAAACGTGGCCAGAACCTTCACCATACTACCCAGTTTTGCGACAAACTCGGGAAAGTCGTCGAAAGTTGAACCGCAAGGATTCGAGCCTCCAATATGCAATATACTGCTCGAATCAGCTTGCTCCATCATCGAATTAAACTTTTCGATTGCTTCCAAGCCTCGATAGTTCATGGGAGGAGACAAACCATCGCCTGCATTTTTGCCGCCGTCATCGGGAGTCAAATTCCGTGAGCGTAGAACATCCAAACTGAAATTGGGGATTCTGACTTCGGGCGTCTTTGGAACAAATTGATCGCTTCCACATGTTCCTAGTACCTCCTTTGATGATTCTTCAGCGTCATTTTGGCTCGAATCGAGCTTAATCACTCTATCCACGAGAGGGTCGGCGACGGCCGTGTTCTTCACAAACAGAGGCGATTTTGTCCAATTCGATTCTCCAAATTCAGGTACGGCCGACTCCAATCTTTCAACGTTTCTGGGGTTGTGCGTATCATTTCGGCACCAGTGGCGACTTTCGAGTCAACGCCGGTTGTTCTAACAACCTCGTTCTCTCTCCTGCTCTGCTCCATCGTCGCTGTTAGCAGAGGGTTTTTTCCAGAATTGATTCTGGGATTTCAGAGACACTCTCTTCTTTTGAAGCTATTTCCAACGTTTCTGGGTTCATGGGTAATGTCTCGGTACTATCGGATTGCCTCAAATCCTCCTCGAGTACTCCAGCCACGAGTGTCGTCTCGTCACTCTGTTTTGCCGAAACTGAACAGAGGTCGTGGAACCCAGCTGGTTTCGAGACTGTATCTTCCTTCCGAAGCTTCCGAATGCTCATAAAATTGAAGCCAACACGTCTTTGAACTCACAACTGAGCCTTGGACTCCTTTCCCGTAGCTAGATTCTTCTCCAACTGCTTTTGATCTTCGTAAACTTCGTCTGGAGAAAGGGGCTTTTGCACAATCGTCTTACCTTGATACGGAAGCTTGTAGCGATTGGTCCAGCCCTCGTGCGTGACCTTACGGTCGAATTGCCAAGGTCGACCTAGTATTAGGTGAGCTGTTTCCATCGGTACAATATCACAAATCACCTCATCTTCGTATCTGCCGAGTTTAAAACGAACCAAAGCTCTTTTTGTCACATTGATCGTCCCGTGTTCATTGATCCAAGTGAGTTGGTAAGGCTGAGGATGTTTTTGTGTCGTCAATCCAAGCTTCTTGACGGCGTCTAAGCTTACAAGGTTTGCACAGCTGCCTCCATCGATCACCAAAGACACCAATTTTTCTTCAACAAAACACCGGCTGTGAAATAGGTTGTCCCGCTGCTCGTCGGACTCCCTGTGCTTGATGACGATTGCTGGCTGCTTCTTTTGGCCACAATTTGGAATAATTTTGGCCTCGCTACTGCCTCCAACACACTCCTCCTCTTTGGCAGCGTTTTCCATCGAGATTCCACACCAAACAGCAGCTGAAAATTATGAAACAGGGGCTGCCCTGTTTTTTGACGAAATTTGCTTGTACGAAACAAACACGTTTTCGCCTTCTTCTTCGCCCTTGTGTTGAACGGGGCTCTGATACCACTTAATACGCCCCTGGGGGGTGTATGTTTATCAAAGTAACGCAGCTAACGACTCAATCGAAGAATCGATTGAGCTCGAATCAAGAACGAAGCGTTCTTAATACGAACTTGGATAAAACGGAACCAAAGGGACAAATCCACACCTGGGGATAGCTCGATCGGTATAAAAGGGTAGTTGCTCGACCACGATTGAAGTGACTATTCAATCGATACACAAGCTCAGCAAGTTTGGAATCCACCAAACCCAAAACAAGTAGCAACTTGCACAAACCAAACGGTTTCGATTTCTATTCAACAAAGTCTGAGTTTTACAACGAAATAGAAAGCTTAAATAGGCCTAGCTAGGGTTACACACGTCCCATAAACTCCTAATTACAGTCTAATACGAAAAGGAATAAAAAACTACCAAAACAATGAAATCCTAACTAAACAAGAAAAGGAAAATCTGCCTTTAGCTCCAAGTAACCAAACAGCTTTGATGTCATCCATTGAGCCAATTGAGAGAAACTTGCCTCCAAAATTGGCTACTTGAACACGGAAAATGACACTGACAGAAATGAACGTTCTTCAGGCAGCTTGAGCTTGCTTCTTCGTCAAGTAATTCCAACTTGTAGAGTGGCCTATTTGGGATCATATCAAGCTCCCCCTCTTCAAAAAGCTTTGACCTCAAAGCTTGTATGATTTTGCAAGCCAAAATATGATCAGAGGGTACCCAAAATGGGTCTTCAAAAGTGCATCCCAAACGTTCTTCACCGTTCTTCAAATTCTCACTGCCTTCATCCTTGTTGCCATTCAGTGACGATTTCGTGAGGTACAAAGCCATTTGATCATCTACATCGCTTCCTTGATCAATATCGACGATGATAAGCCTTGGAAACGTGGCCAGAACCTTCACCATACTACCCAGTTTTGCGACAAACTCGGGAAAGTCGTCGAAAGTTGAACCGCAAGGATTCGAGCCTCCAATCTGCAATATACTGCTCGAATCAGCTTGCTCCATCATCGAATTAAACTTTTCGATTGCTTCCAAGCCTCGATAGTTCATGGGAGGAGACAAACCATCGCCTGCATTTTTGCCGCCGTCATCGGGAGTCAAATTCCGTGAGCGTAGAACATCCAAACTGAAATTGGGGATTCTGACTTCGGGCGTCTTTGGAACAAATTGATCGCTTCCACATGTTCCTAGTACCTCCTTTGATGATTCTTCAGCGTCATTTTGGCTCGAATCGAGCTTAATCACTCTATCCACGAGAGGGTCGGCGACGGCCGTGTTCTTCACAAACAGAGGCGATTTTGTCCAATTCGATTCTCCAAATTCAGGTACGGCCGACTCCAATCTTTCAACGTTTCTGGGGTTGTGCGTATCATTTCGGCACCAGTGGCGACTTTCGAGTCAACGCCGGTTGTTCTAACAACCTCGTTCTCTCTCCTGCTCTGCTCCATCGTCGCTGTTAGCAGAGGGTTTTTTCCAGAATTGATTCTGGGATTTCAGAGACACTCTCTTCTTTTGAAGCTATTTCCAACGTTTCTGGGTTCATGGGTAATGTCTCGGTACTATCGGATTGCCTCAAATCCTCCTCGAGTACTCCAGCCACGAGTGTCGTCTCGTCACTCTGTTTTGCCGAAACTGAACAGAGGTCGTGGAACCCAGCTGGTTTCGAGACTGTATCTTCCTTCCGAAGCTTCCGAATGCTCATAAAATTGAAGCCAACACGTCTTTGAACTCACAACTGAGCCTTGGACTCCTTTCCCGTAGCTAGATTCTTCTCCAACTGCTTTTGATCTTCGTAAACTTCGTCTGGAGAAAGGGGCTTTTGCACAATCGTCTTACCTTGATACGGAAGCTTGTAGCGATTGGTCCAGCCCTCGTGCGTGACCTTACGGTCGAATTGCCAAGGTCGACCTAGTATTAGGTGAGCTGTTTCCATCGGTACAATATCACAAATCACCTCATCTTCGTATCTGCCGAGTTTAAAACGAACCAAAGCTCTTTTTGTCACATTGATCGTCCCGTGTTCATTGATCCAAGTGAGTTGGTAAGGCTGAGGATGTTTTTGTGTCGTCAATCCAAGCTTCTTGACGGCGTCTAAGCTTACAAGGTTTGCACAGCTGCCTCCATCGATCACCAAAGACACCAATTTTTCTTCAACAAAACACCGGCTGTGAAATAGGTTGTCCCGCTGCTCGTCGGACTCCCTGTGCTTGATGACGATTGCTAGCTGCTTCTTTTGGCCACAATTTGGAATAATTTTGGCCTCGCTACTGCCTCCAACACACTCCTCCTCTTTGGCAGCGTTTTCCATCGAGATTCCACACCAAACAGCAGCTGCAAATTATGAAACAGGGGCTGCCCTGTTTTTTGACGAAATTTGCTTGTACGAAACAAACACGTTTTCGCCTTCTTCTTCGCCCTTGTGTTGAACGGGGCTCTGATACCACTTAATACGCCCCTGGGGGGTGTATGTTTATCAAAGTAACGCAGCTAACGACTCAATCGAAGAATCGATTGAGCTCGAATCAAGAACGAAGCGTTCTTAATACGAACTTGGATAAAACGGAACCAAAGGGACAAATCCACACCTGGGGATAGCTCGATCGGTATAAAAGGGTAGTTGCTCGACCACGATTGAAGTGACTATTCAATCGATACACAAGCTCAGCAAGTTTGGAATCCACCAAACCCAAAACAAGTAGCAACTTGCACAAACCAAACGGTTTCGATTTCTATTCAACAAAGTCTGAGTTTTACAACGAAATAGAAAGCTTAAATAGGCCTAGCTAGGGTTACACACGTCCCATAAACTCCTAATTACAGTCTAATACGAAAAGGAATAAAAAACTACCAAAACAATGAAATCCTAACTAAACAAGAAAAGGAAAATCTGCCTTTAGCTCCAAGTAACCAAACAGCTTTGATGTCATCCATTGAGCCAATTGAGAGAAACTTGCCTCCAAAATTGGCTACTTGAACACGGAAAATGACACTGACAGAAATGAACGTTCTTCAGGCAGCTTGAGCTTGCTTCTTCGTCAAGTAATTCCAACTTGTAGAGTGGCCTATTTGGGATCATATCAAGCTCCCCCTCTTCAAAAAGCTTTGACCTCAAAGCTTGTATGATTTTGCAAGCCAAAATATGATCAGAGGGTACCCAAAATGGGTCTTCAAAAGTGCATCCGAAACGTTCTTCACCGTTCTTCAAATTCTCACTGCCTTCATCCTTGTTGCCATTCAGTGACGATTTCGTGAGGTACAAAGCCATTTGATCATCTACATCGCTTCCTTGATCAATATCGACGATGATAAGCCTTGGAAACGTGGCCAGAACCTTCACCATACTACCCAGTTTTGCGACAAACTCGGGAAAGTCGTCGAAAGTTGAACCGCAAGGATTCGAGCCTCCAATATGCAATATACTGCTCGAATCAGCTTGCTCCATCATCGAATTAAACTTTTCGATTGCTTCCAAGCCTCGATAGTTCATGGGAGGAGACAAACCATCGCCTGCATTTTTGCCGCCGTCATCGGGAGTCAAATTCCGTAAGCGTAGAACATCCAAACTGAAATTGGGGATTCTGACTTCGGGCGTCTTTGGAACAAATTGATCGCTTCCACATGTTCCTAGTACCTCCTTTGATGATTCTTCAGCGTCATTTTGGCTCGAATCGAGCTTAATCACTCTATCCACGAGAGGGTCGGCGACGGCCGTGTTCTTCACAAACAGAGGCGATTTTGTCCAATTCGATTCTCCAAATTCAGGTACGGCCGACTCCAATCTTTCAACGTTTCTGGGGTTGTGCGTATCATTTCGGCACCAGTGGCGACTTTCGAGTCAACGCCGGTTGTTCTAACAACCTCGTTCTCTCTCCTGCTCTGCTCCATCGTCGCTGTTAGCAGAGGGTTTTTTCCAGAATTGATTCTGGGATTTCAGAGACACTCTCTTCTTTTGAAGCTATTTCCAACGTTTCTGGGTTCATGGGTAATGTCTCGGTACTATCGGATTGCCTCAAATCCTCCTCGAGTACTCCAGCCACGAGTGTCGTCTCGTCACTCTGTTTTGCCGAAACTGAACAGAGGTCGTGGAACCCAGCTGGTTTCGAGACTGTATCTTCCTTCCGAAGCTTCCGAATGCTCATAAAATTGAAGCCAACACGTCTTTGAACTCACAACTGAGCCTTGGACTCCTTTCCCGTAGCTAGATTCTTCTCCAACTGCTTTTGATCTTCGTAAACTTCGTCTGGAGAAAGGGGCTTTTGCACAATCGTCTTACCTTGATACGGAAGCTTGTAGCGATTGGTCCAGCCCTCGTGCGTGACCTTACGGTCGAATTGCCAAGGTCGACCTAGTATTAGGTGAGCTGTTTCCATCGGTACAATATCACAAATCACCTCATCTTCGTATCTGCCGAGTTTAAAACGAACCAAAGCTCTTTTTGTCACATTGATCGTCCCGTGTTCATTGATCCAAGTGAGTTGGTAAGGCTGAGGATGTTTTTGTGTCGTCAATCCAAGCTTCTTGACGGCGTCTAAGCTTACAAGGTTTGCACAGCTGCCTCCATCGATCACCAAAGACACCAATTTTTCTTCAACAAAACACCGGCTGTGAAATAGGTTGTCCCGCTGCTCGTCGGACTCCCTGTGCTTGATGACGATTGCTAGCTGCTTCTTTTGGCCACAATTTGGAATAATTTTGGCCTCGCTACTGCCTCCAACACACTCCTCCTCTTTGGCAGCGTTTTCCATCGAGATTCCACACCAAACAGCAGCTGAAAATTATGAAACAGGGGCTGCCCTGTTTTTTGACGAAATTTGCTTGTACGAAACAAACACGTTTTCGCCTTCTTCTTCGCCCTTGTGTTGAACGGGGCTCTGATACCACTTAATACGCCCCTGGGGGGTGTATGTTTATCAAAGTAACGCAGCTAACGACTCAATCGAAGAATCGATTGAGCTCGAATCAAGAACGAAGCGTTCTTAATACGAACTTGGATAAAACGGAACCAAAGGGACAAATCCACACCTGGGGATAGCTCGATCGGTATAAAAGGGTAGTTGCTCGACCACGATTGAAGTGACTATTCAATCGATACACAAGCTCAGCAAGTTTGGAATCCACCAAACCCAAAACAAGTAGCAACTTGCACAAACCAAACGGTTTCGATTTCTATTCAACAAAGTCTGAGTTTTACAACGAAATAGAAAGCTTAAATAGGCCTAGCTAGGGTTACACACGTCCCATAAACTCCTAATTACAGTCTAATACGAAAAGGAATAAAAAACTACCAAAACAATGAAATCCTAACTAAACAAGAAAAGGAAAATCTGCCTTTAGCTCCAAGTAACCAAACAGCTTTGATGTCATCCATTGAGCCAATTGAGAGAAACTTGCCTCCAAAATTGGCTACTTGAACACGGAAAATGACACTGACAGAAATGAACGTTCTTCAGGCAGCTTGAGCTTGCTTCTTCGTCAAGTAATTCCAACTTGTAGAGTGGCCTATTTGGGATCATATCAAGCTCCCCCTCTTCAAAAAGCTTTGACCTCAAAGCTTGTATGATTTTGCAAGCCAAAATATGATCAGAGGGTACCCAAAATGGGTCTTCAAAAGTGCATCCCAAACGTTCTTCACCGTTCTTCAAATTCTCACTGCCTTCATCCTTGTTGCCATTCAGTGACGATTTCGTGAGGTACAAAGCCATTTGATCATCTACATCGCTTCCTTGATCAATATCGACGATGATAAGCCTTGGAAACGTGGCCAGAACCTTCACCATACTACCCAGTTTTGCGACAAACTCGGGAAAGTCGTCGAAAGTTGAACCGCAAGGATTCGAGCCTCCAATATGCAATATACTGCTCGAATCAGCTTGCTCCATCATCGAATTAAACTTTTCGATTGCTTCCAAGCCTCGATAGTTCATGGGAGGAGACAAACCATCGCCTGCATTTTTGCCGCCGTCATCGGGAGTCAAATTCCGTGAGCGTAGAACATCCAAACTGAAATTGGGGATTCTGACTTCGGGCGTCTTTGGAACAAATTGATCGCTTCCACATGTTCCTAGTACCTCCTTTGATGATTCTTCAGCGTCATTTTGGCTCGAATCGAGCTTAATCACTCTATCCACGAGAGGGTCGGCGACGGCCGTGTTCTTCACAAACAGAGGCGATTTTGTCCAATTCGATTCTCCAAATTCAGGTACGGCCGACTCCAATCTTTCAACGTTTCTGGGGTTGTGCGTATCATTTCGGCACCAGTGGCGACTTTCGAGTCAACGCCGGTTGTTCTAACAACCTCGTTCTCTCTCCTGCTCTGCTCCATCGTCGCTGTTAGCAGAGGGTTTTTTCCAGAATTGATTCTGGGATTTCAGAGACACTCTCTTCTTTTGAAGCTATTTCCAACGTTTCTGGGTTCATGGGTAATGTCTCGGTACTATCGGATTGCCTCAAATCCTCCTCGAGTACTCCAGCCACGAGTGTCGTCTCGTCACTCTGTTTTGCCGAAACTGAACAGAGGTCGTGGAACCCAGCTGGTTTCGAGACTGTATCTTCCTTCCGAAGCTTCCGAATGCTCATAAAATTGAAGCCAACACGTCTTTGAACTCACAACTGAGCCTTGGACTCCTTTCCCGTAGCTAGATTCTTCTCCAACTGCTTTTGATCTTCGTAAACTTCGTCTGGAGAAAGGGGCTTTTGCACAATCGTCTTACCTTGATACGGAAGCTTGTAGCGATTGGTCCAGCCCTCGTGCGTGACCTTACGGTCGAATTGCCAAGGTCGACCTAGTATTAGGTGAGCTGTTTCCATCGGTACAATATCACAAATCACCTCATCTTCGTATCTGCCGAGTTTAAAACGAACCAAAGCTCTTTTTGTCACATTGATCGTCCCGTGTTCATTGATCCAAGTGAGTTGGTAAGGCTGAGGATGTTTTTGTGTCGTCAATCCAAGCTTCTTGACGGCGTCTAAGCTTACAAGGTTTGCACAGCTGCCTCCATCGATCACCAAAGACACCAATTTTTCTTCAAGAAAACACCGGCTGTGAAATAGGTTGTCCCGCTGCTCGTCGGACTCCCTGTGCTTGATGACGATTGCTAGCTGCTTCTTTTGGCCACAATTTGGAATAATTTTGGCCTCGCTACTGCCTCCAACACACTCCTCCTCTTTGGCAGCGTTTTCCATCGAGATTCCACACCAAACAGCAGCTGAAAATTATGAAACAGGGGCTGCCCTGTTTTTTGACGAAATTAGCTTGTACGAAACAAACACGTTTTCGCCTTCTTCTTCGCCCTTGTGTTGAACGGGGCTCTGATACCACTTAATACGCCCCTGGGGGGTGTATGTTTATCAAAGTAACGCAGCTAACGACTCAATCGAAGAATCGATTGAGCTCGAATCAAGAACGAAGCGTTCTTAATACGAACTTGGATAAAACGGAACCAAAGGGACAAATCCACACCTGGGGATAGCTCGATCGGTATAAAAGGGTAGTTGCTCGACCACGATTGAAGTGACTATTCAATCGATACACAAGCTCAGCAAGTTTGGAATCCACCAAACCCAAAACAAGTAGCAACTTGCACAAACCAAACGGTTTCGATTTCTATTCAACAAAGTCTGAGTTTTACAACGAAATAGAAAGCTTAAATAGGCCTAGCTAGGGTTACACACGTCCCATAAACTCCTAATTACAGTCTAATACAAAAAGGAATAAAAAACTACCAAAACAATGAAATCCTAACTAAACAAGAAAAGGAAAATCTGCCTTTAGCTCCAAGTAACCAAACAGCTTTGATGTCATCTTTGAGCCTCTCGATCAAAGCCTTCCAAGTTGATTCGAACTCAACCAATTCCTTTCCTCTATAGAAGAAAACTCCCTCTTTCACCTCCAACTTGAAACAGCCCGAGATCATTCTCCAAACTCCAGTTATAGGCCTTCAAAGTTGGTATCTCAACACAGTTTTCTGCCTTAGATATTTTCTGGCAGTTTTCCAGTTTTGAGGTAGCAACTATGAGACTTTGTAAAACAACCTTAATGACATCTTCTTGAGCAACCAAGCATACCAAGGTGTAGATAATCACTCCATGTTCAATACAAGCCATTAAACTTGAATTTCCATTGAGCCAATTGAGAGAAACTTGCCTCCAAAATTGGCTACTTGAACACGGAAAATGACACTGACAGAAATGAACGTTCTTCAGGCAGCTTGAGCTTGCTTCTTCGTCAAGTAATTCCAAATTGTAGAGTGGCCTATTTGGGATCATATCAAAAGATCCCAAGTGGAGCATGTCCTCCGGATCCCCCATACAGGACATGGCGTACAGGACCCGCTTCGGAACCTTATGCGAGCAGGTGGCGTTGGGGACGATGGAGCGAGTGATCAGCAGGTTCAGAATGTGCCACTCCGGCCTGAGGGTGCTGACGTAGGTCTGGCCAGCCACGAAGAAGTCATCCCGATAGGCGAACCGGACGACACGTCTGTAGAAATGATCCTGGTGCCAGTCGGACGGGTTCGGGAGCTCGACCGTGTGGCCATCGTACGGGTGGTACTCGATCCCCAATGCATAGGCCAACCCGTCAATGGTCAGCTGTGGGGGGCGGCCACCCAACCGGAACGTCACTGCATGGGAGTCCCGAAGCTGCTTTTTGTCGTACTTGAACGTGGTGTAGAACTCCCACACCAGCTCCGTGTACGTGGGCTCGTCGATGGCAAGCAGTGTCCGCCAATCGCGGTGACTGATGGCGGTGCTGAGCTCCTGCAAGCAGTGGAGCTGCTCGAACACTGCCCACTCGAGGTGGTAGTGTTTCTCCAGTTTCCCCCGGGTCACCTTGCGGAACTGGTCCGCGTACTCCCGGTGCAGGCTCAAGCCCTGCACAAACGCATGATCGAGGGACATGATCCTGCACAAACAACAAATCAAAAGTGGAGCCAAGAAAATATATTGTCAGGACCAACGGCATGGGGTCAGCACTTCCCTCACACTCAAGCTCACCTAGGCGAACAATTTAAGCATAGCCGGTTGAATTGAAATCAACTCAACCGGAATTCAAGGCAGGATCACAAAATAAACCACAATAAGCACACGGGCAGCACACCTGGAAATGAACAGGAAACACACCTGGAAACACAAGGAGGACCGTAGCTAGGACGCGAGGGAAGGGTGAGGGACGCGAGGGGAGCGGAAAAAAATGCCCGGGAGGCTCGCCGGAAAATTTGCCGGCGAGTCGCCGGAAAGTCGACGGAAAATGTCCGTTAGGCACCACGGTCATCCAGTCACCGTGCGCATTGGGATGAGCTCGTTCTTCTCGTTAGGCACCACGGTCATCCCACCCTTTTTGGGCACCACCTGGGTGGGACTGACCCACTCGCTGTCAGAAATGGCGAAGATGATCCCCGCGTCCATCAGCTTCACGATCTCTGCCCGAACCACCGCCTCCAGGTTCGGCGTCAATCTCCTCTGCGGCTGCCTCACTGGCCGCATCTCATCCTCCAGCAGTATCCGGTGTGAGCAAAAGGAGGGGCTGATTCCCCGGATATCTGTGATCTTCCATGCCAAAGCTCGCTCGTACTGCTTCAGCAAGGCCACCAGTCTGGTCTTCTGCTCGGGGGTGAGGGTCGAGCTGATGATGACTGGCAGCTTATTCCCCTCCCGGAGAAATGCATACTCCAAATGAGGAGGGAGGGGCTTAAGCTCCAGCTCTGGTGGTTCCTCCAAGGAGGTGGTGATGCGGGTGGAGGATGAGATCGGTTTAAACAGCCTGTCGCCCTCCAAGAAGGGGCCACTCTCCAATGCGGCCAACTGCTCCGCCAGCTGCGGCTCCTGCAATGCCTGCTCACCTAGCAAAATACAACGCTCAAGAGCATCATCAGTACCCGCACTCGTGATGGCGAGTGCGGTCTCAAAATCGGTAAGCACATCACAGTAGTCTATGTCATCATGCAAATGAGAATGTTTCCCATTGTCAGACACAGAAAAAGTAGCATGTTCATCACCAGCACGCAGAATCAATTTACCACTATGCACATCAATAAGCGCCTTGGCGGTGGCGAGAAACGGTCTACCCAAAATCAAAGGCACATCCACATCCTCGTTTATATCCAAAATAACAAAATCAACAGGATATGTGAATGCACCAACATTAACAAGCAAGTCCTCAATGATACCCCTAGGATGCACGATAGAACGATCAGCTAACTGAATGCTCATCCTAGTAGCTCTAGGTTCACCTAGGTCTAGCTTCTTGAACAATTTATAGGGCATGACATTTATGCTAGCTCCTAGGTCCGCCAAGGACTTTCCTACATGCATGCTGCCAATAACAAGAGGGATAGTGAAACTCCCTAGTCTTTGCGCTTCTCGGGCAGCTTGTTCTGCAGGATAGCAGAACACTCCTCGCTGAGCATCACTGTCGAAAGATCCCCAAGTTTCTTCTTGTTGGTGAGGAGGTCTTTCATGAACTTGGCATACTTGGGCATCTTCGACAGTGCCTCCACGAACGGCATGCTGATGTTGACCTGCTTCAACATTGCCATGAACTTGGCAAACTCTGTCTCCAGCTTGTCTTTATGAAGTCGAGTGGGGAAGGGCAGCTGGGGTGTATGCTCCTTAACCACAGGTTGCGGCTTTGGAGCAGGTGCTGTGCTGCCTTCCCCCACTTCTGCAGTATCAGCTGGAGGTGTTGAAGCAGGTAGTGGGTCGTCGCGCCTGGGCTAGGCAGGAGCAGCAGATATGGTCTTGCCACTCCTAGTGGTGATGGCGTCCAGCTGCTGGAGAGGGTCACGAGGATTAGGAACAGTGGTGGCAGGCAGAGTCCCCGGTGCCCTGGTAGTGTTCTGGCGAGCTAGGCTCCCAATCTGATTCTGTAGATCCTGCAGAATGGCACCTTGGTTCCTCTGGCCTGCCTCCAGTGAGGCTATGTTCTGATCCATCCTCGTGAAGTTCGCCTGACTGGTGGTCATGAAAGCATGCAAAATATTCTTCAGATCAGACATCTGAGTATCTGGAGCTGCGGCTGCGGGAGGCTGAGCAAACTGGCGCTGGGGCTGCTGGAATGGCTGCCCTTGCCTAGGCTAGTAGGGCTGCTGCTGTGGTGGTGGCCCCTGCCTAGCCTGGAAGGGCTGCCTCTGCTGAAAGCCACCTGCTGGTGCTGGGAAACCAGGTGGTTTGTTGGTGTTGCTGCTCCAGCCAAAGTTGGGATGCTGGCGCCATCCCTCATTATAGGTACTGCTGTACGGATCCAGCCGCCGAGCATTTGCTATGAAGTCCACCTGCTCTTGGGGAGTAGAGGACTCCCTCATGGACTGACAATCCTCCACCAGGCGATTCGGGCTCTCACACCACTGACACTGAGCTGCTGGAGGCGTAGCTACACCTCGGCCCGGAAGGAGACTGTTAGGCTGCTTCAATGTCTGCACAAACTCAGCCACCTGCTGCTCTAACCCGGACCTGGCCTCCATAGCATGCACACCCCGGTCCCGGGAGTTCCTGCCTCTGTTGTTCTGCCCCTAGGAGTGGTCTCGGGCAGCCAAGGTACTGATCATCTGGTTCAGCTCGGGTGGAGTCTTAGTAAGGATATCCCCTCCTGGGCATAGAGACTCAATCACCCTCTGGCTGTCTGGAGTGAGGGCGCTGTAGAAGTTCCCTACTGTGAAAGCATCGCTGAAGCCATGATGGGGACACTGCCAGAAGTATCCCATGTACCGCTCCCATGCATCACGAAGTGACTCATTTGGCTCTTGGCGGAAGTGAGTGATCTCCCGCTGAATCTCCATGGTCTTCGATGCCGGATAATACCGGTGCACGAACTTGTCAGCCAGATCGTCCCAAGAGGTGATGGACAATGGGGGCTGGGTCTCCAACCACCTCTTAGCATTCCCCGCCAGAGAATGGGGGAAGAGGTGAAGGCGGATTGCGTCATCCGGGACACCGTTAAGCTTGAACCCGTTTGTCAGCTGCAGAAAATGGGAAAGATGTACCCGGGCTTCCTCATCCTTCAAGCCATGGAACTGGATAGAGGATGTGATGAGTTGAATCCAGCATGGCTTGATCTCGAAGTTGTTTGCAGGAATGGGCGGATACAGGATGACCGGGCGGATGTCAACAATCCGTGGAGTATAGTAGTACTCCAAGGTGGGACCCGGTGGTGGTGGATGATGATGGTTCCCAGCTCCCTGGGGATTTGGGTCGTTCCCCAGGATCTGGTTCTGAGGAGGTGGGTTCTGATCGCCTTCCATCTCGTACTCGTCATCGGAGTCGCTGCTCAATTGGCCGTCTCTGCGCTCCACCGTAGCCAGTCTAGCTCGCTGTTGTCTCCGAAGTTATTTGCAGGTGCGCTCAATATCAGGATTCAACGGCAGTAAACCTCCCGACTGGTTACGGGTCATGCACTATCTGCACACAATCAAGCAATGCAAACCCGTGAAGGCACAAGTGGGAAGGAACAAACACTCAATGCAAAAATGAAAATGCTAAAGTAACAGAAATCACTTTTCTTCAACAACCTAGCCGTCCCCGGCAACGGCGCCAAAAACTTGACTCACTCCTACTGTCACTCTAGAAAATGGCCAAGTGCAACCACTTCCTAAAGCGTAGTATAGCGGGTTTGGGTTTTATTGTCAACCCGGGTCCTAGATGTGATGACTACTCGGTGAATTCTCGTTATTTAGCAGTGAACTTTTAGTGCAAACTCAAGCAAACAAAAACACAAAACAAGTAAACGGTTGTTGTCAAGTCAAGAGAGGTCACCCGGATATGGATCCCCCTAGACTGCAGTTAAGTCGGATTGCAATTTACCAAGTTCATTTTTCATGAAAGTTATACTGCGGAAGGTTCTTAATTAGCCTGAAGTCTCAACTAAAGGTCTCCAGACCCTCCCAATCTGAGTCTCTAGCGGGCGACTAACCTCCACCGGAGTAAACAGATTGAGGCCCTAACGAACCAAACCTCCACTACCGAATGGAATTCGGTACAGAATAGCGAATTGGCTCCTCGACTAAAGTCATCAATTCGCCACCTTCGATTAAGGGTACTCTATCAACCTAGGCAGATATTCTCATTCTAGGTCAAAGCAGAAACAACAGGAATTTGATCAGGATTCAAGTCATTCAATCATTCAAACCTCAATCGAATATAATCAATTCACAAACTCTGTACTTGGGTTCATACAATCAGACCGAGCATACAAATCTAGGGTTCCCCATACCCAGATGAATGGGGGAACTACTCCATAGAGGAAGAAGCAAAAGTAGTTTCAGACGCGGAAATCATACTGTGAAGATGGATTTCTGCTCCTGGACGTTTAATCGCACTTCTCCAAGCTCAAGCCGGGCTCCAATGGTGATGAAGATCGATCTATGACGCTTGGGAACTCTGGTTCGTCGCTTTCTCTCTCTAGGTATCGCTTTCTCTCTCAAAAACTCGGAACCCTTCAATGTTGGCCTTCTTTATCCTTAAATTGACTGCCTGGTCGTGATACCCGGTCGAAATACCCGGTCGGGTATTCTGGGTTTCTACCGGGTATATGCAAACGCGCCGCTTTGGTGGAGCTAAAATCCCCGGTCACTTTCCAAAATCCCCGACCGGGGATTTATGTCATCTGCCCGGGCCCCTCTCTGTTTCTCGGGCGCCCAAAACAGTGAATACCCGGTCGGGTATTTGGCCACCTGACCAGGTATTTTCCTCCTGCAGCTCACTTTGTCCCAACTTCGCTCCTTTCGACCCAGAACTCGTTTCTCCACCTCGATTTCAACGCCGGGACCTGAAATATGACATAAACACATACCCTAGCGTGAAATCGGCTTAAAACGCTAGAATCCACATCTCAAACGGCTCCAGAATGGGGTGAAAACATGTGTAATTATTAGTCTATCAACGTGGCACACTGTCCGTCTTCCACGTAGGGGCGCATAGGGGGACCACCGGCCTCGTGGCGCCTTTCCGACTTCGCCCATCCGTACTTCCTTGTCTGCGAGCCTATTTTGTCGCTATGCGCCCCCCTTCCTTCATAGCTACCTAGGTCATGCCCTCATAGGCTTTAAATGGGCTTGATGCCCAACAGGCACTTGACTTGTGTGGGCTTGTTCCTATTACCCCAACATAGGTTATGTCCTAGATAGGTCATAAGCGGGCTTCAGGCCCAACAGGCTTTTGACTTTCGTGGGCTTATCTCTATTACCCCAACAGTATACATTTTATTTTTACCATATTAATTATTATACCATACATACTGTCAATTTGTGGAAACTATAGGATGAAAAATGGGAAAATATTACTAAAAAAAAGGATTAAAACTTAATAAGTTGGGCTGATGATGATATAGGAGATGTTAACTTGCAATACATGTTTCATTCAAAATTTAAGGTTGAGCATAAAACCTACACAGAAAAATGGGAATGCAAATACATTGCCATTTTCATCAAAAGTACTGATGAATAATTTAACGGACCATACAAAAATTAAGATAAAATCTCATACAAATTAGAATACATATATATTATGAATTTCATAAACAGTATAGGGACAGGAATTCTTGGGCCTCAAAAATGGTGGAACACTGGAACTATTGAAAAAAATGATAAAATCTCAATAAGTAAAACCTCATGAATTGTCCATTCCCTGAAATTGTTGCAAAATCTCACGCAAAGCTAGAACACCAATTTTTTTACTTCTTTTGAACATAAAAGTGATTGGCCATTTGGCCTAATAATTTTTTAGTCTAACTAAGAGCCTGATATTTAGCTATATCTATTTCAAGTTTAATTTATAGATAAGTGTGCTTGATAACTAAAAGCATTATAAATAAGAGCTATAATATTTAGCTATATCTATTTCATGTATAATTTATATATAAGTGTCCTTGATAACTCAAACATTCATATATTCTCTATTTCACTCAAACTTGGAATGCAAATATATTGTAAATTTCATAAAAAAAATTTAAGAAAGAAACTAATTATGCTCCAAAGTCCAAACCACACATAGAATGATAGAAGTCTACTTTTTTTTTTGGAAGGGAAAAAAAAAATGGGAATGACATTTTCTTTTGGAGATAACCTTTATAAATGTGTATTTAATTGTCTTTTGGTGTCTTTCATTACAACAAATGACATGTGATGGGTAATTGGTTTGGTGTCTTTAATCACCATTGGCTGGTAAGTGGGCGGGGTGGGCCTTATTCCTCATTTATTAGTGCATTTAACTTTATGCACAGGTTGTTTCGCCAGGTAAGTTAAGTTTTGTCATTCAATTAATTTAAATAAAGGAAAAATCAAAGGATTAAGGAAAAATCAGCTATGGCTGATGTGGCACAATGTTCCCACAAAACAACCATAATATATGTTATAGATAGATAGATAGATTATAGATATGTCAAGCAATCATGTATCAGTTTCATTGAGAGAAGTCATGTAAAGTTAGGAGTTCAACAGAAATTATTGGTTGATTGATGGATAGAGAATTTTGACAATTCAACAAATTAACACATTCATCAATGTGTTAGTAAGCAAATTGTTGCCACTTAGTTCTTAGAGGAGCAATTCAAATATGTTTCCATTCAATAGCGATCACTCGGGTTAGTCGCTTACCAATCAACACAATATAAATCCCACTTCATTTAAGTTTCATAACAATAATGGCTTGTGTGAATTTGTTTAAGATAGATGGCTCAAATTCATTACTACATTATCGCAACCATAAATCAAATTCGTAATTCACAAACTACCCAAGTAAATTACCATTTGAGTTTATTACCCAAAAATCTAGGTTTAGAACAGTAGCACACCATTTTTACTCATTAGGGTATAGAGTACAGTACAATACTCCGAAATTTATTGAATTCAATATTTAGATGGTGTTTTATGCACCCACCTCATTATGAATCGTCATTTTGAATAGGCGATTCAAAATCTTTAATCATAATACAATGAACAAAGAAATGATTTTTTTAATTATTTGGACTAAAATTATTTAGTAGCCAAACCGTTCGAATAGGGCAAAATAATATAGTTTCTCGAATACAATATAATAGTCGAATTTTTAACTTTTCATCCGACATCCCGTTAGTTGATGATGACATGACATATTAATTCCTGAGTTGGGTGAATTTCACTGAGGTGACAAAGAGTCAATCGACCAGTTTGACTGTGCCACATGAATATTTATTATTTTAGCTTTATCATTTATTACTTCTAAACAAAATTAAAAGAAAAAATAATCATCCCACACATTCACAAAAATGAAATTATCTGATAGGGTACAAACACCTCTTAGTGTAAGCACCATGCTAACATAATCATTAGAGGTATTATGATAATTACTGTATATAGTAGTTACTCACCCTTCTTTCCTCCTGTGTTTTTTGCTCTCTCCAAGCCATCTTATGTTTAAAAAACCAACAACGCAATTCTTAAAAAGATGGGTGTGCCTACGGTGACATGCATGTCACGGTGACTTGCACTTTCCGGTCGACCTCAGTTAGGATTAGGTCGACCTCACATAGAATTCGGTCGACCTCATATAGGATCCGGTCGACCTCATTTAGGATTCGGTCGACCTCATATAGGATCCGGTCGACCTAATATGTTGTTTCAGTGTAAAAACAGTTCATGGTGCCTACTTTGGATATTCATATCATACAATTGGCTAGATGGAAATTGAAGACTAATGACTTGTTTTGAAGCTGGAGTGTCCCTCTACATATTGAAGTGATTGAGAGCTCGATAGGAAGTCCAGAAGACCATTTTTCAACCTCATCAAAAGGCTATGCCAAAACTGGGAAACTGCCTAGAAATGGCTAAGTCTGGAAACGTGTTTGTGAAGCCTATTTTTGAGCTCAATTCGAGAAGCATGAATGCGAGTCGAGTCCAGGAGCCTCTACCACATTAAATTAGGTATGTTTTTATACAAATTCAAGGATATGGATGAAAGATTGGATATTTTTAAGGCTTCAAACAAAAGGGTCGAAGTTGCTACAAAGGCTGTTTTTCTGGCAGACTTCGAGCACAAGCAAGCTGCCAGAAAAACAGGCTTCGTAGCAACTTCGAGCCTTTTGTTTGAAGCCTTAAACATATTCAATCTTTCATTCAATGTCTTGCCTTTGTATAAAAAAATACGTAATTTAACGTGGTAAAGGCCCCTGGACTTGACTCGCATCCATGCTTGTCAAATTGAGCTCCAAAGTAGGCTTGACAAACACGTTGACAGACTTAGCCATTTTCAGGCAGTTTCCCAGTTTTGGCATAGCCTTTTGGTCAGGTTCAAAAATGGTCTTCTGGACTTTCTATTGAGCTCCCAAGTACTTTAATGTGTAGAGGGACACTTCAGCTTCAAAACAAGCCTTTAATCTCCAATTTCCATCTAGCCAATTGTAAGATATGAATCTCCAAAGTAGGCACCATGAAACTGTTTGTACACTGAAACAACTGATTAGGTCGACCTAATCCTATATGAGGTCGACCGAAAAGTGCATGTCACCGTGACATGCATGTCACCGTAGCAAAGTCCTAAAAAGATTAGTTTACCATTAAAAATTTATGTCATCATTTTGATTTTTTATTAGTGTTTCTAATATGCCCCATGAGAGTGTTGTAGTGGTTGCACATATTTCTCGTTTGCTTCAATGAACTTGTGGTTTGCTTTATGAGGTTTCTTGTATATTTTAGCAAACTTGTGGTATGTTTTATGAGGTTTATGGTATGCTTAAGAGAACTTGTGTTATGACTTTTGAGACTTCTAGTCTAATTCATGGAACTTGTCATATTTGAAAATTCTAGAAAACAATTAAGACAAAACTGTTATATTGAAAACTCTGCCAAACTTTTCTTTTACGTCAAAGTTCAAGACAAATTATGGTATACTTTCTTTTTATAAATAAATGACGTGAAAGACATTATACAACCACCTCATAACTTAATATTGAGTTATAGATATAGATAGAAGAAATATTTAACATTCAATAATAACGATCAATTATTTGAAAATTTTATCTAATTTTTTTGTTTACATCAAAGTTGAGGCCAAAATAAAGTATTCTCCAATGTTATTAAAATCGAGGCGAACCGGTCGGTCCGACCGGTAAAACCGACATCCGGTCATCAAACCGGCTCGGCACAGTGAATAAGCCGCAATGGTTTTTGCGAGCGGTCAACGAGCGGCCGAGGCGGTTTACCGCTTGAGCTACTCGAGTCGCTCGACCGGTTTTACAACCTAACTGTCTGCCACTAAAAAAATTATAAAGAAAATCATGAGAAAGGAGAAGGCGGCGGTGTCACGAACATGAATCGGAGCAATGGGAGCCTCCGAATCTGGGACAAAGAACGTCGAAAGTAGGGAGGGAGAGAGAAAATCGAGAGGAGAAATAGTTCTTTTCTAGGAGAGGAAGATCGATTGGACAAATAGAGAGGGAGATGGAGAATAAGAGATAAAGGGAGGAGGGTAGGGGTGTCAGTTCGGGTCGGGTTCGGTTACCCGAACCGAAATCCGAAAAAACCTGAAAACCCGAAACCGAAATTACTAAAACCAAACCAGAACCCGATAAGGACTTGCGGGTTCCGGTTATCCGAAACTCGAAAATTTCTTATCGGGTTCGGGTTCGGTTAAAGCAAAACCGAAACCCGAAAACCCGAACGCCTAAGAATACGGGTTGAGTTCTATTCATTGGAGGTTTTTAGCCGGCACCCAAAAAACCGATAAGCAAAACCGAACCCGAAACCGTAAAATCCGAACCCGAAAAACCAAAAATGTATATAATCGGGCTGGTTTCGGGTAAACCCGAAAAACCGAACTTGAATTGACACCCCAAGAGGAGGGCGAGTTATTCTTTTCCTGAATCGCTAAATGTCGCCCTAAGAATTGCTAAACATCGCCCTAACTTAAATATAAAATTACTTATATACCCTTAAACAAAAATTCAAAATTGGCTCTAAACAAACAAGCCCTTACATTTCAAATTCATTCCCCTCCCCACTCACCCGCCCTTTGAAAAAAAAAAGCTCTGCCGCCCTCTCACCCGCGACAACCGCCGCTCAGTCACCCGCGACAGCTCTCACCCGCGAGCGCCGCCGCCGATCTCGCCCGCCAGTCGCCGCCGTCGCCAGTCCCGCACACCAGTCGCAACCGCCGCCAGTCGCAGCCGCCGCCAGTCCCGCCAGTCGCCGCTGCCCGTCGCGTCGTCCAGCCGTCGCCCGATCTCGCCCGCCAGTCCCGCCCGTTGCGTCGCCGCCGTCTCCCGCCAGTCGCCTCTGCCCGTCGCGTCGTCCCCGGAGAAGACCGCCGCCGCCCGCTAGTCGCCGCCTGTCGCCACTCGTCACCGGAGAAGACCGCCGGAGAAGGTACCGCGATGGCCCTCCGGTTAGACCGCCGGTTGATCGTCGGTTCAACCGCGCGTTATTCAATAAATATTAATAATAAAAAAATAATTAAAAAATATACTTAATAAAAATAATTTAGTTATATATTTTGTCAATAATGATATAAAAATTTTAAAAACGTATTCGATAAATGTTAATTAATGGTCGAACCATGGTCCGACCGCAGGTCACTTGCGGTGGAATCATGGTTGAACCGCAAATGACCCGCGGTTCCCATTTTCTGTGTTTTTTTTTCAGTTCATGTTTTTACCTCGTCGGACTCGCTACTCATGATTCAGACGTCCTACCGACGGTATTGGCTTCAAAATGACAATAGTGTTTCTCTCCTTAGATAGTGTTTTTTTTAGTCCAAATGATGTTTGTTTGAGGAAGGGAAGGTAAAGAAGCTAAGGGGTTAAAAGTGTAACTTTGATTCTTTTTAGGGCGACTTTTAGTAATTTTAAGGGCGACCTTTAGCAACTCACTTCTTTTTTGGGAGAGGAAATGACAAATCACAAATGTAGAGATAAGATAGGGAGGAGAGTTTTTCTGCGGAGAGAAGGGACTCAGGGAGAGAGAAAGGAGAAATAAGAGGGAGAAGTTGATCTTCTTTTTTGAGGAAAAGATTGGAGAGAGGTAGGGTGAGATTTGTTTATGGGTGATCGAGAGTAGGGATGACAACAAAACCCGAACCCACGGGTACCCACCCGACCCAATTCGGTCAACGCGGGTAAAATCCGTGTTGACGGGTTTTTGGCCGGGTTCGGGTTTAAACCCGTTACACTATTTACCGGGTCGGGTTTGAGTTTAGGTAAACCCGCCCCATGGGTACCCGTCCACACATATAATTACTTTCCCAGTATATTTAATATTCTAAATAATATATCTTCCTTAAACAACTAATATTTTTTATGTTTTGTGGAGACATGTATAATTTGTTCTTTCTAATTGTTTAGAATGAAGTTGATATTATGAAGTGGAGAGTGAAAAAACTTAGTTGACGAGGAAGAAACTTTCAATTAATCTTATTGTTTATAGATGTTTATCTTTAATTTTGAACAATTTGTATTGATCATTTGCGGTTTGCTTGTATGCTCTAGATTGGTGTTTTTTGTATGATTAATTTGTATGAGAAAATTGATGTTAAAATTTTATTTTGAAAGAAACTGGTTATTGTAAATTTTTTACCACAAAAACCCACGGGTACCCATGAACCCGCAGATACCCAGCGGGTTGGGGTGGGTTTGAGTTTTTCAAACCCAACGGATTTTACCCCGGGTTTTTTGGCGGATAAACCCATGGGTTTGGGTTTGGGTTTGACAAAACCCGCCCCAACCCGACCCATTGCCGTCCCTAACCGAGAGAGAAGAGCAGCGGGGGATGGGTTCGGTAGGGATTGATTAGGTCTAGGTTTTTTTAATTATTAATATATGATATTTTTAAATTACAAAATATTCACTAAATTGTTTATATATATACATGTAAATTTGGGTAAATTGCAAGATTGGTCACTGAGATCATTAAAAACGTTCATGTTTGGTCACTAAAATTAATTAAACACTTCATGTTTGGTCACTCTCCGACCAACTCCGTTAACTTTTGCTTATGTGGCAGTCAACTCTTATAGTTGACCGTGTGACATGATAAATAAAAATAATAAAATTTAATTTTTTAAAAATTCCCACCTCATTGCAACTATTAGAAAAAGAAAAATTCTTTAGTCGTCAATGGCGCCGTGGACGTGTCGCAAACAGAGTGGGGATCTCTGTTTCTGTGAATCGATGGGCAAAGTCGGCAACGAATCTGCTCTCTATACGATTCTCCGATTAATACACCAGAGAACCCCATCTTTTCTTCTTCCCGAAGAATCACCGGTGGGGACTGGGCAAGGGAGAACGAATAGGAACTTTGCCCCTTTGCCTCATCCGTCGTCTATTGCTGAGCAAGCCCGTAACCTAATTGCTTGAGCTTTCAACGGCGGCGGAACCAGATGGCGAGGAAGGTTGAGCGATGATGGTCGATGGTTGGCGTAGCCCGGTGAGTCCGAATCGATCGTGAGTGCTGGAGAAGAGGATGTCGGGCGTTCGAGGGAGAAGGAAATTGCATGGCTGCTCCCTTGTTCTAGTGGTGGTCGATTTCACCACAACAGCTTCTTCCTTTCTTCATCCATGCATCTCTCTGTCACAAACCCTCTCTAGGGTTTTCATCCGCCCCAAAAATTACCTCTGGTTTTCATCTATTCGCTTTGGGGGAAACAAGAAATTAGATCGATTTGGTTGATATACATGTTGTCCGTGAGTGGCCATGTCGGGCCCGACGATAATGGCTCTAGCGACGAGAGGACGCAGCAGTCGCTGTTGTTTGCTTCCTCTTTGCTTGCTCCGATGAAGGGATTTGACCCGTCCTCCTCCTAGCATCTCTAGAACATAGACGACGACCATGGCCTTCACTTTCGCCTTGGCGTACGATTCGAAGGGTGGTCCGTCGTCTTTGTGGTGGAAGAACTCAGATAGGTAGTTCCCAGGCCGGACCTCGCATAAGCGGCAGCGCGACTCTCTGAGATTTTAGTGTTAGTGGTGGCGGAGGTGGAAGTGGTGGAGGAGGCGGCGTTGGTGTTGGAGCTGCTGGAGAAGGATTTGGAGTGGCGGAGCTCGAGGGTTCATAGCTAGGGGTGTGGAACCATTTCAATCTCGTGGCAAAGAATTTGGGCAGAATCCCCAATTCATGTGGAACCCAAATCTCCATTATGCTTGTTGCACGTCCATGGCGCTGAAGGCGGCGGTGGCATCTAATATTTTTGTTTTATATTTTTTAATAGTGGCAATAATGAGGTGGAAATTTTAATTGCCATGTCACACATTTAACGGTCAACGATAAGCGTTGACTGCAACATAAGCAAAAATTAACGGAATTGGATGGAGAGTGACCAAACTTGAAATGTTTAACTAATTTTAGTGACCATGAATGGAATTAAATATTTATAGTGACTAAACGTGAACGTTTTTAGTAATTCCAGTAACCAACCTTGCAATTTACCCTGTAGATTTAGAATGCTACTTATGATTGTTCATATATGTTTGTTAATGAAGCAATGGTTCGTTAGCGGTTTTTCAGCGGTTTAATACCTGTTAGACAAATAAAGTGCGAACCGTTAACTGTATTGGTTCATGCTCCGGTTCGGTTTTCACAACATTGGTATTCTGCCTTTTTATAAATAAATAACGTGAAAGATATGCCACAACGGCACAACCACCTCATAATTGAAGGTTGAATTATAGATGAAAGAAGTGACAATTAATATTGATAGTCATCTCTAATTTCGCGAAAAAATTTGGCTATTTCTTTCAAAATTTGAACAAAACTGCCTTATTCGAACGTTGAAGGAAAAAAAGATTATGTCAAAGTTCGTACCAAAATAAGGTGTTAACCATTTTTATAAATGAATTGAGTCAAAGACGAAATAAATGTTCGAATCAAAATTGTAACAAAAACTGGTTTATTTAAACGCTCAGATCAAAATTGTATTTTATTTCAAAGTTCATATCAAAATAAGGTATTATCCATAACGAAAACTAATTGAAATGAATTGAATTAGTTGAATATTTAAAGGGATTAATTGAATTTGATTGATGGTTTGGATTGTAAATTGCAAACTCTAGACATGGGTTAATAGTTGATATTTGTTTATAAACCTAATGATGTTGATTTACATATTTATTTTTAATGTGCTTCAATGAAAAGTGGCCCAAGTATTTACTAAAAAAAAGGGCCAAGTAGCAAATTAAGAAGCCTATACCACAGTACAACACAGGAAGTACCGGATTGCAATTGCTGGACAGGGCATACAAATTATTAGTCCAAAAAGAACAGAGCGCCCTTCCTTGGATTCAGGGAAGGTCCAATTTTTCAATTATGTATGTTATGTTATCGCGTGGAACGTCCATATAGTATTGGGAGGAATACACACGAGAATGTCGGTGATTTATTATTATCATTAATTTTGAAAATATTTAAAACATGGACAGTCGAGGCGTCGAAGATTTTCATCGGAAACCTTTCTTTTCGCTACGAATTGGTCGTGGCAGAATTATTATATTTTCTGAGACGAATGTTGTCGTCGCCAAAACTCTTAAATGTTAGTGACATGCATTTCGTCGTAAATTTATTATCCATTTATTTCTCACAACATCTGCGAAGTAAATATTTTCTCAAACCAAAATATTTCGTTGCGAAGTAAAGTTCTTATCCATTTATTTTTCTCACAACATCTGCGATGAAATACTAAAAATCGCCGCAAAAACTTTTCCGAACGAAAGTTTCCGTCTCCAAAGGTTTCGTCGCCAAAATCTTTTTTTAGGGAAGAGACATGTGTGCATCCAATCAGAAGGCTTGCTTACTTGCCCGCAGAAGTTGGTGAAACAACAATAGGACTCCTCACAATATGCTTTCCACTTTCCTCAATCCAAACAATCGACCCATATGAAACCAGCCCATTCCCATCACTCGGATACACAATCTCCACATAGTAATCTCGCTGCTCGTACTTCTTACCGAACACCAAACTCTGAGGCCACACCGCAACTTTCACTCCCTCCGGTGGAGCCACCTTCACTTTGTACGTAGCCGCCCCTCCTCCTACATTCGTCACGACTCTTCGAAACCTGTGCTTCAACATCGCTCCGGTAGTCACATTTTTATCGTAAAATGCCACGAACGACGGGTAGTTCAAATCGAGTGAAGAGTTTGCACAGTTGTAATCGTTCGATCTCGTGATTGTCATAATCTGATTCCTAGTAAAGTTCATCGAACATAACAGAGACACGTAGTCCTGTGGCGCCGCATCGTAGACCAGACCAGGGTCCATGGCCTTATTCGGCACCATATGGCCCGCTCCCATGGCCAAAGGAGACGCGGCCGTGAAATTTCGTCCCACATCCTTGATTGGCATCATTGAACTGTCTAGCTCATTAGCAGTCGTCATCATGGCCGATCTAATAGCTGCATGGCTCCATTCTGGATGCGTGCCTTTCAGGAGCGCAGCCACGCCAGAAGCGTGAGGACAAGCCATCGACGTGCCAGAAATAAGATTGAACCCTTGGCTCGATAGCAACATATTCGTACCAACCGTGGCTGTGTAGTCATTGGGGATCCAGGAAGCCAACACGAAGCTTCCTGGAGCCATGACGTCTGGCTTCAGAACCGCGGGGCAATTCGGAGAAGGACCTCGAGATGTGTAGTCAGCTACTGAGGGGGCCACCTCTTTTCCTGTTACGGTCTGTTGGAATTTGATTCCAGCGGTAGGGTCATCGCTACTGTTTATGTAGTCGATGACTGCAGCAAACTCCATCGTGGAAATCAGCACGCCTGGACAACTCGTTGACTCCAAGTCCACGCGGGAAGGATCCTTAGAGACGAAGATCGCACCAGCGAGATTCGTCACGCTGGCAATGGCGTACATTTGGTCGTCCAGAAACCCCGTGTCTTCGCACACAATGATAGCACGTGGAGCTTCAGCGAGCAACTCAAGAGAGTCACATTTGGAGAGCGTCTTGTTGTATATGAGGGTTTCATCCCTGACCCATGCGTCGAGGGGGAACATGCTCCTCCCAACTATGACGCGTTTTTCTTTCTCTTTGTTATTCCCTATGGTCAAACTTGCGGCGTAAGTGCGGTCAAAGTTGCCTGCCGCGACGGTCAGCACCCAGGGGATTCCGTTATGTAACGGGCCTCCCCTGGGCCCAGCATTTCCTGCCGAGGACGAGACCAAGATCCCCTTCTCCATCGCACCAAACGAGGCGATCGCAATAGGATCCTGGTACAACGGGACGCCATCGAACCCCATGGAGATGGAGATGATGTCGACTCCATCCGCCACGGCTTGGTCCATTCCGGCGAGCACGTCCGAGGCGTAACGTCCCTCTTCAAATATCACCTTGTACATGGCCACCCTGGCCCGAGGCGCCATGCCTCGAGCCACACCATTAGCATAGCCAAAGAAGGATGCACCATCGACGTAGTTCCCTGCTGCGGTGGAGGATGTGTGGGTCCCGTGCCCCTCGGTGTCTCGAGCCGAGTTCATCGTCAGGGTGACATTCGGGTTGGCAGCTTTGACCCCTTTGTTGAAGTATCTAGCCCCAATAAGCTTGGAGTTGCATAGGGAAGAGTTGAAGTCTTGTCCCTCCTGGCATGTCCCTTTCCACTTGGATGGGAGCTTGGAGGTGTACACCATTCCGTGGTCGCTGAAACTTGGACTTTCCGGCCAGATTCCGGTGTCGATTACTCCAATGATCACGTCTTCGCCGAATTTTGAGGCTGGCCATAGGCCGGTTGATGGGTCGAGGGACATGAACTCGGGAGTATAGGTGGTGTCCATCGTGACGAGTTTGTCTTTGTAGGATGAAAGAAAACCCGGGAGGTTTTGCAGGGTTTGGAGTTCTTGCTGGGATAAAACAGCGCTGAACCCATGAAGGGCGTTTTGGTAGGTGTACAAGAAGGAATTTTCGAGGGACGAGAAGTGATGGTGAGTGGTACTGGTTGAGGATTTTACGTCGGAAACGATCGAGGAGTGCCATTGTTGATGGGTGGTGAAGTGTTTTGGACGTGAGGATGGGTCTAGGTGGACGATGTAGGTGGAGTAATCGTCGGTTATTGGTACTGAAGTGGCATGGAAAGTGAATACGAGAAGAAGAAGTGAGCAGAGGTGTAGCAGTGAAAGACAAGTGGGCTGCATGGTTGTTTTTTTTTTTTTGGTGGAAATGCTTATTGATGACCATCAGCATCTTTTTCGTCCAATTTATACAAGAAGTTCGGGCTTAATTGCAAGTTTGGTCACTCGAATTGCTACAAAATTTCACGTTTGCCACTCAAATTAATTTATTCCATTTATAGTCACTTAAATTAGGTTAACAGTCCAAGTTTGGTCACTGGCCGTTAGTCTCCGTTAACTTTTGCTGATGTGGCGGTCAACTCATATAGTTGACCGTTAAATGCATGACGTGGCAATTAAAAAATTAAAAAAATTAAAATTAAAATTTCCACCTCAACTATTAAAAATTAATAAAAATAATAATAACCTTTCTCTACCAACAAATAAGAATAATGACGTGGCAACAAACTCTCCCTCCCTCACTCTCACTAGTCACTCCCAATCCCGCTCTCTCCCTCTATCCCTAAACCCGCGCCGCCGCTCCTCCTCCGCCGTCGCCGCTCTCTCCTCTGAAAAAATTCTGAAACCACCGCCATTTCCACCATGCCCTTAACCGACCCAACCCCAAGCCTCTCCGGCCGCCTCATCATCTCCTCCTTCCTTTTCTTCTTCCTCCTCCTTCTCCTCCTCTATTCTCCGGCCACCTCCGCCCCTGAACCCGACGTCGTCTCCCTCCTCTCCTCCCACTCCCTCCTCAGCTGCGTCTCTATCCTACGCGCCGCCCGCGGCGACGTCTCCGGCGCGAACCGGGCTAGGCTGATGGCAGAGAAGCTGGAGCGTGGACTTGAATCGGGAGTCAGGGGGTTCGCGTGGTCGGTTGGGTGGGATTATTTGAGTAACTACGCGTGGAGGGAGTTGGAGTAGAGGGAGCTGCTGGGCGCCATTTCGGATCTGAACGACTTGATTTCGGTTCTGGGCAGGCTGACCTCGGCCAGAGCGGACGCCGAGAGAGTGGCTTGGGCGGCGCACAATTACGGCAACTTGGCGAGGACTGCGAAATCAGCAATGCGGAGGATGCTGAACACTTTCAACAAGAAGGTACCAAAAAAAAAGAATATCTGATTTCCCCCCTGTTTTATTTGTTGGTAGAGATAGGAAGGTTATTATTATTTTTATTAATTTTTAATAGTTGAGGTGGAAATTTTAATTTTAATTTTTTTAATTTTTTAATTGCCACGTCATGCATTTAACGGTCAACTATATGAGTTGACCGCCACATCAGCAAAAGTTAACGGAGACTAACGGCCAGTGACCAAACTTGGACTGTTAACCTAATTTAAGTGACTATAAATGGAATAAATTAATTTGAGTGGCAAACGTGAAATTTTGTAGCAATTCGAGTGACCAAACTTGCAATTAAGCCAGAAGTTCGCGTCTCATTTCTATCAGAATCTTTGCTTCTTTTGGAGAACGAACAGAAGGTGCCAGAGGAAATTACATGAACTAGGTTCGGCTGGATTTGACGTATTATGAGTTGTACGTGTGGGGTTTTATTCGTGGAAATAAAAAAGAGTTACGTTGGGCCTCTTTGTCTCTGCTTAATTGGCAACCTACGTGTGTTGGCTACCCATCAGGCCGGCTACATTGATTGTATGTCTTTGTAGCTACTTAATGGCAGGAATATTTTTCCATGTCCAAATGCTAAAGGTCACTGTCCGATTATCGGCCGATGACTATAGAACAAGACCAACAAAAAAGCAATGGTCAAACAAAAACCACCCACTGTTCAAAGAGATTGTTTGGAAAGCCATGTCAGGGCTATTTGAAGGGCCGGAGTTTAACAGTGCATTATCACGAAAATTAGCTTGTTGTCCGACTCGTTGGTCAAAATGTCATTTGAATACAATATATTTATGAATTATGATGTGTATTTAAATTTTAAATTATTTGAAATGCTGAATTTTGTATGACAATAAGATGACATCGAAATTATTTTTGCATTTTCGAAATTCTTATAACCATTGAGAAGGAAACAATTGGTTACTTTTTGGCTTAATTCACTTGCATAGTCATAACTTTCACATTTTTTACAATAATAACAACTTTTGAAAAATACACAGTTGTAGCCACATTTTGGAAACTCATTTGATAAAATTAGTCATTTTCGTTAAAAACGTTAATACCATTAGCAAAACGTTGATTTAGATACCACTTCAGCTCCCACATCAATTCCAACACATGTCTAACTAGACTCGCCATGCCACCTTGATGCCACGTCAAATTAAAATTTTGATTTTTTATAAATTATTATTATTATTATTATCTTTCTCTTTCTCTTTTGCTCTCCCCACCGTCCGCTTCATTTCCCTCTCCAAAGCTTCGGTTTCTTCCTCTGCTACTAGCTCTCTCTGACTTTTTGATTCCTTGTGGAATGGATAATCGATGAGCAACAATTCAGAGTAGCTGTTGGCTTCATGTTGACGAGAAGCAGCAGGTGGAATAAATGGACCGGGACCCGCAACAACATATGTCTCTTGGGCCGGAGATCCATGTCCTCCAGCTGGTGGGAACGAACCGAAATTGTGGCGAGCGGCCTAGCTAGTAGGGGTGGACACGTGGGTGGTTAATCCGCGGATTGATATCGATCCACCCGCAAATAACCGGCATGCAATGGGTGATTGATGTGTGTGGATTGTGGATTGTTAAATCTCCCACCCGTACTTATGTGGGTGAGTGGTGGGTGGATTGCGGGTCACCCGTATGTCCTGCATCCTATTTTTACATGAAAAAATGTTGTTTCTTATAGTATCGACTATTCATCATATTTTTGAACTGCACTACAGTCTGACCATATACTGCAAAAGGTGAAGAATAAAGAATAGTTTTGACTACTATTATTGGTTATTGTGTTGTGCAATATCCATTGGCAATAGATATTGGTATGCAAATTATTGTTAATATCTATTAAATATTGGGATACAAACTATAAATTATTAATTGTATCAAAATCAAAAATTATTGATACAATCTTGCTAATTTGCGATGAACTTATTATAAATGTTAGTCAATTTTTTTAATGGCTAGTTGGAGAATTGCTTTTGAGAGTTAACCCGCGACCCAACCGCACCCATCCGTCACCCACCCAACCCAATCTGCATAAGTATGTGGGTGGATTGTGGGTCACATATATTCCAACCCGCTATTAAGCGGGTGAGTCAATTTTAGACTAAAATCCACCCAACCCGCCCATTGCCCACCCTACTACCCAGGCAGGAATGAAGTCAGTGGGCCAGGTCCACGTAGGTTGATTGCTGGCGAAAAGGTCCCGAGAGGACGATTAGGAGCTGGGTACCCCTTCTGTCCGCCGCCACTCCTAGCACCGAGACCTTCAGCTCGCTGCTGCATTTGACAGTCGATCACAATATGGCCTCCATGTTTGCAATAAACACAGAACTTGTGGCAGCGATAATGTTTTTGTAAATGCCCCTTCTCTCCATAGTAGTGCCATTCAAGATCAGTGGCCGGAATCCTCCTCTGGAATTGGGGGCGATCAACGGAAAAATCATAGGTATCGTCAAAAGAAAAAACTTCCTCAGTTGCTGATAGGGCAAAAGCGTGATGCCTGAATCCTATCTCGTAGTAAAACCGGAAAGTCCGGGTATTAGGGCTGACTATTTGGACCGGGACCGGATGAAAAACCGGAAACCGGACCGTATAACACGGACCGAGACCGGACCGGGACCGGATAGTAAACAATCCAATCCAATCTTTGGGCTTAGATTTGAGGTAAAAAACCGGATAAGAGAGTTCAACACCCAAAACTTTGCACTTAGTACAAAACTTAACCAACTCCTCATCCTTTTAGGCCTTAGGCCACTCAAATTCCCACATTCTCAATATAAAATCAAAACCAAATTGGGACCGGACCGGGTCAAGACCGGACAGGATCAAGACCGGACTGTACCCAATCCAATCTTCGGTCCTTATATTTTCAAAAAAACCGGACTGGACCGGATCAATTTGGGCCAATTTAACCGGACCGGGCCGTATAGTCACCCCTACCGGGTATCGTCTCTCAGGGACTGGTACGACCTTATGATTTATCGATTCTATGGAGCAAACTATAGGTGAAAATTGTTTGGTTGATGAAATTATTATCTAATAGCAAAATAACTAAACAAAACAAGCAAATTAAAATGGCCGGGAGAAAATCAATGGGAGAAAGCTCTGGGAGAAACACCGAAATTCACTACCTATCATATCCAAATTAATTCACATATTCCAATCAGTTTAATCCATATCTCTACAGCTAGGATATCACTACTGTGCAAGCTATTCCTGTCGGAAATTACTACGTACTAAACAATTAAATCAAATCCTACTATCGTAGCTCAATGACTTAATTATTTAGCCTGAAGATCGATGTCCTATTTAAGATCGCATAACACCTTATTTAATCCACTGTCGCTTTGATAAGTTACTATGTCACATGAAATAGGTTCAGTTATTAGGGTTTCACTATCGCTAATAACCTAATTAACTACGAATAGATGTATTGGTGGCCAGTCAACACAAAGCATTAAGCAATTTCATGCAATAGAGATTGGAAGAAAAGAAATATGAATCAATCCATTAATTCTAGAAATAGCTACATTCTATGGTGTTTCCTCCAGAAATTGGGGTTTAGTTCACGACGAAAATAAAACACACAATCATGTTCATAATCATCATGTCACGAATAAAAACAAAAGGAAAAGAATATTGAATTTGTCGAACGATCTGGCTCCAATTCCTTCTTACTCCGATCGCTACTCTGCTGCTCCGCGCTCTAGATCTGCTGCAATTCTGCTCGCGAGTCCGTCTCCGTGTGCGCTGCTTGCTCTCTGTCCAAGTTCTCCGCTCGGCGCTCTTCTCCAATTAATTGCGTTCCAATTAATTCCTCTCCAACCCTCCTCCTTATTTCGTCCCGGTCCAAGTATATATATATATCCTCCTTCGGTCCAATAATCCCCAGCTGCCTTTTTCCAATTCTTTTCCCCTGCCAAAGGAATTCCTTGTCCCAGTAAATCTCCTGACAAGAGAAATGGTCCCAATTAATTATGACCGGTCCAAATAAATGGACCATGTCCACTTAATTCCTCTCCAAAGCAATTTTGTCCTGGCCGCACTCTAATCCATCAATTTCCGATCCAATTTCGTCTCTATCCAGGGAATAGGCCCATTTTTAATCGTTCGAGCTGCTAGGTCCAATTTACCGCCGAAGTAAATTCATCTGGGTCGATTCTTTCATTTTTCTAGTGCCATTCTTGTCTACTTGTGCCACCATCTTTTCATGTTTTCTTCACCTGAAATGCATCAAACTCATGGTACTAGGCGGTAATGGTTTTCAACCATTCCAAAGTCAATAGGCCTTACAACAAGCATTGTATGTCTCAAACATATCATGATATAATCACATTAAACACATAGAATCAATATGTTTTCGACAATTATCACAACCCCACACTCAATACTTGCTTGTCCCTAAGCAATGACTTAGACAAGAGAACGATAATTGGAGGAAACACAACACAAACCATGGAGACACAAGACCCACGACACACAAAACACAACATTAACACAAGAAATTTACCCTTGTACTCTTGTGATAATCAGTAGTTTCTTTCTCACTGGATGAGTTGTACTCTTGCAATCCTTTACCATTGACTGACTCAAATTCACCAAAACTCAATTAGCAAGCACTCTATTTAGGTCGTCGGTAGTGGGTGGTTAACAACTTATTGTGTAACAGTTACTAGGAGAATCTAACCACATCAGTGAGGTGCATATTTCGTGACTCACATCAATCATAAGCAATCAACTAAGCATAAGAATCTAAAAAACAAATGGGGGAAGCTTTTCGCAAACTTGATTTTAACTTTAAGCACCTTTTCTGACAAGGAGAGTCTTTCTCTCTTTCTGATTTTGCTTGCCGAGTGGTCGTATATAGTACAAGTGGGATTTGTTTCTTACTACCGGTGACCGAGCAAGAGCAATTTCTGCTTCTTAGCACCCGCATAAGGGCTTCTTTCAACTCCTTTTCCTCGGTCCGTGTGGAGGGTCATTGCACATTCTCAAATGGCACTTCACTCAACGGGGGATCGTACTTGATAAGCAACATCGTACGGTTGCGAACCGATCCTCAGTTGAACCTTTCCTAATCCCCCTGTGCAATGAGTGATTGCCTCACACGATTTTGACATTTTACCCACACTTTAATTGTTATGGCAACTTTCTTATATTTTACTTGTCAGGTAGTGTTTTCTTTTATAAAGATACAGTTCACCCCATCATAAAACCTTTTAAAATAGAGACTCAATGCAAAGTCAAAAGCTCACAACAGATGCAAGTAAGCACGGTATCCAAACATGTCGAATGGTCAATGTTCTCCACCTAACTACTTCACCATAAGACATTACACTATCCTCCCAAAAGAGAATGTTACTAAAAGAGTTTGCTAATTCAAAGCACATCAAGTCAGTCAAAACATCAAGCTCATTGTGAAGAACTATGCAATTCAACACTAGTGGGGTGATTTTGATGATTTCCTTCAAGCACAAACTCATTTCAAAGGCATCACAGTCATTTACATCATGTTACCACAAGAGTAAAAGGTTTTGTTTTTAATTTTTTTGTTTTTTAGGTGGTTTTTAGCCATTAGGTTAGCACAGGCAGATTGCATCAACACAGGCAAACTGCATGTAGTTTGGTTGTGCACAACCCAAATGACAGTTTTTTTTTTTGTCTTTTTTTTTGGATTTTTTTACCACATGCAACAGGGACAAACAACACTAAGACTCACCACCCCACACTCAGGATGGAACATTGTCCCTAATGTTCAACTTCTAATCTAAACATGCACGGGTTTGACACAACTAAAAAGAAAAAATAAAGAAAAGAAAACTCACCTTGGGTTGCCTCCCATGAAGCGCTTGTTTAACGTCCTCAGCCTGACGTTCATGGAGCTTTCAACCAATGGGTATGGAAAGGTATCCAGAATACCCTCCTGAGCAATGATAGATCGCATACCCTCCATCCAACATATGAGTCACCTCTGCAGGGCCAGGTGTGCAAAAATTTGGTATGACCTTCTTAGTTGGCATGTTGGACCCTTTAGTGAGGCGTAGGTGGTATTGCAGTGCCTCAAACAAGTACTCTTCCTATTTCAATGTCAATGAACAAGGAATAATAACAGGAAGATTGAAATCCTTACCCAAATATCTATACTTGAGGTGACCTGGCAAGGATTTCTGCCCTTGCTTTGATTTCAGACTTTGTGCTGCTAGGACATGTGATAGTTCTTTGGGTGGTCCACTATCACAGGAAAAGGAATTTTTCCTTTCTCGAGCTCCACTTTCAAAGTCATCAAATGCATCATGATTATGGTCAACTTGAAAGACATTAAAAATTTCCTCCTCCTTACCTACTCGGAATGTCAACTTGCCTCTCCCGACATCGATGAGTGCATCTTCAGTGGCTAGAAAAGGTCTGCCAAGAATGAGAGGCACTCCCTGATCTTCTTCCATCTCCAAAATGACAAAATCTATTGGGAGAATAAACTTTCCCACCTTCACCAATACATTCTCCACCACTCCTTTTGGAATTTTTACTGATCGATCAGCCAATTGGAGAGTGATCCGAGTAAGCTTAAGAACATCTACCAATCCCAATTTCTTGTAGACTGAGTATGGCATTAAATTAATTCCTGCTCCAAGATCACAAAGTAATTTATCGAACTCTCTACCTCCAATGACACATGGAATGGTGAAGCTGCCCGGATCATCCCTCTTTTCAAGTAATTTATTCTGAATCACAGCACTACATTCAGAAGTAAGGGTTACCTTCTCTAAATCAGCCAATTTGCGCTTCTTTTTCAGCAACTCCCTTAAGAATTTAGCATATGTAGGCATCAGTTCAAGTGCCTCCGCCAACGGTATGTTGATATGAAGTTGCTTGAAGAAATTTACAAATTTCTTGAAGTTTGGGTCTTCCAAGGGCTTCATTAACCTCTGAGGGAAAGGTGCAGGAGGTTCATAAGGCTTTACCTCTTCATTCTTGAATTTTTCCACCTTTGGAGGTGCACGGGCAGAATGCTCATGCACAGGCAGTTTGCATGCAGTTTGCCTGTGCAAGTCAGATTTTTCAGCTTTTGCACTTTCTTCATCCTCTACCTCTACAACTCCTTTTTCATATTTTGTTGACTTCCTTGAACTCTCTGGATCCTCTAAGGCCTTTCCACTCCTCAATGTGACTGCTACAACCATGGCATCCTTCGGATTCCTCTCGGTATTTGCTGGTAAAGTGTAACATCCCGTTCCGGCAAAACCCATATTTCGATCGTTAGAAAGTTCGCGATTTAAAATCGAGCGTTTTAATAATATTTCGATGAAAATCGGATTATCGATCGATCGGATAAGTATACGTATTAATTATATATATATATATATATATTAATTAAGCGGTCGGCATATATATATAAACTTTCCTCCCCCCGTCCATTACTTTAATTATCATCCCCATCATCATTTTCCATTTTCTCCACCGAGAAAGAACCGAGGGAACAGAGCGACAACAGTCGCGCACAGGGGAGCTCGGGGAAAATTTCCGTAGCTCGATTCTTGAGCTACACTGATCCAAAAATCCTGTAAGTAATGCCTAATTCATCTATACATCATGATTTATCGATTTAGAGCTTTAAAACGAGTTTTTTGTTCAGGAATTTCTTGAATTCCCGATAAGCCAAATTAGGGTTTCGGAGTATCCGGAAGCCGGATTGAGCCCAAATTTCATATACGAGCTTCCTGCAGCGAGGTAATCAATCCTCTAGTTCTAATCCCTGAATTTCGGCAATTATTTAGGTCGAGGTCCTAATCGCTGAATTTAGCTCCGGCCAGGGTTTGATGTGTTTTTATCGATAATTTGACCCGGAGCCTAGAACTAATATTGACGGGGATACTGCAGGGGATATTAGGACGGTCTCGGATTTTAATTCGGGGTTCGTTCCTGAAATTGACGTTTTAGTACGGGAAGGTTAAACCGGTGTTTGAACGACCAGAACTGGTGAGGGATTAACACGGCATACCGGGTTTGTCGTATCACGATAATTATATTGATGCTTAGAATTGATCTAGGTGAACTAGAATGGCATGATTAGGGGTGTATGAACTTTTGTGCTATATGTGGAACCATGGACTGTTGTATGATATTATTGACTTGCCCTAATCGATATGGACCTTGTTTATGCTGATGATTTCGTATATGTTGCAAATTGTGGGCTTGAATGTTGATATGCCTTATGATGGTTCGAGAAGGTGATTGAGTATGATTTTTCATGATTGTTGTATTTGGATGCACAAGTGGGAAAATATATATTCCCTGATGACATTATGATGTTTAAGGAGGATGACTTGCACGAGGGTTTATCCCGAGGAAGTGCAATTATACGACTCCTGACTTACCTATGTTGAGCCAATTATGGCCAGGTCAAGTTCATGTGCAAGTAATGAATTATGATTAAGTAAGATGAGATATGAATCATGTATAAGGATACCACTTATGAGTGTTGTGGTCTCACGGTCAACTACATAGTAATTAGGGCTCCCTATGCTATTACTCTATTATGATATGTATGATAGTCACACCTCTCATGTGGTGGTGACTGAAGAATTCTTATGAGATATGACCACACCCAGAGCGGTGTCGGGGTTTGACTACACCCATAGTGGTGTGGGGTATGTATGACCACATCCGACGGGATGTTGGGGTATGTATGACTACATCCGACGGGATGTGGGGTATGTTTCCCGGGAGAGTTATTAGCATGGGAGTAGCCAGGAGCCTATAAGTAAAACATGATAAGATGCATATGCATGAGTCAAGGTGGTTGAGTCTTTTGCCTATTGGGATGTCGAATTGTTGAGGTTTGATCCTAGTGCTTTGGCTTGTGTGCTAGATGTATGGTAGGGGTATGCTCTGTTATGAACTCACGATGCTATGATTATCTCACTCAGCTATGAGCTGACCCTCTTTATTATTTTTCTCTGCTTATGCCATGTGTAAGCAGATCATCATCATCAGCAGCAGTAGATAGGTGTATAGGTGGGAGTTGAGCAAGAGTTGAAGATGAGGTATGGTCTTCAACTATTCTGTGCTTGGACTACTACTCGGGATTTTGGCCAGTGATCCACACCTTTTTGTAAAAATGTTTTGAGAACGTTTTTCATATGCATACTAGCTTCTGATGTAGTGTGAGATATCCACAGGTGTGGAAAGTTGATGATATGTGTATATTGTGTAATTATGTAAGTTGTGATGATTATAGCATGTATCAGTATAGTATGCAGTTGTGTAGTATGAAACTGTGACTATGGCTATGAAAAGCCAATGCATATGGTTGTGAGTATATATGTTTGTGATGAATTATTTTGCAGGGTAAGTTGCAAAAAGTGTTAGCCCATTACGCGAGTAATTCATGTCGAAATTTTATTTGGGTAAATTTTGATAATTAGTGTAACACCCGAGATTAATTCCGCTGCAATTGTATGAACAATATGATTAGGAAAAACGTATAGGGTAGGGTGTTACAGTTTGGTATCAGAGCCCGGTTCCCTCTTTTTGCTGTTATGGCGTACTATACCCTATGGGAGGTTAAACACTCCTAAGGAGGGGAGTACCCCATAATGACTTAAACTAGGAATTGAGTTTTACATGATTATGTGTATTGGTATATTGGATGAAATTACCTGCATCATGGTTTTCAAAATTGAGTTTTGAACTTATTTGTTTTCAAGTAATTATTTTGGGAAATTTTTTCGTTTTAACCAAGTGAGAGATTTGGTGAAGAATGAATTTTGTGTGGATCAATCTAAGGCCAATATTTCCTTGTAGCTCGCACGGAAGTTGTGAAAATGTTCCTACTGACCAGTCGAGAGGAGTGGGGGCGGTTGATGCAAGACCGCTAGTATTAGATTATGCAAAGATGAAGAGTTTGGGTGGTAGGGACTTTAAAGGAGATGTGAGTCCGGATGCTGTGGTAGAGTGGTTGAGGGAGATGGAAAATGTGTTTGAATATCTTTATGCGACCCCAGAGGAAAAAGTACAATATGTTGTTTTTCTCCTAAAGGGGTACGCGAGGAGCTGGTGCTCCTCAGTCTCTAGAGTTAATGGTGAACGAGTTCAGTTCACCTGGGAGGAGTTCCTGAAGGCCTTTAAGACAGAGTTTCTTCCCGAAGCTTTTATCAGGGCAAAGAATAATGAATTCGCCAACCTTAAGCAGGAGAACATGACAGTTACTGAGTATACCATCAAGTTTGTTCGACTACTCTACTTTGAAGATGGGTTGGCGGATACAGAGCATAAGAAGAAGATGAGATACTTGCATGGTCTGCGCCTAGGATTGAAAGAAAAGATCCACAGGGTTGATGAAGAGAGCATGGCCACTATCAAGGTGGCAACACTTAAGTATGAAGCCTATGAAGTTGAGGGTAGAGAGGAAAACAAGGCCAAAGAAGAGGAGAAGAAGAGGAAGTTTGGAGTGAGTTATGCTGGACCTCGTTACCCACCCAGGAGAGGTCCTAGCAGTTTTGGGAGAACACCGAGTCAATCTATGTCGGGAACATCATACAGGGCACCAATTTCCTCAGCCACACAATTTCCATTTTGTCAAGTTTGTCAGAAGAGGCATCTTGGAGAGTGTAGGAGATTTTCTGGTGTATGCTTTCACTGTGGGCAACCTGGGCACATCATGAGGGATTGTCCGCATTCGAGAGAAGTAAGAGCTACACAGTCCGAGCCTTCAGTGCAATTTAGTAGAGCCCCATTCAGGGGTGGTTACCAGGGAGCCCGTAGTGGATTTCAGAGTGTTCGTGGTGGTTCACAGAGTGGTAGAGGTGGTGGTCGAAATCAGCCATCAGGAAGTGGTACGCAGGGTACCAGATCACAGGGAGCACCGAGGGTTTATGCAATGACTCGAGGTGAGGCAGAAGTGGCACCAGAAGTTGTGACTGGTATGCTTTCTATCCTTGGCAAGCAATTATATGCTTTGATCGATACTGGTTCTTCTCACTCATTCATGTCATATACGTTTTCACATATGCTACGCTTAGTTCCAAATAAGCTAGGTTATACTTTGTGTGTTAAAACACCTGTGGGAGATACCTTGAAGGTAGATTCAGTTATTAGAAGTTCCTTCATTTGTGTGGAAGGAGCTTTCCTAGCAGCAGATTTAATTCTGCTACCTTTTGATGAATTTGATGTCATCCTTGGAATGGAGTTTCTGGCAACACATGGAGCTGTTGTGGATTGTCAAAAGAAAGAAGTGTTATTCAACACACCAGATAAAGGTCCTGTTGTATTCCGAGGCATTAAGAAAAAGGAGACTCATGGTTTTCTTTCTGCCTTGGAAGCTTTTCGATTAGTGAAGGAAGGTTGTGAAGCCTTTCTTGCTCAAGTTACTGTTGTAAATGAGAAGAAAGTTGAGGATGTAGAGGTGGTAAGGGAGTTTCCTGATGTATTCCCCGAAGAACTTCCCGGCCTTCCACCAGAAAGGGCAGTAGAGTTTGATATTGAATTGATACCTGGCACAACACCAATTTCAATGGCACCATATAGAATGGCACCAATTGAGCTGAAGGAGTTTAAAGAACAATTACAAGAATTGCTAGACAAGGGGTTTATTCGACCTAGCATCTCACCTTGGGGTGCACCGGTTTTGTTTGTTAAGAAAAAAGATGGATCCATGAGAATGTGCATTGACTACCGGAGGTTGAATAAAGCAACAGTGAAGAATCGTTATCCCCTCCCAAGAATAGATGACGTGTTTGATCAATTGCAGGGTGCATCAGTCTTTTCTAAGATTGATTTGAGGTCTGGATACCATCAACTGAAAGTGGCAGATGGAGCGACCTCAAAGACAGCTTTTAGAACAAGATATGGGCATTATGAGTTTCTGGTAATGCCTTTTGGACTCACTAATGCGCCAGCAGTATTTATGACACTTATGAACAGGGTTTTCCATGAATATCTTGATAAGTTTGTAATTGTGTTCATAGATGATATCCTCATCTATTCCAAAAGCGAAGAGGAGCACAAAAATCACCTTAGAATTGTGCTGCAAATTCTAAGGGAGAAACAATTATATGCAAAATTCTCAAAATGTGAGTTTTGGCTGAAGGAGGTAATATTTCTGGGACATGTAATTTCTGGAAGAGGAGTGGAGGTGGATCCGAAAAAGGTGGAAGCAGTGGTGAATTGGGCTCCACCAAAAGATGTGTCGGAGTTGAGAAGTTTTCTTGGCATGGCGGGTTACTATCGGCGGTTCGTAGAAGGATTTTCCAAAATTGCTACACCCTTGACTAAACTGTTGAGGAAGAATACCAAGTATGTTTGGAATGAATCATGTCAAAAGAGTTTTGATGAACTGAAGAAGAGATTGACCACCGCACCAGTACTTGCACTACCATCAAGTCAAGGAGAGTTTGTGGTGTATAGTGATGCCTCGTATCAAGGATTGGGCTGTGTGTTAATGCAAGATGGAAGAGTTATTGCATATGCCTCTAGGCAATTGCGTCCTCATGAAGTAAATTATCCCACTCATGATTTGGAGTTGGCAGCGGTGGTATTTGCTCTCAAGATATGGCGACATTATTTATATGGTGAGACTTTTAAAATCCTCACTGATCATAAAAGTCTGAAGTATATTATGGATCAGAAGGATTTAAATAGTCGCCAGAGGAGATGGATTGAACTTCTAAAAGATTATGATTGTACAATTGATTACCATCCAGGTAAAGCTAATGTAGTTGTTGATGCCCTAAGCAGAAAGGGGAAGAAGAATATAAATGATCTGGTTGATTTGAGGGCAATGAATGTTGATTTGGAAGTGGATGGTGTAACAGGGTTACTAGCTCGGTTGAATATCCGACCTTTGTTGCATGACAAAATTCGTGAGAAGCAGAAGGAGGACCCAGAGTTGGCAAAAATCATTCAAGACATTGAGGAAGGAAAAGAAAGCCCATTTGAAATGGTAAATGGCATGTTGAAGATTAATGGAAGGGCATGCGTTCCTAATGTTGATAATTTGAGGAAAGAGATCCTAGATGAAGCTCATTCTTCTGCTTATGCTATGCACCCAGGAGCAACTAAAATGTATCACACGATCAAACCATATTTTTGGTGGCGTGGGATGAAAAAGGAAGCGGCTGAACATATTTTCACATGTCTGGTATGTCAGAAAGTTAAGGCAGAACATCAAGCTCCCGTAGGGAAACTGCAACCACTTCCAATTCCAGAATGGAAGTGGGAAAGAATCACAATGGATTTTGTATATGGTCTCCCATCATCTAGGGGAAAAGATGCAGTATGGGTTATTGTGGACCGACTGACCAAATCTGCTCACTTTTTACCCATTAGATGGAAACCATCACTGGAGACTTTGTCTCAACTATATATTAAGGAGATCGTCAGATTGCATGGTGTGCCAATTTCTATTGTCTCTGATCGAGACCCGAGCTTCACATCTCGGTTTTGGCAAAGTTTACATGATGCCTTGGGAACTAAACTGCATTTTACTTCAGCTTATCATCCTCAAACATATGGGCAGAGTGAACGAACCATCCTAACTTTGGAGGAATTACTTCGATCATGTGTAATGCAATGGGAGGAATCATGGATTGACCATTTGCCCCTCATTGAGTTTGCTTACAACAACCAGTACCATAGTAGCTTGGGTGTTCCACCCTATGAAGCACTTTATGGGAGGAAATGTAGGACACCATTATGTTGGGATGTAGAAGGAGCAAGACAAATCTCAGGGCTAGAGGTAGTTCAGATCACAGTTGACAAGGTTAAGGAAATCAGGGAGCATTTGAGGGTGGCTCAAGATCGACAGAAAGTGTATGTTGACACGAATAGGCGTGAAGTTAATTTCGAAGTGGGTGAGAAAGTATTTCTCAAAGTGTCACCTTGGAAAGGCGTAATGAGATTTGGTAAGAAAGGGAAACTTGCACCTCGGTATATTGGACCCTACGAAATCACAGAGAAGATTGGACCAGTGGCATATAAACTGGCATTGCCTCCAGAACTATCTCAAATCCACAATGTATTTCATGTTAGTATGCTGAAGAGGTACAAAGTGGATCCTTCCCATGTTATACAACCAGAGGAGATCGAGTTGGGTCCAGATTTGACATTTGAAGAGGTTCCAGTTGAGATTGTTGATTATCAGATTAAGACTCTTCGTAGGAAGGAAATTCCAATGTTGAAAGTGGTGTGGAGAAATCAAGATAGTGAGAGTGCTACATGGGAAACTGAAGCAAGTATGCGAGAGAAGTACCCTGAGTTGGTAGCAAACTACTTCGCAGGTTAACAATCTTGCTTAATAAGTTATGTTTTGAACTTGTTGATGTGTTTTGTTGTGATAGCCCAGTGTAGGTTTTTGAAACCTTATATTGGGAACTTGAGGTGCTATGTGTTTAGTTATGTACTTCAGATCTCCTAACCTAAGAGTTAGGTAGTAACAATATATGTGATAGTGTCTGCCAGGAGGAGAACGAGCGGATGCGTAGTATCAACTCAAGGTTAGATTTTGGGGATGAAATCTTTTAAGGAGGGGAGAATTGTAACATCCCGTTCCGGCAAAACCCATATTTCGATCGTTAGAAAGTTCGCGATTTAAAATCGAGCGTTTTGATAGTATTTCGATGAAAATCGGATTATCGATCGATCGGATAAGTATACGTATTAATTATATATATATATATGGTGACTTCTACGGTGCCCAGGGCAAAACCCGGGTACGGGTGCCTTGGCCGATCTTAACCGTTCGTTTTCAATCTCCACGGCTCACGTTTGTTAAACCTAGATGCGCCACTAAATAACTAAACAAATTACAAATTGCCTCCTCCGCGTTAAGTTAGTTTTCATCCTAGTCCAACTAACTGCCCCGGTTAAATTAAATGGATTAAGACCCAAACCCAATTGGGTAGACCCACTGCCGCCCAAACCAATTTCCAGTCTCCCTAACCAATTACACGATCCCTCTCTCGTCTTGGAGGGACGCCCCTTCACAGTTCCAAGAGAAGCTCCCCATCCACATTCGACGTAGATTGAATTTCCCAAAATAATTTTGTCTTGTTTCTTCTTCGCCATTGTATTTCCCCTCGCCTATCTCTTTCTAACACGATTACGGCGACCATGTCTATTATTGTGTTCATCGAACTTTTCATTTGGAAAAGAACCCTTGAAAGAGGTTTGCTAACCCTAGGGTTCATGTCACTAGTGCTTTGTCATCTTGTCTTAGCGTTATTGTGATTATATCTCTCGGTGAAATTAAGGTTTCCTGATATGCAGTGTTCGGCTCGCCCATAGGATTGAGGAAGGAGATGAAGAAGACCTAATTTGATTCGAATCAGATGGAGAGGTCTCCTTAATTTGTGTTTATGTATTAACGATGCGTTTAGGACTAATTCTAGTTGGACTGGGTCTGATCATTGATTTTTGCAGGCTTTTAAATAACATTCAAACGTGGGCTTGTACATGACCCATGCAATATTCAAAAGTGGGCCTGGAACGTGCGAGCCCATTAGTTTTCTCCTGCGGTATCAGCGCCAACCCTAGTTTAACTAGCTTTAGTTACCCTAGTTTAACCTACACGAGTTAAGATCATCATTACTACATATCTTCCCAAATCTTCTAACTCTTGACATTCCAGACTCAACCGTCTCCATCACACGTCTCCACACTCAACCCCCACGATCACTTTTTCTTACACCTACAATCTCTCTTTCCCTACAATCCCTCTTTCCTCCATCTTCACCTTCCCTTGTTCCTTCTTCCTCTGACTCCATTGCAAACATGGGCATTCTAACTCTATCAAACGACGACTGCCGATCCACCACAAGTCTCGCGGACTATCTTTCATTCACGAGCAAGACATCTATTGTGGCCGAGTACGAGTTCATCCACCTGTCCCCTTTCCCTCAAGAAGTGAAGCAGTTAATTAAAAATCTTGGCTGGGAAAAGTTCTTCGATCTCCGGAGTCGAGGAAGCACCAGTTACTGCCCGCATGTGGTGAGGAAGTTCTACCACAATTTAGAGCTGTCTGGTCCCTCCGATTCTCATCTCGTGTCGGTCTTCCTGGGTTATAGAGCCTGCTTCTAGCCTGATCAGTTTGCTGAGATCCTCGATCTCCCCGCCGCAGGACACCACATTAATAGCAGAAGCGATCTTCGGCGGCTGTACGATTTTGATTTTGAAGTTGAACTGGGGAAACTGACGAATGGGCGCATCCAGGCTTCTTACCTCCCAGATCCTCTTCGATTCCTCCATTGGATGATCGTCAACTGCTTCATGCCAAGGTACAGTGGTCATTCGATAATTCGTAGACTTGACCTGTTTATCCTTGTGCAAGCTCAAAGAGGTGTTCCTCTTAACCTCGCATCTCTCATGTGCGTGAACATGGTTGAGGCTGCTCCTAGAGGGGAAAACTGGTACACTGCCTTTCCATATGCCACCTTCTTGACCACCTTTCTTGGAAGGGTTGGGATGGATATGGGGGTTTATGCTAGGGAGGACCATTCCGCCTATTTGCCAGTCTACCGTATCGTCGAAGTGACCAATACTTTTTATGACCTTCGGCATACGGAGCATGAAGAGACCCCTGAGGCATCCTCAAGCAAACGTCCTCGGCTTACGTGAGAGTCGATTGATGCAGGGCGGGGTGGAGCAGTGCAGGGCGGGATGGAGCAGTGAAGGGGCCAGCATTGGATGTGTTTTGTTAAGAAGTTTACTGTAAGGCTTCGTTGTTTTTTTTTTCAGTCTTTTTCTCCAGCACTCAAAACTGTCAGGTACTGAGGGGAGCCAGTACATCATCTGACTAGGAAAGTCTCCCATTTTTTTAATTATCCAGACAAATATTTTTCTATGCATGCAGTATTTTGTGAATTTGCCATGGCTAATTTCCCTAAGACAGGTGACGAGATGCAGTAATGGTCATCCCTAAGCAAGGAGGTGCAATTGCATCCTACACTTGCTATGATGTGAGAAGCTATTGCAAGGGTGCAAATTTGGTTGCAATTGAAATTGGCCCACGAGTGGGGACTATTGATGAAATTGCAATGTTTTCTCAAAATTATAGAAGTGGAAGTAGGGACTACCTATGAAATTGCAAATGAATTTCATTGGGGGAGATTTTAATCCGCTTTTGTTCTAAGCAGTTCCAATTAGGTTGATTATAATGATTTTTTATCTATGGTGATTTTTTCCCCTTTTTCATCAAGACTCATGCTTCTTTTATCCCCCTGTGGATCTATCATGCTTCGTTTATAGTAAAAATATCCTTTTAATTATACACAATAAAGAATCCATTAATTATGTATGCCTTTTTATTGTATTTATTACTATAATGAATTCTCTGACTAAAAGGGGAGTGAAAACATCGTTGGTGGAAATTCAAGGAATGGAATGATAAGGGTTGTGCATAAATTCAATTTCTGTAAATAATTAATTTTATTATTATTAGTTAGTAACGTCATTAGTTTTAGTTAGTGGGTTAGTGGCTCCTACTTTGTAGCTTCAATCTGTTCAAGAGTTGGTACTTAAGCCACTCTCCTCATCAATGTAAATCACTACTTTCAATCCTTTACATGGAAGCCTTTCCATATCCTAGGAACATTAAATTAATTACATAAGAATTTTCTATCTGCCTTGTACTGGGTTTGGTCATTATTTATACTGATTGGGAGCCAATCAGTTTTACCTTTTGGGTTACCTATACATGAATGCAAATTTAATTATACGATTGGGAGCCAATCAGTTTAACTATACATGATCCCAATTAAACCTCTCTACAAGATACAATGGCTTGAAGCCTTGAACAGACGCAACCTCACTCACAAGTTGGAAGCTGGAATTTTGGTGAAGTCCCTTTGCCATTTCCACGAAAAAACAAACCAAACCAAACCAAATATAGAAAGCATTCACAATACCAAAAACCAAATATACAAAGCATTCACCAAACCAAAAACCAAATATTAAAACCATTCACCAAACCAAACCAAAAACCAAATATAAAAAGCATTCACCAAACCAAACCAAAAACCAAATATAAAAAGCATTCACCAAACCAAAAACCAAATATAAAAACCAAAAATAATAAGCATTCACCGAACCAAATAAAAAACGGTTGTCCATCATCCTGAGGAAAAAAAAACATAACTGTTGTCCTTCATCAAAACCAAAAACTAAAACTCAAAATCAGGTTGTTTTGGGCTCGTTGACTGGGTTTCCTTGTGCTCTTCTCTTTCCTTTTTCCTCTTTTCATGGGTTGTCTTGTACTCTTCCACTGCAGCTTCAACTTGAGGTGCAACTCTTCTTGCTTCCGTGAGCACCATATGCCTTATGTAGTTCATGGGCTCTCGAACAAGGTACAAAGCGATCTGCATCCTCCTCACTTGAGTGCATGGCTATCAACATCAACAAACATGGTGCTTACCACATGATTCAAAAATAACAATCAATTGTGGTTTTCTAATATGGGAATTAGAATTGTCTTTACCCAAATATAAGAGGAGTCCCAGCTTGCGCCATACATCCACATGCATACCCAGACTCCACTGTCAGACCTACATAAAATAAAAGCATTGCGTGATAAGAACCAAGTTGATAAGTCGTCGTTTAATATCACAAAAAATGGGCATACTTACCGATGAAGTTGTTGTTGCACAATTGAAGGAGTTGGGTACGAAAACTCCGCAATCCTTGGTGGCGACATTCCCGGACCTTGTTCACGATAGAGAATCTTCCACAAGGCTTGCATAAAGCACATCTGTACAAATTAAGAAACGTTTGTACTTAGAAAGAGTTATTTACATTTTGTTGCGTTATAACGACACAATGTCACATATTTACCATTGTTTGAACAGATTGTAGTCGAAAGGAATTGCGGTCTTCATTTGGTTGTGGATCCAAGATATGGACTTCTTCCTTGTCCAACTTAATGACAGCCAAGTACCAATGGGCATTATCTCTCATCGGAACACACACCTACATATGCGGAAATTGTCAACACGTATTAAAAAAATAAACTGCAAACCATGTAATACTTATTAAGACGAACAGTTTACCTTGTTCACCATATGGGTTCGACTAAGGAATTTTGATTGGTATAGGTCTAATGCCATCTTGGGTGTTATTCCACATGAAATCACTAGTTCCTGCCCATGTGGTAGTTGCACAATTGAAATTTTGTCAACACAATATGAATCACGTTAAAAAAACATGTGTTGTAATTTTTATGGTGAGAGGAAATTGTCATTAAGTATAATCGGAACACAACCTGTAGTTCAGCAGGCAGATAGCACACTCCTTTTCCGTCCTTGGAATTTGTCCACAACTCTTCTAGAGTCAAGTGGCAGGCCATCGCTGTTATAACCTAATATAACATGGACAAAAAACACTTCATGATACTATCGAGTTGTTATAAAATAATTCTATGTAGAAAGCATTGATAGTGGACATGTAAAAAAAAATTTTGGAGTTCCGTTGATTACATCAGCATCTACGAATGAGCGAGGGCTTAAGGACCACAATGACTTCCTCGTACAAGAGTTGTTGGAGGTTTTGACCAATACTTCGTCAGGTGGCAGATGGGCTAAAAATATGTAGTGAGCAAGCTGGATTTGCTCATCATCGTATTCCATAGCGGTAGGTAGCTTAAACTTCAAAACAACCTGGAATAGGGGCCACAATAAACACGAGTTGAAATGCATTCGTCATGACGGAATAACGGCAAAGAACACTTCAATGGCAAACATGACACCTTTATTACCTTGTCAACAGAAGGTAGACAAATACTTTTTCCATTTGGCTTCTTTGGTGTGACCTCAGAGTCAGATTCATCGTCCGAAATAAAAACGATGACTGAAGCAGGAGTGGGTGGAGTGCTTACACCTTTGCCTTTGGGTATCCTTGGTTTCTTTGTTGGAGTCACAAATTCGGCTGTCTCCTACAATGACAGTGAACCTGCGATTAATAAATTAACTAGAATGAATTTCAATGGTAAAAAGAGCTATTATACATACCACGAGCTTGGACGAAGAGCGAGTAAGTCTCCTATTTTCCATGTTGTGCCTGTAATCTAAGCTTTACTCTGTACTCAAAATCGCGGCAAAGAAGGATATGGAACCACTGCTCTACCGATGAATGTTAATTATATATACAAGGTTAGGATAAATTGTGGCGCCATATTTTCCCGCGGAAAAATAGTTAGGGTTTAGTCTAAGGTACATGAACTTGGGATAAACATGGGTAGTTATTAAACCTAAAATTAAAAAGATCCTTTCTTCGATTGAATAGAGAATTGAGTGGTATTAGTAAATATTCGCTCATATTAATATTTGATCCTTCCCCATACACGTAGTAGACACCTAGAGTCAGCTGGCGTTTGGCTTTACTACGAAAGGTTTTTCATTTTAAATATTTTCGTTATTTGTGAAAATGGTAAAGAAATCACTAAGATAAAGAACAGAAAGTGCAACTCGTTCCTACCAAAAATAAAAGATATCACAAATCGTGTTATTAATGGGGATAATTATTAAGTGGCCCGTTGAATCATTAATTCGGCCATCATTCCCAGTAGGGTTTTGTAATCTACGTCCTTGGTTCCCCAAAATTTCCAGCCGTGACAATGACGTCGGAGGGAGTCCTAGTATTGACGTCGGAGGGAGTCCAAGAAAACGCTGGTGCCAGAACCAGTCACACCACCCAGGAAGATAATGTCGCCGATCTCTTATTGCTACAGACTGAAGATATTAAAAAAATGAAGTTCGATGATACAGAAGAAGCCTATGATTTCTACATGGACTACGGGTTAGTCAAAGGCTTCGATATCAGAAAATCAGACATTGGTCGTGATAAGAACAAAGTTATGATATGGCGTGACTATGTATGCTCTGGCGAGGGAAAGAGGCGCATGAAGAGCACAGAACGAAAGAGAGAAGCAAGAGGGGAGACCAGATTTAACTGCAGAGCCAAGATGCGTGTTAAACAACACAATGTCGATGGGAAGTGGTACGTGCACCAGTTTGATGATGTACACACACATGAAACGATCCCGAGAGAATATAGACACTACATGAAAGGGAAACGTCGTATGAGTGATGCAGTCAAAGCAGCGATAAATTTTAGAAGAGCTGCAGGTATGAAAACTTCTCAAATTGTGAATCTGGCCGTATCAGAAGCAGGAGGCTACGACAATTTGGGGTACACGAGGAAGGATGCATATAATTATGTGGACAAAGAGAGGAAAGAACAAATCAGTGAAGGTGATGCCGCAACAGCCCTAGCCTACCTTCAAGCTAAATGCACCGCGGACGAGCATTTCGTTATTGAACTAAAGAAGGATGACGACGACCGACTTATTAACATTTTCTGGGCCGATAGTATTTCTGTTGCTGATTATGCATGCTTTGGTGAATTACTGTCATTCGATGCTACTTACAAAAGGAACATTTACCAGATGCCTCTCGTGATTTTTTCAGGTACTTTTCCTTCACACATAGAATTATCCCGAGCTTGCTAAAATAACCCTAGAAGTTTGCATAATCTAACTTTGTTTGAACTTTTTAAGGTGTCAACCACCATTCGCAAACTTGCGTATTTGCATGTGCTTTCTTGGCTAACGAGAGAGAGGACAATTATATTTGGGTGTTGGGAGCTTTGAAGAGAAGGCTAGGCGGTGTAGATCCCAAGACTGTTATTACAAATGGGGATAGAGCAATGCGTAATGCTATTCAGAAAGTATTTCCCGATGCAACACATCGTCTATGTTCCTGGCATATAGACAAGACTATAACCAGAAATGTGAAGAATCATCCTACTTTTTTGCCCCGATGGAAGCATTTTGTGTCAGCTGACTGGGAACCTTCAGAATTCGAAGAAAAGTGGAAAACAGTGGTTGAGGAATGCTCCCTTCAGCACAACAATTGGGTCTCCAATTTATTTGACCAAAGACATGAATGGGGGTATGCATATTTGCGTTCGAAGTTCTTCGCAGGCTTGAGTACAAAATCAAGATGTGAAGGACTGAACTCTCAACTTGCCAACTATATCGAGAAGGATAAAAATCTCCTTGAGTTCTTTATTCACTTTGATCGTTGGACTAGGGATATGAGGGAGAATGAGCGTCATGCTGATTTTGAATCCATTCATCGAGAACGAACCATCACAAGCAATGTCTTAGTCTCACTTCAGAAGAGTGGAGCGGCGGTTTTCACAAAGAACGCATTCTTCTTATTCAGAGACGAGGTTGAAAAGTCGGCATGTTGCATAAGGTTGGAGACAGAGCGATCGGAAATTGAGCATGTGTACAAGGTCAAGGTGTCTGGTATGGCTAAGGTATTTCAAGTCACGTACGCAGTTGAACCCTTTGCAATGGAATGTAGTTGTAATCACTACAATTATATGGGAATACCATGTCGTCATATGATTTTTGTACTGAAAGAAGAGAGCATACTGGAACTTCCTGAAGGCCTAGTACGTCGAAGATGGTCAAAGAAGCCGAAGACACTAGAGAGCTTGGACGAACCGGGCAGACTAGATGAATCGCAACTTTTCGCATTGAGGTTTGCCATGACTATCACTTTTAATTTTTTTTTTAGTATTGGTTCGAAGCTAGGTGAACATTAATTTTACTCACTTTGTATAAAATCTTGTGTCAATCAGGTATGGTACTATTCAACAACACAGCTTACAACTAATGTTAAAAGGGGCAAAATCTAGTGAGTGCTTCAAGATTGCTCGTGAGGGAATTCAATCATTATGTGAACAGTTGGACATGGTGGACACTGGCAACGTGGACATACCCGACATTAATAGGCCGAAGGCGAATGAAATTTTGTTGGATCCATTACAAGTCAAAGCTAAAGGTTCGGGGGCTAAAAAATCTAAACGGAAGAAAGGAGAACCACGACAGTGTAGCAATTGCCAGGAATTTGGCCACTATAGGACCCGATGCCCACATCCTGTTGGCTATGTGAAGCCAACCTCAAACAGTGATGCCCCGAATGATGGTGTTTCGGAAGAAGGTGGCGGTGGCGATGACAACGATGTTGATCCTCCCACCACTCAAGATCAGTCGGAAACAGTACAGAAGAGAAGGCAAAAGCATTGCAGTAAGTGCGGTTCTACCAATCATAATGCAAGAACATGTACTGGGTCAGGACCATCGGATGATGAAAATGACGATGATGAAAATGACAATGACGACGATTATGAGCAACCTAGGGTAAGAATAAGATATAATTGTTCGTGTCTACACAATGCAGTTGCATCCAATATTTGTGTACGTCTAAAATCGTCGTTATCGATTTTGCAGAAGAGGCCTGTTACAAGAAGTAGCAAACTAAGGATTGTTGAAAACTTGGAGTGAAGATGGACGTCCTTATCCTATTCGGATTAGGACTAATTGACTATGTGAAGACTGCCAGTATCAGCTTGAAGCGGCGTCGTTTGATTTATAAGAAGACTGTTGCCATCTGCGGTGTCGTTTTACTTGTGTGTCGTTTTAACGGTGTGTCTCTTTGGTTTATAAGAAGACTACTGCCTGCTACGGTGTCGTTTTATTTAGTTCGGATGGATTTGATTGAATTCGACCTGGAGGATTTTCTCATGTGCAACATTTCAGTTAAATTATTTTTCTCACTCGTTTTTTTAATTGAATTATTAGATCGGATTTTTTACTTGTTTATAAATTTACTTACTTTTGGCCACTAAAATTTTGACATGTAATTTGGGCGTGAAATGACAAGAGCATGCGCCGACAGAGGACTTCTGAAAATGGAGGCAGTAATCAAGAAATAAAATACAGTATTTTTATTTAGTGAAATATCCCTCACCGATATATTATTAAGATCTCAAACACTAAAAGTACAAATCTTTAAAAACAAAACAATTTACTTTCCCTCCTCCCACTTTTATACTATACATATGGCAACTTTTCCCTCTTCTATATATTTTGGGAGCATGATCAACAAGTACGCGTCAATGTCGCACAAAAGAACCATCATATGACGTAGGGTTCCACAACACCTATTATGGAATCGCAACAACATATGATGATTCTTCAGGCGATATTCAAACGGCGACTTATTGTCATTGCTCCCCTCCCTGCCTCTAACAAAGACCCTGCATGGAGAGAAAAGGAGAAACAATACAACGAAGGATTTAGTTTAACAGTCATAACAATTACATAACTAAAGGAACTGAGATCTAAAATAATACGCAGTCTCATCTTTACCACTGCACCCGAAAATAAAGCATGGACAGGAGGACGAAGAGGCGGATGGGGATGATTTTTCGGGGTTGAGAGGAGGAACGGACAACAGCAGGAGATGAGTGCCTCTTGGGTTTCGGAGCATGGTCTCTCCCTCTCTGATTAAAGAATTTATAAATGAGCTCATAAATTTACTTTGCCTTTCCAGCCCTTCCCATTTACTGAAAATCACACTCCCTACCGCTGCCTCGGCCTTGGTAACGTCAGCACTGGTTAGGGGCAAATGCGACTTTCCGAAAACGGCGATATCTGATTGGGTGACACGCCGCGGTTAGGATTGAAGCTCTTTCACCATCGGATTAAACGAAAATTTAGGAATTGACGGCGGGAGATGGGGATGTGCTTTTAGACTGGCTTTGTAGATTAAATAACTTTTTCGTTTACCAAAATTAATCTACAGATTTGGTACATGTAATTGTAACCCTAAACCCTAAACCCTAAACCCGAACCAATCAATACCATATACTCTACAACAATAACACCTTAGAGCATCTCCATCCCATTGCTAAACCAACCTTTAGCAATTGGCAATGCCAAACCCTAATACACGAACCAATCAATAACATATACACTAAACCATCAACACCTTGCTTATTTAGACCATCTCCAATGGTGCAATTCTTGAGAATTGCAAGCTGATGTGGCAAAGGAGTGAAAGTGGGACGGTGAGTTGCATTGATGTGGGATCAATTACAAAAGTTGCAAATTTGCATCTGATCAATGTTTTCATGCAGTTGCAAATTTTCATGCAGCACACACATATATACAATTCCAATCACAATACTTTACATAATTCGAATAAAACAACGACAAAAAACAACTTGAGAGATGCACTCAAATTAATATAATACACTCACCAATTAATATTGAATTGCAACGAAAATTAAGTAGGACCCACGGTCACAATTGATATATAGTTAAAGTTGCTAAAGTGGCATTTGGGACCATATATTTGCTCGGTGTTGGAAACTTGAACTGAAACTGGAAGTCCTCCTATGCCGAGTCGTTTGGTATATAAGAAGACTGTTGGCTCTTGCGGTGTCGTTTAATTTATGCACTCATTAATGGTCACTTGATGGCAATTTGTAAGCACTTGATGGTAATTGAGAATACTACACCTCCCCCTAGTAATTTGACATTACCACGTTTTCTTACTTCTTTTTCCAAATTCCATACCATCAATTCTCACAAACTAAACCTTATCCAAACGTGAGTTTTTTTTTTCAATTTCCACAAGTCAATTCCTTGGTTTTGTAAAACATGTAAATTCAGACAAGTTTCAACGTTTTAAAATTTCCACATCCAAACGACCCTAAATAAATCATGTGCAACATTTCAGTTGAATAATCTTGAGAACTAGTTTTTTTATTCAATTATTACATCGTATTTTTTGCACTAATTTTGAGCACTCATTAAATGTGTAGAGCATGTGGCTACAGAGGAGCAGAGTTCGAAATCCGGCAAAAAATCCGGTTGGCCCAATCGTAAAGACTTCTAAAAATGGAGTCAGTAGTCAACAAATAAAGTACAGTATTTTTATTGGGACTGTAGGATCCCCTCCAGATTTTAGAAGATCTCAAACGCTAAAGTACAAAGTACAGTATTTTTATTGGGAGTGTAGGATCCCCTGCAGATTTAGAAGATCTCAAACGCTAATAGTACAAAGTACAGTATTTTTATTGGGAGTGGAGGATCCCTCGCATATTTAGAAGATCTCAAACACTTTTGGAAGCCGCCATGGAAGCGAAGAGAGAAGGAGAAGAAAAAATCACAAAACAGTATACAAACATAAACAAATGTTACATAGAGTCGAACAAAAACAAAAAGCTGTACTTTCCCTAACTATTTTATCCTATTATACATATGGCAACTTTCCTATCTTGTATACATTTTGGGAGCATGATCAACAAGTACGCGTCAATATGGCGCAGAAGAATCATCACATGAAGTAGGGTTCCACAACACCTATTATGGAATCGCAACAACATGTGATGATTCTTCTGGCTATATTCAGACGGCGACTTATTGTCATTGCTCCCCTCCCTGCCTCTAACAAAGACCCTGCATGGAGAGAAAAGGAGAAACAATACAACGAAGGATTTAGTTTAACAGTCATAACAATTACATAACTAAAGGAACTGAGATCTAAAATAATACGCAGTCTCATCATTACCACTGCACCCGAAAATAAAGCATGGGATAGGAGGACGAGAGGCGGATGGAGTTGATTTTCGGAGTTTCATATTGAGAAGATGGAAGAAAGGGTTCTTTTCAGGGATTGAGAGGAGGAGGAACGAACAGCAGCAGGAGATGGTTTTCGGAGTCTCATATTGAGAAGATGGAAGAAAGGGTTCTTTTCAGGGATCGGAGCACGGTCTCTCCTTCACTGATTAACGAATTTAAAGATTGACTCGTAATTACTTTTACTTTCCCTCCCTTCACATTTACTGAAAATTACAGTCCCTACCACTGCCTCGGCCTTGGTAACGCCATCATTGGTTATGGGCAAAAGCGACTTTCCGAACTCGGCAATATCTGATTGGGTGACACGCACGCGACGAGGATCGAAGGTATTTCACCATCGGATTAAGGGAAAAGTTTAGGAATTGACGGTGGGAAATGGGGATGTACTTTTATAAATAGTCTGAATTTGTAGATTAACTAACTTTTTCGTTTACCAACATTACTCTATTGATCTGGTTTATGTTATTCTAACTTGAAACCCTAAACCCTAAACCCTAAACCCTAAACCCTAAACCAAACCCTAATACACGAACCAATCAATATCATATACTCTACAACAATAACAACACCTTATAGGCTTATACCGTAACCAATCAATAACATATATACTTTAAACCATCAACACCTTGCTCCTCCCTTATACGTCCATAACCTTCAAGACCTTATACTGTATACCAACAACACCTTCTTCTATCTCCATCCCCAACTTTCAATTTATAATAAGTGTTTCCTTTGAAATATAAAATGGAACCCACCTTGGCAATTACTAGCATAATGTAGGGATGTAGATGAATAGAAATTGTTAAGTGATGAATTGCTAAAATTGATGATGTGGCGGTAGGGACCTCGTTTAGAAATTGTTGTTCAATTTTAGGGATGAAGATGATCAATACACTAACCCAATACCATATACTCTAAACCATCAAAACCTTATACAATATCTTATTTTAGGGATGGAGATGATCAATACACTAACCCAATACCATGTACTCTAAACCATCAACACCTTATACAAAATCATTCGGAGCAAAAACACGCAGGTTCAAATCAAACAATAAATTATCAGCATTTATAAGCAGATATAAAGCATTTATAAGCAGATATAACGAATTATGTCTTAGTAATAAGGCATGATCAGCATTTATAAGCAAATATAAAGAAAATATATAATCGAGATAAAATAAGACAACACCTACCCTCACCCTTTAACCAATCGATCCCATATGCTCTAAACCATCAACACCTTATAACCTACCCATATACCATATACTCTATACCATCAACAACCTAATACCCTAAGCAGTCAGTACCCATTTCCTTTAACATCAACACCTTATACAACAATCGTATACCTATACGCTGATAAAATTTTACATTTTGAAAATACTTGCCCAACTAAAGTACATAGGTACTTCAAAAGTGAAACTCTAACTTTCGTTTCAAAACATAAATTCAAAAAATATCCTCACTCAGTATCCAACCACAAGCCTCTAATTAGTCTACAAGAGGTTTGTTATGTACGAGTGCATTGCATAAAGAGGGGAAATCGGTGAGAGAGTGGAATGGGATCTCAATTAATGAAGAGTTAAATTGGGCGGATTGTAGTTTACCTCGTACCGCTAAATGTGTAAAGAGACACGCTAGCATTTACCAAATTCCAAAAAAAGACGGAACACAGAATTATGTTTAAATTGCGTGAACTCAATGAATGATCAGGATTTTAGAAGCAGAAGCAGATGAAAATAAGTAAAACAAAGAATCGCCACTGAGAGTCTGAGATAGACAATTATCAAAGGCCCAATCTAATGACAATCCGGAACTCAGTATCTATTATCAACAAACTAGGTGTCATGGGTCCATGTACAAGCCCACGTTTGAATGTTATTTAAAAGCCTGCAAAAATCAATGATCAGACCCAGTCCAACTAGAATTAGTCCTAAACGCACCGTTAATACATAAACACAAATTAAGGAGACCTCTCCATCTGATTCGAATCAAATTAGGTCTTCTTCATCTCCTTCCTCAATCCTCTGGGCGAGACGAACACTGCATATCAGGAAACCTTAATTTCACCGAGTGATAGAAGTTTCGAGAAAATGACAATAACGCTAAGACACGATGACAAAGCACTAGCGACATGAACCCTAGGGTTAGCAAATCTCTTTCAAGGGTTCTTTTGCAAACGAAAAGTTTGATGAACACAATAATAGACATGGTCGCCGTAATCGTGTTAGAAAGAGAAAGACGAGTAAATTCCGCACGGAAATAAAATGGCGATGAACAAAACGTCGATTTGTGGATAAAAGGATTTGGGGTTCAAAACGATGATTATGTGAGGATTTCATATTGGATGGGGATCTTCTCTTCGAATGTGGATACATAGATTTGGCGTATGAAACATGATGATGTTGGGGATTTGAGATTGGATAGGGAGCTAAATCGAATGTGGATCAAATAATAAAAGGATTTGGGTTTCGAAACGATGATTTTGTTGGAGATTTCATATTTGATAGGCAGCTTATGATCGAACTTCGAACTTAGAGTTAGAGGGGACCCTCCAAGGCGAATGAGGGATCGTAGAAGGGAGACTGGAAATTGGTTAGGGCGGCGGGTCGTATCCATAGGGTTGAACCTCTTAATCGCTATCATTAAACCGGGTACAGTTAGGTTGAAGTCCGTAGAAGTCACCATAAACGCTTCGTGATGCATTTGGTAATTTTCCTTGCCCCCGGTTACCCGTACCCCTCATTTTGCCCTGGGCACCGTAGAACTGCCCATATATATATAAACTTTCCTCCCCCGTCCATTACTTTAATTATCATCCCCATCATCTTTTTCCATTTTCTCCACCGAGAAAGAACCGAGGGAACAGAGCGACAACAGTCGCGCACAGGGGAGCTCGGGGAAAATTTCCGTAGCTCGATTCTTGAGCTACACTGATCCAAAAATCCCGTAAGTAATGCCTAATTCATCTATACATCGTGATTTATCGATTTAGAGCTTTAAAACGAGTTTTTGGTTCAGGAATTTCTTGAATTCCCGATAAGCCAAATTAGGGTTTCGGAGTATCCGGAAGCCGGATTGAGCCCAAATTTCATATACGAGCTTCCTGCAGCGAGGTAATCAATCCTCTAGTTCTAATCCCTGAATTTCGGCAATTATTTAGGTCGGGGTCCTAATCGCTGAATTTAGCTCCGGCCAGGGTTTGATGTGTTTTTATCGAGAATTTGACCCGGAGCCTAGAACTAATATTGACAGGGATACTGCAGGGGATATTAGGACGGTCTCGGATTTTAATTCGGGGTTCGTTCCTGAAATTGACGTTTTAGTACGGGAAGGTTAAACCGGTGTTTGAACGACCAGAACTGGTGAGGGATTAACACGACATACCGGGTTTGTCGTATCACGATAATTATATTGATGCTTAGAATTGATCTAGGTGAACTAGAATGGCATGATTAGGGGTGTATGAACTTTTGTGCTATATGTGGAACCATGGACTGTTGTATGATATTATTGACTTGCCCTAATCGATATGGACCTTGTTTATGCTGATGATTTCGTATATGTTGCAAATTGTGGGCTTGACTGTTGATATGCCTTATGATGGTTCGAGAAGGTGATTGAGTATGATTTTTCATGATTGTTGTATTTGGATGCACAAGTGGGAAAATATATATTCCCTGATGACATTATGATGTTTAAGGAGGATGACTTGCACGAGGGTTTATCCCGAGGAAGTGCAATTATACGACTCCTGACTTACCTATGTTGAGCCAATTATGGCCAGGTCAAGTTCATGTGCAAGTAATGAATTATGATTAAGTAAGATGAGATATGAATCATGTATAAGGATACCACTTATGAGTGGTTGAGTCTTTTGCCTATTGGGATGTCGAATTGCTGAGGTTTGATCCTAGTGCTTTGGCTTGTTTGCTAGATGTATGGTAGGGGTATGCTCTGTTATGAACTCACGATGCTATGATTATCTCACTCAGCTATGAGCTGACCCTCTTTATTCTTTTTCTCTGCTTATGCCATGTGTAAGCAGATCATCATCAGCAGCAGTAGATAGGTGTATAGGTGGGAGCTGAGCAAGAGTTGAAGATGAGGTATGGTCTTCAACTATATCATCATCATCAGCAGCAGTAGATAGGTGTATAGGTGGGAGCTGAGCAAGAGTTGAAGATGAGGTATGGTCTTCAACTATTCTGTGCTTGGACTACTACTCGGGATTTTGGCCAGTGATCCACACCTTTTTGTAAAAATGTTTTGAGAACGTTTTTCATGTGCATACTAGCTTCTGATGTAGTGTGAGATATCCACAGGTGTGGAAAGTTGATGATATGTGTATATTGTGTAATTATGTAAGTTGTGATGATTATAGCATGTATCAGTATAGTATGCAGTTGTGTAGTATGAAACTGTGACTATGGCTATGAAAAGCCAATGCATATGGTTGTGAGTATATATGTTTGTGATGAATTATTTTGCAGGATAAGTTGCAAGAAGTGTTAGCCCATTACGCGAGTAATTCATGTCGAAATTTTATTTGGGTAAATTTTGATAATTAGTGTAACACCCGAGATTAATTCCGCTGCAATTGTATGAACAATATGATTAGGCAAAACGTATAGGGTAGGGTGTTACATAAAGTCCCCGGAATCCTACCTTGAATCTTTGCCAAAGTTTGAGCCATCTAGCCTATTTGCCTCTCCATAGCTAGCAGAGATGATTGCACATTGTTGTTGATGGCTAGCTTTTGAGTGACAAATTGATCGAGACCCTTGAAATTATTGTCTGTTTTTTTGCATATGAGCCAAAATCAACTCCTCCAAATTGTTGTTGATGGCTAGCTTTTGAGCTGGATTATTGTTTGACCATGACATATTGAGGTGATGTCTCCATTGAGGATTGTATGTATTTGAATACATACCACCCTAGCCTTGACTTCGCGGATTATTGATATATTGGACATCTTCCAACTGAGCAACTCCCAGTGGACACATATCCCTATGATGAGGACCCTCGCAAAGTTCACATGAAGCAACCTCCTCTTGTCTACCCAGAGCAATCTTGGCCAGCCTTCGTTCTAGTGCATCGAACTTAGTATCCAACTTGGCATTTATCTTGGCTTCTAGACTTGTAGCTCTATCAACCTCATGCAAGTTTCCTCTTCTTCGAATACTGCTCTCACTACCCCATTCAGTGGCTTCTGAACAGATCTTCTCTACTAGATCATATGTTGTTGGTGCCTCCATGCTTGTGAAACCATTTCGTGAAGCATTATTAAGGGCACCCCGGAACTCCCTTCTAATTCCATTGAAGAAAATAATGATCACGTTCCAATCCTCAAGACCATGACTTGGGCATCTCATCAACAGCCCCTTGTAGTGCTCCCATGCCTCAGTTAGACTCTCATCAACAGCCTGCTTAAAAGTAACAATCTCTTCTTGCCTCTTCATTGCCAAGGCAGGTGGGAAGTACTTATCCAGAAAGACCTTCTCAAGCTGAGCCCATGTCGTGATGGAACGTGGTGTTAAGTTCTGAAACCAGTGTGATGCATTCCCTATCAGGGAGAATGAGAACATCCGAAGACGGATTGCATCATCGGATACTGTGGGGCTTTTCATGGTATCGCATACGCTCACAAACAGACGAAGATGTTCATGGGGATCCTCACTGCTAGCCCCGGAGAAAGTATACCCGTTGGTGATCATGTTGATGAATGTTGGGGGTAATCTCCATGGTTGCATCCCCAGCCGGAATGACAACACATGAAACTCGGGCTCCAGTCCTTCGATTCAAGCGAGCCCTAATCGAACGATCCTGGTCTGCCATGGTGACAGGCTCGATGTCGCGCGGTGGTGTAGGGATGACAGGTGATGAAGCCCGTCCTCTCTGGGTTAGGGAAGGCCTAGGAGTTGTGGTTGGTTGCTTCCCTAACTTGACCTGCTTTCTGTTTTGTCGGCAGGTCTTCTCGATCTCCGAGTCTAGTGGCAGTAAATTGCCAATCGTCCTCCTAGGCATGCACGAGGAGGATAAACCTGAAAATTCTTCTGCACACTAACACCCAGATCAAAATAGTTCACTCACAAAAATCAATAAAAATAAGGTATGGCAGTCCCCGGCAACGGCGCCAAAAACTTGATAGGGCGAAAGCGTGATGCCTGAATCCTATCTCATAGTAAAACCGGGAAGTCCGGGTATCGTCTCTCAGGGACTGGTACAACCTTATGATTTATCGATTCTATGGAGCAAACTATAGGTGAAAATGGTTTAGTTGATGAAATTATTATCTAATAGCAAAATAACTAAACAAAACAAGCAAATTAAAATGGTCGAGAGAAAATCATTGGGAGAAAGCTCTGGGAGAAACACCGGAATTCACTACCTATCATATCCAAATTAATTCACATATTCCAATCAGTTTAATCCATATCTCTACAGCCATGATATCACTACTGTGCTAGCTATCCCTGTTGGGAATTACTACGTACTAAACAATTAAATCAAATCCTATTGTCGTAGCTCAATGACTTCATTATTTAACCTGAAGATCGATATCCTATTTAAGACCGCATAGCACCTTATTTAATCCACTGTCGCTTCGATAAGTTACTATGTCACATGAAATAGGTTCAGTTATTAGGGTTTCACTGTCGCTAATAACCTAATTAACTACGAATCGATGTATTGGTGGCCAGTCAACACAAAGCATTAAGCAATTTCATGCAATAGAGATTGGAAGAAAAGAAATACGAATCAATCCATCCATTCTAGAAATAGCTACATCCTATGGTGTTTACCCCAGAAATTGGGGTTTAGTTCATGACGAAAATAAAACATACAATCATGTTCATAATCATCATGTCACGAACAGTGGCGTAGCCAGGATTTTGGGTAAGGGGGTGCCAATTTAAAAAAAATTAAAATGAGTAAATGACTATCAAAGAATTGAGATGGCCATCGCGCGGGGTTATTGAGTCTTGACTCTTGACTGCAATTTTGATTAATAAAAAAGGGAAACATCTTCAAAATCGAGAGCAAGGATCAGAATATCAAACAATACCTTCAGGCTTCAGAGTTCAGATGATGAGAGTTTCAGTCTTTCAGATATACTCTTCGAAGAAGTTGTTGCCGGCCGGCCTCCAAATGGAAAGAGGAACGAGGAAGATGAAGGGTCGGGTGGGACTGGGAGAAGCGTTAGGGTTAAATTTTCGTTTACTTCTTGAATAAGCATATGTAATTATGAGATTTTTTAATTTAATTTACTTATTATTTGTAAACGGTAAATTATATATATGCAATAAAACGTATTAGTGTATCATGTAAGTAATTGTGGTTTAGTGGAAAATGTCAAAGCTAATAGTAAGGGGGTTCCACGTTCAAATCCTATCTATAGCATAAACTAATACCCCTATTTTTTGATGTTCTAGCTCCGATCCAAGCTTCTAAGACACTGTCTCCGCCCCTGGTCACGAATCGAAACAAAGGAAAAAGAATACTGAATTTGTCGAACGATCTGGGTCCAATTCCTTCTTGCTCCGATCGCTACTCCGCGCTCAAGCTCTGCTGCTATTCTGCTAGCGAGTCCGTCTCTATGTGCGCTGCTTGCTCTCTGTCCAAGTTCTCCGCTCGGCGCTCTTCACCAATTAATTGCGTTCCAATTAATTCCTCTCCAACCCTCCTCCTTATTTCGTCCCGGTCCAAGTATATATATACCCTCCTCCGGTCTAATAATACCCTGCTGCCTTTTTCCAATTCTTTTCCCCTGCCAAAAGAATTCCTTGTCCCAGTAAATCTCCTGACAAGAGAAATAGTCCCAATTAATTATGGCCGGTCCAAATAAATGGACCATGTCCACTTAATTCATCTCCAAAACAATTTTGTTCTGGCCGCACTCCAATTCATCAATTCCCGATCCAATTTCGTCTCTATCCAGGGAATAGGCCCATGTTTAATCGTTCGAGCTGCTAGGTCCAATTTACCGCCAAATTAAATTCATCTGGGTCGATTCTTTCATTTTTCTAGTGTCATTCTTGTCTACTTGTGCCACCATCTTTTCATGTTTTCTTCACCTGAAATGCATCAAACTCATGGTACTAGGCGGTAATCAACCATTCCAAAGTCAATTGGCGTTAAAACAAGCATTGTGCTACGAAAGTCTATTTTGTTTTTATTTTGTTTTTATTTGACTATTGTGCTACGAAAGTTATTCTAGATAGCTAGTCTTCTTTTTTAGTTTTGAAGCATGAATAGTGTAGCAATAATTAGACTTTCATCTCCTAAATTACTTGCCACGACTTGGATTTCAGCGAACGGAAGTAGATCTTCCACACAGTCGACAACTCGACGATGGAGGGCATGATCGTGAACTCGCTGACCGAGCTTGAGCGCGCTCTGAGCCCTGGCGAGACGAAGCGGTGCGTGGGGTCGGCGGAGGACATGATTGACTTCGCCACGTCGGTCCTGTGGCCAGAGCGTGGAATTGGGAGCAAACAAAAAATGATTTTATTTTTTATGTTATTTTTTAATTTGAATATATTATTTTTTAATTGCCACGTCATCAAACTAACGGTCAAAGGATTTGGTTGACTGCCACGTAGGATGATTTTAACGGAATTGGACGGCCGGTGGCTACGGTGAAACGATTCGTATAATTTGAGTGGCAAACGTGAAAGATTTGTATAATTTGAGTGACCGAACGTGTAATTTAATTAGCCTCAAAAGTTTTAGTTCGTGGCAATAGACCATCACTGCGTCATGGTTAGCCACTAAATCAGAACTTGCGGCAAAAGATTACTCTTTTGTTACAAATATTATTAATAGTAGGTAATCTAATGATGCTATAGCTTCAAATGCTTGATGTTTAGGGCAAAAGTTTATAAGGAACTCAAGTTACCGCTTTCTTTAACCGACATGGTGTTACCTTTTGCCACACTCAAACAATTGTACCTCAAGTGATTTTGTTATGAATTATGTTATAGATTTCTCGTTTATGATAAAACACATGTAGTACGCCACTTGGATATAGTCCTATATAAAAAATAACTATCTTCTTATGAGAGAAAAATAATTTCCATGGTTGATAAAATTAATCGTTAGCAACACAAATAGAAAATTTTAAATTAATTACAATTATATCCAATGAGTCTAATTTAAATAATTAAATCATGAAACCAAATTGATAACCCGATATCTGTACATGTTTTGCCCACTATTCTTGACCGTTTGGGAGTCGATTCTCTTGTTTTAAGTCGATTTCACGCTAGGTTGTATTTTTATGTCAGATTTCAGGATTTGGAGCGGAATTAGAACTATGGAAGCGAGTTTCGGGTGAAATAACGGAGAGTTGGCAAAAAGTGGAGCTGGAAGGGGTAAATACTCGGTCAAGTCACCTAATTATCCGACCGGGTATAGGCAGCAGATGTCGTGTATTTCACAATGAAGGACCAGGAGGCTCACCGTTCGTGAACCATAAATACCCGATTGGGTATTTTTACTTGAGGTTGGGTATTTTCCTCTTTGTGAAGAAGCCGTTGCGCGCCGTTTCATAAATACCCGGTCAGATCCTCAAATACCCGACCTGCTATTTAAACCGGGTTTCACCAGCTCGGGCTGTTACAAGCTTAACATGGGTTTTGGTCTCATCCTAGTTTTAGAGCAAAAACAGAGAGTTAGAGAGAGAAAGTGACGAACTTATCTTCCAAGGTGACCTAGAATGAGTTTTGGCACCATTGGAGCTCAATTGAAGCCTGGAGAAGTACCGATTGACAACTAGAAGCTGAATTCCATCCTTTACATGATGATGTATGCATCTGAAGCTTATTTCCTCTCTCTCTCTCTCTCTCTCTCTCTCTCTCTATATATATATATATATATATATATATATATATATATGGGGAGTTCTACGGTACCCAGGGTGAAATCAGGGGTACCGTATACCTTGAGTAAGAAAATGCTATCCAGAACTTGAATTGACTGATCTTTCGGACATGATACTATACTCTAACCCTTAAAGATCAACACCTAGGTCTTAATTCTCTAAATCTTATACCCCAAGATCAATTTAATTAGAAACAATAATCGACGGTTATGATTCGTCCAAATATAGGCAAAAAAATCAATGCACCATCTTAGGGTTTATAGTTTATGATTTGGATAATTAGGATCTAGGGTTCACTCATTAAGGGTTAGGGTATAGTATCATGCCCAAAAATCCTGCTTATTCGAGGTCTAGATAGCATTTTCATACTCAAGGTATGCGGTACCCCTGATTTCACCCGGGGTACCATAGATATATATATATATATATATATATATATATATATATATATATATATATATATATGGAGACGACTGGTATGCTCCAGGAGCATAGTATGCTCCATATGATCTGACCGTTAGATTTACATGGATTAGCTCCGGCCAATCTCAACGGTCAACTCTTCTTTTCTCTTAAATTGAACTTTGGGTTTGGGATTATAAAATCAGGGTCTGGGGTTTATCCATTTGAGGTTTGGATATAGTATCATACCCCAAACTCGGTTCAATTCATGGTCTAGATAGAGATATTTTCACTATGAGTACATGGAGCATAGTATGCTCCAAGAGCACACGAGTTTGACCCATATATATATGGAGTAAACTCCCTCTCTCACTTGGGTATGAAGAACCCTAGAGTTGTATGAACCCAAGTACATGTTATTTTGATACTGATAATATTCAATTGAGGCATGATTTCATAAGTGCATGAGTCTTGATCACATTCTTGAAGTTTCTGCTATGACCTAGAAAGAGAATATCTGCATAGGTTGATAGGATACCCTTGATTAAAGGTGGTCAATTGACTACTTTAGTCGAGAACTGAGTTCACCGCTATGTACTGGATTTGATCGGGTAAGGAGGTTTTGCATGTTAGGACCTCAGTTCGTTTATTCTGGTGGAGGTTAGTCGCTCGCTGGGTATTCAGACTAGGAGGCTCTGAAGACCTGTAGTCGAGAATTCAGACTGAATAAGAACCGTCCGTAGTATAACTATCATTATATCTGAACTTGGTGAATTACAATTCGAGTTAACTGCAATCTAGGGGGAACCATATCTGAGTGACCTCTCTCGAACTTGAATCACAACTTTACTGCTTTGTATTTGCTTAGATCAAATACAACTTCATTACGTTCAAACTGTTGAATAACGAGAACTTCACTAAGTAGTCATCACATCTAGGACCCGGGTTGACAAGTAAAGCTAAACCGCTATACTAAGAATTAGTTTGTGGTTACACTTGGCCACTTTCTAGTATGACGTTATTGGCGAATCACCAACTCACTCATATCTATCTATGATGTTCTAACCCAGAAATTAGAATTTGTAACTAGAGGTGTAAAAATAGAATCCGACCCGAGTAACCCGACCTGCAATAAAATTTGAATAATAGTCAGTGACCGCAATCCACACGATTGACCCGAAACTCATGATAACTGTAGTCCAATAGCGAAAGACATCTTAGGATAAAAACACCGGACCAACAGTGCATTTGGTTCGTTTGGTCCGATCCAAATGTCCATTCGATCCATTCTCTTTCCGTATTTTATAAAATTCACGAGACCCACAACCGCACCACATTATATTAAGTTTGGTATGGTCCGATTCAAGCATTGATTTGGTCCAATGCAGTCCGGTACAAACAGTGGCGGAAGAAAGTGTTGAGGAGAGGGATCCTCCAAGGACCCCACTTGGCAAAAACGTTGAACAAAAATTCCATTAAATACATAAGTTAGAGCCAATCCTTCAAATTTTGGACTCCCAATAATTGAAAAAAGAAAACCCACTAAGGGGCCATTTACTGTGCACGCAGACACAAAACACTGCACATTGTGAGTCATATTTACTGTTACAACTCGGATTCGACTCAAGTGTGGGAAGGTGCAGGGTGTCTCTCTTTCGTTCCCAACGAAATCTTGGCGGCTCATTTGCATTGGAACTATGGTTTGCCTTTTGGTTACTTATTCTCTCCTTACCCCTCACACGCATTGATCGCTCTGGGACAAGAGAGAAAGACACTGCTATTTTAGGGTCCACTTTTTGCTTGACAGGACCATTGATTGGAGGGGCTCAATCAGATTTACTGTGCGCGCTTGACACCCGGGTTTACTGTGCTGGAGATATGGATGAGACATGAACTAAAGCAGACAGGCTTGAGGAGATAGGTTTGTTTGGTGGATTTAAACGCCACGTAGCTCCTTTACTTTGGGCCACTTATTTAACCTACCCGGCGCAGTTCTCTATACAATAGAAGAGAAGGCCCTCTTGCAAGTGCTCTTTTTCTCCCCTCAGTTTCTTTCAGCAACAATCAAGTCCACGGAAATGGACTTTCATTTTTCTCATCCCCTTCTCTCTCCCTCTCCTCTCTCAATTACGAGGGTGCGATCAGAAACTGGAGCTGATAATCAAGACAATGCGCGCCATACGGCAACAACAAAGATGAGAGGGATTCTCATTTTCTTTCGAGGAGCTGGCTGATCTCTGTGTCGGTCGAGCTGCGATTCAGAGGATATTCAGATCTTGAGGTTTTGGTCTCTCCATCTTCTTTTTACTGTTTGTTCTCTCTTTCTTTTGTGAACTATTTTGCTCTTTTTTATGGGATGCGTTCGGTCTCTCTTTCCTATAATGATGAATTTGTTTAGCTTCTCAGAGGAGATGCCGACAACGAGTTCACCCTCAGAGAGGCTTACATTAAATTCCAATGAAGAGCCAGTTAGACCCAGGTGATTCCCAATGGACTCTGTTTCACCCCATTGTGTTAGTCAATTTGAAAATTTTCTCTGTTTCCACTGCAGGTGACTGCAATTGGTTAGTTGTTTGTTCTGTGTCGCCTGAACTGTTTGAATCTCTTAGATTCTTCACTGCAGTGTGCTTGCAGTGCTCATTCACGATTGGCCGATGTTGGGGAAAGATCGCTCCTTCCTTAATGTTTGATTGGTTTTTGCCTCTTCATCCAAATTATGCTTGGCTGTTGCAGGATATGGACAATAGTAATCTTGATGGTAAAGCAATGACGGAAGAGTTTCCTTAAGGTGTGGTAAGATAAATGGAGATTAGTCGATCTCAAGTTTGATCAAGTGGCTGCTTAGAAGAGATGCAGAGAGGGAAGCATTTTCCAATCCCAGTTTCTTTTGGATAGTGTCGCGACCACGATGGAGAACCATTCCTATGACCCTTTCCTCTTAGTTTGTTTCTCTTCCCCTCTGTTCCATCACAATGTTATCTCCATGCCATTTGTTCTGCATTTGAGAGCGATCCTAGGTTTCAGAATTGAAAATCCTCCTATACATTCGAACCTTCTTGAAATGAACTGTTGTTCAGCTCTGTATATCTTTTTTGCTTTATCTTCTAGCTTTGAAGTTATTTTTGATTGCCTTGGTTTTTAGTTCTGTGGTAATAATTTTCTCAGTAGCTCAAGCAACTTCCATGCTTCCGTTGTTGGTTACTTTGGTTTCTATATCCAATTTAGTTCCATTGTTTATCATCAAGGGCGATTTTCTGATTGTTAATGCCTCTGATTTGTCTGTTATTTTAGGTGAACGAAATTGATGGTGTTTGAGGGTGCGTAGGATCATGAAACGTTAGTCAATTGTTATCTTTCTCATCTTATGGAGGTTATTGATTTTTGTTGCAAATCTGGATTTAATTCGCAAGGACCAGCAATATATCGCAGAAGTTATTCTGCTAACAGGGCAAAGTGTTAGTATATACTAACAGGGCAGGATGAAGAGCCACGTCGGCGGGTATTTGATCCAATGGAGGAAAGAGGCGGCTTGGTAGTGGCTCACTTAAGTGAGCTGTAGGTGGGCCAATAGGTAGAAGCCAGCCCAACAAGTGGCTTCGGTTGAGAATGGCAGAAAGTGGCTAGCAAGCTGGTGGGCCCGGCTTGAGTTTTGGGCGGGAGAATGATAGGAGTGGAAAGAGAACCAAATTTGATGGGCCCATGTTATATTTATGTATGTTATTCTGTGTGGATATTTATTTGTTCTCAGTGGATATTAATTTCTGTTATGTTGATAGTGCTTTGCATCATTGTTGAAATTTTTGGTCTTATTAATGTTTAACGACGGCCCAAAATCACCCAACCAACATAAACTGATTAAACCAATTTAGAGAATTAGTTTTAGGGTTTAGAGTTCTAATTTGTGAAAGATTGGAATATTGTGTATTACATCAAATTAAACACACTAGCAAATCCTACACACTATCAAGTCCTAACACGTAAGGCTTGCAACCTTAGTTAGGGCTGCCCGCCGAGGGCCCATGGGCCGAGGGCCCATGGGCCGAAGGCCCATTAAATAATAATAGTTTTTATTGATGAGCGGTTTATTTTTAGGGTTGATTGTTTAGGTTTGGTTTATGGTTTACGGTTTACGGTATAGAGGTTAGGGTTAAGGTTTCAACATAAGGGTTTGGGTTCTCTTTAGGGTTTAGGATTTTGTCTGGTCAGTATGAATATCTATTCTTTCCTAATTATATTGTTTTTAGAGTTTATTTAGTAGTGTTGATTGTTTAGGGTTTAGGGTTCAGTGTTTAGGGTTTAGAGTTTAGGGTGATAGAGTTTATTTGAACCCGAGGATATTTATCCGGGCTGTGCAGATATTTATTTGAACCTGAGGAAACATTCCCTTAGTTCATGTGTTTGGATATTTTTGTGGAACCTTTGAATATTCTCAGCTTGGGAAAACAATAATAGTTTTATTTTTTTAGTGTTTAGTGATTAGGGTGATAGAGTTTAAACTTTAGGGTTTAGGGTTATGGTACAAATAATAGATATTAGTTTGTGTGTTGTGGATAATTGTCTTTCCTAGTTGTAATACTTGTTTCTAACATACTGATATTTATTCAAAATATTTTGATTTTTTTCCGGGTTGTGTGAATATTTATTTGAACGTGATGAAATATTACCTTAGTTCATGTGTTTGGATATTTTTGTAGAACCTTTGAATATGCTCAGCTTGGGAAAACAATAATAGTTTTATTTTTTTAGTGTTTAGTGATTAGGGTGATAGAGTTTAAAGTTTAGGGTTTAGGGTTTAGGGTACAAATAGTAGATATTAGTTTGTGTGTTGTGGATACTTGTCTTTCCTAGTTGTAATCCTTGTTTCTGACATACTGATATTTATTCAAAATATTATGATTTTTTTCTGGGTTGTGTGGATATTTATTTGAACGTGATGAAATATTCCCTTAGTTCATGTGTTTGGATATTTTTGCGGAACCTTTGAATATTCTCACCTTGGGAAAACAATAATAGTTTGATTTTTTTAGTGTTTAGTGATTAGGGTGATAGAGTTTAAACTTTAGGGTTTAGGGTTAGGGTACAAATAATAGATATTAGTTTGTGTGTTGTGGATATTTTTTGAAAAGATTTTAATACTTTTTACTAAGGAACTGATAGTTATTTTAAATAATTTGTCTGGGTTGTCTGGATATTTGTCTGGGTTGTCTGGATATTTAATTGAATTTGAGCAGCATGGTTTCAGATTGTTTTCCCCGTAGTGAAACAACTGAAATGACAGGTACACCACGGATTCAACACAAAATACTCTACCACTAACTTTTTGGTACTGTTTTATCGTTCTTGGTCATACATACAAATCCAAGTTCCCCGTGAAAGTTGAAACCATTGCTTAATTACTAATTACTAGGTTTGGTTTATGGTTTACGGTTTACGGTATAGAGGTTAGGGTTAATGTTTCAACATAAGGGTTTGGGTTCTCTTTAGGGTTTAAGATTTAGTCTGGTCAGTATGAATATCTATTCTTTCCTAATTATATTGTTTTTAGAGTTTATTTAGTAGTGTTCATTGTTTAGGGTTCAGGGTTTAGAGTTTAGAGTTTGGGGTGATAGAGTTTATTTGAACTTGCGGATATTTAGCCGGGTTGTGCGGATATTTATTTGAACCTGAGGAAACATTCCCTTAGTTCATGTGTTTTATTTTTTTAGTGTTTAGTGATTAGGGTGATAGATTTTAAAGTTTAGGGTTTAGGGTTAGGGTACAAATAACAGATATTAGTTTGGGTGTTGTGGATACTTGTTTTGGCTAGTTGTAATACTTGTTTCTGATATACAGATAGTAGATATTAGTTTGTGTGTTGTGGATACTTGTCTTTCCTAGTGGTAATAATTGTTTCTGACATACTGATATTTATTCAAAATATTGTGATTTTTTTCCGGGTTCTGATTACACCAATTTAGAGAATTAGTGTTAGGGTTTAGAGTTCTGGTTTTCAATTTGTGAAAGATTGGAATATTGTGTCTTACATCAAATTAAACACACTAGCAAGTCCTACACACTATCAAGTCCTAACACGTAAGACTTGCAACCTTAGTTAGGGCTGCCCGCCGAGGGCCCATGGGTCGAAGGCCCATTAAATAATATTAGTTTTTATTGTTTATAGTTTATATTTTATGGTTGATTGTTAGGTTTGGTTTATGGTTTACGGTATAGAGGTTAGGGTTAATGTTTCAACATAAGGGTTTGGGTTCTCTTTAGGGTTTAAGATTTAGTCTGGTCAGTATAAATATCTATTCTTTCCTAATTATATTGTTTTTAGAGTTTATTTAGTAGTGTTCATTGTTTAGGGTTTAGGGTTAAGGGTTTAGGGTTTAGAGTTTAGGGTGATAGAGTTTATTTGAACCTGCGGATATTTAGCCGGGTTGTGCGGATATTTATTTGAACCTGAGGAAACATTCCCTTAGTTCATGTGTTTTATTTTTTTAGAGTTTAGTGATTAGGGTGATAGAGTTTAAAGTTTAGGGTTTAGGGTTAGGGTACAAATAATAGATATTAGTTTGTGCGTTGTGGATACTTGTTTTGGCTAGTTGTAATACTTGTTTCTGATATACAGATAGTAGATATTAGTTTGTGTGTTGTGGATACTTGTCTTTCCTAGTGGTAATAATTGTTTCTGACATACTGATATTTATTCAAAATATTGTGATTTTTTTCCGGGTTGTGTGGATATTTATTTGAAACTGATGAAATATTCTCTTAGTTCATGTGTTTGGATATTTGTGTGGAACCTTTGAATATTCTCAGCTTGGGAAAACAATAATAGTTTTATTTTTTTTAGTGTTTTATTGATTAGGGTGATAGAGTTTAAATTTTAGGGTTTAGGTTTTAGGGTTTAGGGTTAGGGTACAAATATTAGATATTAGTTTGTGTGTTGTGGATACTTGTGTTTCCTAGTTGTAATACTTGTTTCTGACATACTGATATTTATTCAAAATATTTTGATTTGTTTCCGGGTTGTGTGGATATTTATTTGAACCCGATGAAATATTCCCTTAGTTCATGTGTTTGGATATTTTTCTGGAACCTTTGAATATTATGAGCTTGGGAAAACAATAATAGTTTTATTTTTTTATAGTTTAGTGATTAGGGTGATAGAGTTTAAAGTTTAGGGTTTAGGGTTAAGGTACAAATAGTGGATATTTGTTTGTGTGTTGTGGATATTTTTTGAAAAGATTTTAATACTTTTTACTAAGAAACTGATAGTTATTTTAAATAATTTGTCTGGTTGTCTGGATATTTGTCTGGGTTGTCTGGGTATTTTTCTGGGTTGTCTGGATATTTAATTGAATCTGAGCAGCATGGTTTCAGATTGTTTTCCCCGTAGTGAAACAACTGAAATGACAGGTACACCACGGATTCAACACAAAATACTCTACCACTAATTTTTTGGTACTGTTTTATCGTTCTTGGTCATACATACAAATCCAAGTTCCCCGTGAAAGTTGAAACCATTGCTTAATTACTAATTACTAGGATGAGTTCGTACTACATCACACATGCAAATCCAAATGAAATTCACAACTTCTGGAATAGCAGGCTGCCTTGTTTTTTCTCCTTGACGAGATCTCAATGCAACCATTTTCGTTCTCTTCATCCCGGGTTGTTCCTGAAACACAGTTATATATTAAGCAAAATATCCATAATCCTTGGACAAATAACTAAAACGCACACTTATATACAATACAATTATCGTAGTAAAGCAAAAGTATATCCAAACGGAGATAACTGATATCCATGAAAAAAATATCCATAATACCCAGAAAAATAACTAAAACTAACATTTAAGTATCCATATTAACCGAACTGATATCCACACATCAGACACATCAGTTTATTTTTTTTGCAAATACATACAATTATTATCGTAGTAAAGCAAAAGTGTATCCAAACGGAGATAACTGATATCCATGAAAAAATATCCATAATACCCAGAAAAATAACTAAAACGAACATTTAAGTATCCACATTAACCGAACTGATATCCACACATCAGACACATCAGTTTATTTTTTTTGCAAATACATACAATTATTATCGTAGTAAAGCAAAAGTGTATCCAAACGGAGATAACTGATATCCATGAAAAAATATCCATAATACCCAGAAAAAAAAAAACTAAAACGAACAGATAGGTATCCACATTAACAGAAGTGATATCCACACATCAAACACAACAGTTTATTTTTTTTAGCCAATATAACTAATCGAGAAACGAAGTGAGAAAATAGCTAATATCATTGAACTAATATCCATCATGGCATAAAAATATCCAGACCTAGCATACAAATATCTATACATCACATAACCAATATCCTAACAATCAACCACCATACAATATCCACATTAAACTAAATGGTATCCCATGCCAGCTAAACAATTTTTCGGTAAAAAAATATCAAATTAACGAGCAAAATCCAGAAACAATTCCTTAAAAGAACTAATACAATTGAACTAATATCCATACAGGGCATAAATATATCCAGACCTAGCATACAAATATCTATGCATCACATAACCAATATCCGAACAATCAACCACCAAACAATATCCACATTAAACTAAATGGTATCCCATGCCAGCTAAACAATTTTCCAGCTAAAAAAATATCAAATTAACGAGCAAAATCCAGAAACCCCAAACAATATCGACATCAAAAAACGAATCCCCCAAATTAAAAGAAATCCAAATCGAAAGAAATCCCAGCCATAAAAAAATCACAAATCCCCCAAATCGAAAGAAATCCAAATCCCCAAATCAAAAGAATCCCAGATCCCCCAAATCGAATCTCAAATCCCCCAACAAGAAATCACATATCCCCCAAATCGAAAGAAATCCAAATCCCCAAATCAAAAGAATCCCAGATCCCCCAAATCGAATCTCAAATCCCCCAACAAGAATCCCAGATCCCTAACAATGAATCTCAGATCCAAAAAACGAAGCAAAAAAAAAAACTCAGATCCAGTCGAATCTATGAAACCCTAAATCAAATATATGTAATCCGGCCACAGAAAATCCCAGATCCCCCAAATCGAAAGAAATCCAAATCCCCAAATCAAAAGAATCCCAGATCCCCCAAATCGAATCTCAAATCCCCCAACAAGAATCCCAGATCCCTAATAATGAATCTCAGATCCAAAAAGCGAAGCAAAAAAAAAAAAAAACTCAGATCCAGTTGAATCTATGAAACCCTAAATCAAATATATGTAATCCAGCCACAGAAAATCCCAGATCCCCCAAATCGAATCTCAAATCCCCCGACAAGAATCCCATATTCCTAACAATGAATCTCAGATCCAGTCGAATCTAAACGAATCAAAAAAAAAAAAACTTAGATCCAGTCGAATCTATGAAACCCTAAATCAAATATATGTAATCCAGCCACAGAAAATCCCAGATCCCCCAAATCGAAAGAAATCCAAATCCCCAAATCAAAAGAATCCCAGATTTTCACCAAAAAAAAAAAAAAGAATCCCAGATCCCCCAAATCGAATCTCAAATCCCCCGACAAGAATCCCAGATGCCTAACAATGAATCTCAGATCCAAAACACCTACATCAAAGGAAGATGCTTACCTCAAAAAATTTCTTCTCTTCGCAGCTGGTGTAGTCGTCTTCCTCGCGCTACTAGCGTCGATGTCTTCCTTCTTGCTCGGCCGACTTCGTCTTTCTTCAAGCACCGCTACCGGCGTTGCCAAGCACCGCCGTCTTCTTCCTGCCCGTAGCCCTTGTCGCCGGCGTCGTGTTTCTCACACCCGTCGTTGTCGAGAGGTATTTTGAATTATTTGGGAGAGAGAGAGGAAGAAGAAGAAGAAGAACAGAAGAGAGCAGTTTTGGAGAGTGGGAGAGAAAGGAAAATGAAATGATGGAGAGAGAAAAGAAAATTAAACATAAATGAAAAGTTTGGGTTTTTTTGAATTGTAAAAAAAAAAAAAGGAAGAGGCTTGGTTCAGCCGAGCCACAAGCTGCTCTTCTTCCCCTCCACCGTCCGATCGCGGCTCGCCTACGTGGCTCCTCATCTCATCGTGTTAGTATATGCTAACTACTAACACAGTTAGCAGAATAACGCTATTGGCAATATATGGAGGTTATTCCTTCAGGTGTTAATCAGTGTCACACGAGAAAGTATTAGTCAAACTCAGGCAGACACTGTATGCTCTTTCGTCGTTTGATTTCTGGTATAGATATTTGCTTAGTGACCAAAAATTGTTGATTGTTGGTCTAATGAATGTACATTTCGTGCCTCTGTTTATTCTTAATTGGTGTATAATGTATCCAATGTGTAAGAAGTGACGCATTTTCTTCCGAGATAATGATGTACAGTAGCAAATTTGATACATTATTTTGACCACTCATCAAATTTGTATATCACTGAACTTGCAGAGTCTTGCTTTAGATTCACATTCCTGACGATACTATATGTGCTATGTCAAAGAGAATACCCTACAGATTTCGTTTATTCAAACAAGTGTCATGTTGAAGAGAACCATGCTATTTTGTTTATTCAAACAAGTCCCGACAAGGACCGCAAACTTAGAGAATTGAATCATAGTAGAAGTGCTTGATAGTGATAAATATTGTATGATCACATAAAACAACAAAATGTATACCACCCATATACCACTAATCCCAGCGCAGAGAGCGGGCAATGAAAACTAGTGTTAGTTATACGTAAGGACCCCCTCAAATGCATAGAGTACTTTTTAGTATTACTTAGGACGCCAGCTAACTTACCCCTATTAACTTGAACCCCACCTGACAAAAAAAATCCATTAGACACGTAAGTTTTACCTAATCTTTCAAATTTAGACCCCATCCTCTCACCAATATTAAAATAATTACTAGTATTGTAACCCGCCCGTTGGCCGGTGGGTGGTCTTCAGGTGGTGGACTCAATAGGAGCTTTAGTTTCTATTAAGAATTAGTAGGTAATTGGTTTTGATGGCAATGAAGTGTGATTTCAGAAGATAGTCTTATATCTAGTTGAGAATGTTGATTGCGGAGGCCGGACAGTGCCTCTTCCATCCCTTCGACTTCTTGTTCGTGTTTCCTTCCACTTTTGCAATGTGAATGGGATGACACATGCCCTTCTTCGTTACCTTAGGATGAAGTCCAAAATTAGAAGTTGTTTAGATGCCCATATCCTCTAAAAGCACAAATCCTATGTTGGTCCTTACACAGAATACTAAGTCGTATGATCTTACCGTCCCGTTAATCATTTTGCTAACCCAATCGCTGAACAAATAATATTGAAAATTCCTACAATTAATACTTTGAACAAAGAAGAGATTATATTTTAGGGTTAATTCCACTGTGAAGCCCAAACTATTCAAAAAGTATCATTTGTGAAATCACGTTACGTAATGAATGATATTTTCGCTTGAGGAACATTAATAACTCATTGCATAAATCGTAAGCGACTATGGAAGCCCTACATGACACGTTTGATTTAACTATTTCGTAAGAAATAATTACCGTTACATAATTTGTAGATGATAAGCGTTGTAGAATGAGGTTTATGTAACACTTACGAAACTGATGTCTTTCTTACGTGATCAATAATAATATTGTATTACATAAAATGTAAATTGACTACATAATTATTACGAAACACGTTTAACTTAACTGTTATGCAATAAATATTGGAGTTTTGTAATCTTTGTATAATGTATTTTTATTTTATGTAATAGTTCTAAAATTACATTAATTAATAATCAACTACATCGTTTATGTCTAACCATTTTAATGGATTTCAAAACTCAATTCTCCTTTGACCTACACAAAAATCAGGTTACTTTTAGTCTATTACAACAAAAAGATCAAGATCCTATAGGATGTATAATAGGCTAATGCAAATGGAACCAAGGAAATCATTGAAATCAACAATTCTGTTTACTAATAAGTTACTTTCATGGTAAAGGTAGAGAGTTAGAAGAAAGAATTAAGCTTAATATTCTAATGAAATCCACCCAGGCATAAAAAAATTAAGAAAATCTAACAATGCAGTGCTTGTATTAGTATTAGGGAGATATATAAAGGAAATTAATGATAGTAAGAAAGATGGTATAATATGCTTATATACTATGCATTTTTATCAAATATGTACTCTACCTATTGTTTAGGTCAAACATGAAAACACGTCCCTTTTTTTAAAAAAAAAGTTATTAAACATGCATTATCGTTAAAATTTCCATAAAAAATCGTTAACCACGATAAAACCATGGCTCAGATGATCTTATCTCCAAAAAATGGGAGAAAAATGTCGCTTTTGTCCTTTAAATTTTCCAAAATACAATGACATATTTGATGTAAAAAATAGTAAGGAGCATGTTTGATTAAAATGCATAGCAGAGAAGCATATTATACGTACACCTATTTGAAGAACTCTCTAAGCTAGATAGCTAACAGCCTAACACATAATTTTGAAATTGCCTCTACCTATTGTTTACATCAAACATGCCCATGTTCTATGAAAAAATATCAATCATGTCATTCTGTTAAAATTTTCATAAAAATCGTCAACCACAGTCGGGTTTCCCCTTAATTTATTTATCTAAGCCTCGTTAAAGTGAGTTATTAGGTGTATTGGGCTATACAAAAGAAACAAAAAAATAATAATTTAAATGATCAAATATATTTTAGACATTTGTATCACCCGAACCAATGTTCGATCATGGTTGACTGTATTTTATGAGAAATTGAACAAAATGACATGTTTGATAATTTTACCAAAGTACAATAACATATTTTATATACAAAATAATATAAATATAATTTTATTTAAATGCATAGTAAAAACACATATTATACCAATAATCCTTAAAATAAGTATGTAATGTAAGCTACATAGCTAACACATCATTTTGAAATTGAACATCACCCGTTCACCTAACCTTTCAGATAATTTGTAATTGTTACATAGACAATATCTGATTTGTTTTTTTTTTGTTTTTTTTTTAATGAGTGGAGGGATAAGGATCATAGAGGCCCAATTAACCTGAATTTGATAGCCTGCCGAATAATATTACTCGGCTTTCTGAATATGTGGCCCAGCAAGCAATTGTTTTTGTTAATTATGCGCAGAGATAATGATGTCGCTATGAAGATGGAGTTACTTTTATACCCTGCCCGAGAATAGCGTGGAGGAGCGAGAAGGGTTACGTGCCAAAAGTGAGTGAAGCGTATAATAATGTAGTTTGGCCCTGCTGTAGTTTTTGCAGAAGCAGCTTCTGACTGGAGCTTTTAGATAAGTACTTAAAAAAAAAGAGTTGAGTGTCTGGCTGTAAAACTATTAGAAGTGCTTTTTAATATAAGAGGTTGTGTAAAATAACAATAAAGGACTTATAATATAAAATATGAATAAAAATTCTAAACAATAAAAAGTAGTCGAAATGGATCTTATTAGATTTATTTTATATGAAATAATATAATTTTATAATTTATTTTATTTTTTAAAAAATGACGTAAATGATGAAAAATTATATTTTCTGAAATAAAATTAAAATATGGTAAGGATAATCTTGTATTTTCAAAATAGTTTTTTTGCAGAAGCTCCAAATCGGAGCTTCTCATTTTATGTTATACAAAAGCACTTTTTGGATTTTCAAAAGCCGAGCTTTTAGAGGTGTTTGGCCCGGCTTCAGCTTTTAAACTCGAAAAACACTTCTAAAAACCGGGCTAAACATAGAGAATATTTGTTTTAGATTTAGATTAGATTAGGTACGGAACGACCCTATAAATTCAAACTCCATTAAATGCACGGACTTTAGTATTAATGATTTTTTAAGAACCTCGATTAACTCGAAATTTGCCTATACCATGGTAGCTGGCTACGGCAGATTGAATTTGAAAAGTCGCACCATATATATCCTAAGCTAGGAAGCCTCACATAATTCGTATCCACCAACCCACCCAAATGGAAGGAAGTATGGCGGCTCTCAACTTCCTACCCACATCAATGGCCGGCGCCACCCTCATGATCATCTCAATATTATTCCTCCTGATTTCCCGGCAATCAAAACGACGCCGCCCTAACCTACCGCCGAGCCCGCCTTCCCTCCCGTTCATCGGCCACCTCCACCTACTAAAGCTAGCACTCCACAGAACCCTACAAACCCTTTCAACCAAATACGGTCCCATATTCTCCCTCACCTTGGGCGCCCGAAACGTCGTCGTAGTCTCCTCCCCATCTCTCGCCGAGGAATGCCTCCAACAAAATGACGTCGTCTTCGCCAACCGCCCCCACAGCATCCTCGGCTGGAAGATCCTCGCCTACAACTACACCTCCATCGGGGCGGCGCCCTACGGCCCGCACTGGCGCAACCTTCGCCGCCTGTCCGCCGTGGAGCTCCTCTCCGCCCCCCGCCTCAACTCCTTTCTCCACGTCCGTACCGACGAGGTCACGCGCTTGGTCAACGGCCTGGTTGCTGACGTGTCCGCCGGGTCAGGTTTTGGTAAGGTGGAGATGAAGTTGAGGCTGGTGGGCCTGTCGATGAACATGGTGATGAGGATGGTCGCCGGGAAGCGGTACTTTGGCACGTCGGAAGAGAAAGAGGGTCGTGATGAAGAAGAAGAAGGGGAGGAGTTTAAGGAGCTGATAAGGGAGGCGTTCGAGCTGAGTGGCACGTCGAACCATGTTGATTTTTTGCCCGTGTTGAAGTGGGTCGATTTCAGTGGACTGGAGCAGAGGATGTGGAGAGCTCATCGGAAGATGGACGCGTTCTTTCAGGGTTTGATTGACGAGCATCGGAGCAGCAGACTGCAGAAGGAAGAGGAGGAGCAAGAGGATGGTGTTGGTCGTTTGAGCAGAAAGACGATGATCGATACCATGTTGACTTTGCAGGAATCCGAACCTGAGAACTACTCCGATGATATCATCAAAGGTCAGGTTATGGTAAGTGACATATTTTTTTTAATTTCTTATATAAAATGAATTTGGCTAAAATGTTTCTTGTATTATTGATGATGATGTTGGTGCAATTCATTATGGAAAATATTTTTATCCGGAGATAAAATAACTGTCTTATATTCATGATGAATTCATATTCTTACGTAATTTATCAATTATTTGCGTACATAGTTTTTTTTTTCATGGTGCAGAAGAATCTTTGCATTTATTATATAAACAAATGCCTCAATTATTCAGGGGATGGTGCCGTGTCATGCACTACAATGCGATAAAAACAACAAATGAACAAACACTTTCTTTTCAGTCTCCACCCAAACTTGTCCGTTTCCAATTCTTTTATCAGATTTGTGGATGGACGGCAATTAAATATTTCCTTTCTTATTTGTTTGGATAGTCCTTGATACTTGCAGGTACAGATACTACAGCGGCGACAATAGAATGAGGCATGTCACTCTTACTCAATCATCCAGAGATTCTCGACAAGGCCAGAGCCGAGATCGACAATGCAGTTGGCAACAATCGACTGGTACAAGAATCTGACTGCATTGATCTTCCCTACCTCCAATGCATCATCAGCGAGACATTCCGTCTATATCCGGTTGGGCCGCTTTTGATACCACACCAATCTTCAGAGGATTGTACCGTTGGAGGTTATTTCGTTTCAAAGGAGACAATGTTGTTTGTCAACACATGGGCTATTCATAGGGATCCCACAGTTTGGAAAGACCCCACGAGATTCTGGCCCGAGAGACATTCAGAAGGTGAGGCGAATGCTTATCAATTGCTGCCATTTGGTGCGGGGAGAAGGTCATGTCCTGGCATCGCACTTGCGAACCGTACTGTAAGTGTGGCGTTAGGCACTTTAATACAATGCTTTGAATGGAAAAGGGTCGGTGAAGAACTACTTGACATGACTGAAGGACCGGGACTGACCATGCCTAAACTTGAGCCACTGGAAGCTTTATGTAAACCGCGAAAGTTTATGGAAGATGTTCTTATCACTGTGCAAGGTGACAAATAGATCTTATATACTCTTGTAACTCCTTTTTCACTTTTTGTTGTGTAAGTTTTTGGAAGACAACTACAATACGAATATCGTACTAATAATAATTCCCATAAAGGACTATGTTAGGGTAAATTGCAAGGTTGGTCACTGACATTACTAAAAACGTTCATGTTTGGTCACTGAAAATATTTAATTCCATTCATGGTCACTAAAATTAATTAAGTGTTCCAAGTTTGGTCACTCTCTGGTCAACTCCACTAGTTTTATCTGATGTGGCAGTCAACTTAAATAGTTGACCGCTAAATTATTGACGTGGCAATTAAAAATACTAAAAATAAATATGTAAATTTTTCCACCTCATTATTATTATATATATTAAAAATATAAATATGTTATGAAACTAATGGAATATAAATAACTACAAGAGGAGATTAGAGAGGGAAAGACACGAGAAAAGAGAGGAGAAGAGTTCTTCTTGTTCATTCTTCACTTTTGATACAATAGTGAGCTCTATTTATAGGCACACTTCGGTAACCACTACATCCTTATATCAATGCATATGAATGAGAGATAACGATGTCGGAATAGGGGTTACATGTAACTCCCAAGTGGGCATCTAATGTGGTAGGTCATTGGTCATCCATATATCAATATTTACATAATACTCCCCCTTGGATGACCACTAGATTGAATTATGATATCTCATACTGCCTCGTTAAAAACCTTACCAGGAAAACCCAGTGGGAAAAAACCATGGTGAAGAGAAAAAGAGTGCACTGCGTATGTGCTTCCCCTCAAGACCACATCACTTCAAATCTTTGAGTCGTTGAACCCAAATTTAATGAACGACTTTTAGAAAATTGTTGTCGGGAGTGAGTTAGTAAACAATCTTCTAGATTGTCAATTTGATGCATGATCTTTATATTTTTTTCATAAATGATCGTCAGGATCATTTCCTTTGGAAATAGTTCACAAACACAAGCCTTTAGATACGGTGGATCACAAAGTGTAACGAAAAAGATTTAGGACTTGCCTATTATAGTTTGTTTTTTTTCTCTATGAAATAGTTATATCACCATATGTAAGAGATAGCTCGTCTCCGATCAACCATTATGAGGATCAAATGGTATTCATCAAAACTGGATAATGATAACTCATTCCAACTCATCTCTTAGTCTAGCTATTTTTTCTCTCCCCCTTAATGTTGGAAAAGTGATTCATCAAAATAATAATTTCACAAACAAATTTTTAATTTGGGATTCTTACCTAACACAAATTCTCAATTTCCAACGATAATCAACTTAACATATTGTGGTGGAGTAATTGGGATGTATGCGGCACATCATGATATTCTCATATGAGAAATGTTAGGTTTTTTTACCAAAACCATTTGTAAAGAGGGGGGGGGGGAACTTATGATAAATTGTTGGTTAGATGTGAACCAATACTATCACGACAAGAGAACGGAAGGCTCAACTTGTTCTCATAAGCAAAGTGATGTTTGATTGGATAACCATCAAAATGTATCCATATTGAGGCAATCGATCTCGCAAACATCGGGTTGCGATTAGATAAAATACATGTGATCATCCATTTGATGCAGCAACCCATAAAATTCACAAATGATCCACGTGACTAATGTATTGTTCTGTATACACGTCCATAAAATCTCAAGAGATTTGCCAACTCTTTTACAAGCGATGATCAATTGGTCTATTCTCCTTGAGAACAAGCATGACATAATAACTCTTTTAGTTGAAGAGTTCTTTAACTTCTCATATGATGTTCTCATGAATTCTCAAAGAACTTGTTTTCACATCATTATCCGGGATTTTCTAACCGGACCAACCACATTACCAAGTTATCAAATCTTATAAACTTCTGGTTTACACTTTATGTGTACTGATAGTACTAATATCACATAAAACAGTAGCTCTTCTGGAGCTTTTACATACTTCGTTATTAAATTTTGCCCTTCGTGATCTTATGACTTGGTGTGTCATTAGTAGGCACATGTCCATAGTGATAAAAATATCATCACAAATTGTTATCACGAGTACATAATTTAGTTACTTTAAGTAACCAAACATAAGCTCTTCAGAAGCTTTTGCTTATTTATGTACTCTATCATATAGTGTATATGGAATTTTTTCAACACTCATACTTTACAAAAACATTCTAAAATAAGAAATGAGAATATTTCAAACTTAAGACAAAAATGATGAACTTATCAAATTAAATTAAGCATGAAAAAATAACGACACAATAGAACATAAAAGAAAATGAGAAACATAATACTACAATTATGAAAATTAAATAAGCTTTATTTGGAACAATACCATCAGTAACTAGGTGATTTAAAATTTATATATGTCTTCAACATTGATAAAAATAATTATATGTGTGTTTCATTATACATTCCAATGTACAACTGCTGCATTATATTATTATGACTTTGATAATGCAATTGTTGTGTCATCCTTATTTATAATTCTCCTTTTTCTCCTCTTTTCTCACTGTTGGTGAAAAGATCCAAACAATACATTTAACATATATATAATTATGCTTATAGCTCCATTCACTTCGGGGAATAGATTGTTTCATTCACTTCTGGGATTGAAAATGTCTCAAGTGCAATAACATTTTCATCTTTAATGGAGAATATACCAACTTATAATACAAAAAATATGTTCCATAATATTGATATTGCATGAGCGTATATGAATTAGCTTTTCCCTTTGATTCTTGGTAGAATAAGGTCTTTTGCATAAAACGGGTACGAGACAAACACATTTTTCCATTACAATGGTAACATACATAATCAATATTCTTGTTACCATGTTCACTCCTTTCTTTGCCTTTGGATTCTTCAATTTCCACTTCTGAGGAATATATTGGCTCTTGGAACTTGTATTTTTTTACATATCAACGTAGGATTGATAAGAATAGGATAACACGGAGAACTGAGAAATTATCTCATCACTTATATTACTTTTCTTGTTAATCCAAATAGATATACGTGATAAAATACCAATAGATGGTCTACTACGAGAAAAGAGTAGCACCCGTCTTGATATATTGCAATGAGATAATCTCAACACAAATAAGACAATAAGATAAGAAATGAGATAAGGTTTACATACCTTGTCATATTGTGATCTTACTCCAATATCTTAGATTATGTCGAGAGTCTTTGACCAATGATAATTTTGGCAGAGTTTTTGTGCTGGTAAAGTGTTATGAAACTAATGGAAAATATAAATAACTACAAGAAAATATTAGAGAGGGAAAGACACAAGAGAAGAGAGAGGGGGAGTTTTTCTTGTTCATTCTTCACTTTTGATACAATAGTGGGCTCTATTTATAGACACACTTTGGTAACCACTACATCCTTATATCAATGCATATGAATGAGAGATAATGATACATGTAACTCCCAAGTGAGCATCTAATGTGGTAGGTCATTGGTCATTCATATATCAATATTTACATAATAAAATATTCATTATCACCACCTTCCAATTTTGTCCACAAGATCTTCGTCCAATTCCATCGAATTCGTAGTCCCTTCTGTTTTCCTCCTTTGAACGGCAACCACCACCAATTGGGGAAGAAGAAGAAGAAGAAGAAGAAGAAGAAGAAGAAGAAGAAGAAGAATAAGCGAGGGAGGGAGGGAGGAAGAAGAAAATGATGGCTCGAATTCGGGAGATCTGCTCCAGAAATGGGTGCTGCCAGAGCTTGATTCAAAGGAAGAAGAAGCGGCGCCGAGGGAGGGGCAGGGGGTTCTAGCTGCAGTGTGGCACCGGATGGATTCGTCTCCTGACACAGAGGTGGCTAGCGCAATGTCGATCGGTGTTGCATATGACCCAGTGAAGGACGATGTTACACAGGGCTCTTCCCAAAAGTCAAAATGACTATTGTACCCTTGGCTAATTTTTTCAAATTCCATCGTAATATCCATGAGGACTAAAAATGCGAACTCTCTGTTCAAACGGTGTCGAGTTTCGACATAAATTGAGTAAGTTACGTACGTTAGTTGAGTTCCAGATTAAACTCACCTGTAATTTATGAAATTTCCAAAATACCCCTTGAGCTAATTAAACCTAAACTAACCCTAAAAGTCCAACCCCACTCGGCTTGAACCTGAAACAAATAAAACCCCAGCAGTTGTTTTCCCCATTCCCCACAGGTGACAACAATGGGCAAAAGGAAAACAAAGAGGGAGAAGACCCCAACCGTTGCAACTCCCCTCACCTCACGCCACCAACCGGCCTCAAAGTCCCCCAGCTTCTGTATTTTTGTCCCTCGACCAGGAGCAAACCCACATCTTCCAAATCACAGGCAGACAATTGAGTTAGCAGCAGTAAAGGCCAGCGAGGAAGTCCAAATGGTCTCTCAACGAGAAGGAAATAAGGAATTGAGAAAGCTTGGCTGAGAAATACGGAAAAGCGTTACTGGGGAATTTTTCTCTCGTTTAGCGAGAGTCTCGGAGCGGCGGAGCTAGGGTTTTTCCTAGGTTTTCCGAGAAGAAGACGGCGATTGATTACTACTTGAATAAGGATCTCTATTTCTGAGAGGAATAGAGGAACCTGGGAAAGAAAGAGTATTATCTACGGAGTACTTGTGTCACACAACTATATAAATTGAAGGCAAAGAAGCTTTTGCGGATACAGAATTGCGAGGCAAGCAAACCCTAAAGTTCTCAAACTTCTTTTGAAACTTTGGCATACTGCGTGAGTCTCAAGCGAAACAATGGACGAGTTACAACCTGCTGGAAACGGAAGGGAAGCCTTCAATAGGGAACCTGAAGAACTACGAAGCACTGCTGAAAGTCTTGAAATAGATCTGGACAAGATCAACCTGGAAGATGAGGATGATACACCGTTGGATGTGGAGGATGGTGATGTTGATGTCCTCCGAATGGAAGCTGTAAGACAACTGGGCCTGATTGGTCGTCTGTTAGCTGAGAAACAACCAAACATCAGATCTTTGAAAATAGCCTTGGCTAAGGCTTGGAATCTAAAGAAGGGTTTCCAGATTACTGACCTGGGAGACATGCTCTTTGCGTTCCAATTTTTGGATCAAGATGACAGAAACAAGGTATGTTTTGGTGGCCCCTGGCATTACGAAAACAATATCATGGTCTTCGAATCAAGCTTGCTTATCAAGAAACCAACACCTGAAGCACTACACATGATTGATATTTGGATCCAAATCAAAGAATTCCCTGCTGAGTTGAGAACTCAGAACATGGCAGAAAAGATTGCAAACAGATTTGGATCTTTAGTATGGTTTGATGACAGTTCTGGCACAATGTGGGACACTCACATGCGGATGAGGGTAAGCATATCCATCAACAATCCTCTAAAGAAGAAAATAAAGTTGAATCTAGGAGGAAAGCTGGTGGAGTACCTGGTCAAGTACGAGAAACTTCCAATGTTCTGTTACTCCTGCGGGAGGATAGGACATCCAAAACTGAGATGCCCTAGACCATCAGGCTTGGTACCTGACCCCTTTGGGATGGAACTTCGAACGAGTCCACCTGGACCTCGAAACTGGCTATCACACTCTGCAAAGAAAGAAGATGTTGAGTTATGGGCATCCCTGAGAAGAAAGTTCGACATGGAGAGTGTTAGCTCCAATTCTTGTGGTGAAAGAGCACCATCTGAAGAGATGGCAGAACCTGAAACTAATACAAGAGCCACACAGACAAGATCAAAAGAGAAGGAACCAGTAGACAGAAGGGAAGGAGAATTGAACAGAGAGGGAACACAGGGGAATACAAATTCTTCCCTGTTTCTACAGGAGAACCTGGGGACACCACTAACCCCACAAGCAAATGACCAGCAGGCACCTGATATCGAGGGGAAGATGGAGAAGCAAGGAGTGGAGGGAAAATTACAGGACCCCAAAGCAGTAAAAATTGGTCAGCATGGAGCAGTACAACAGTTTGTGTTGGGTGCAAACAACACCTGGCCACAAAAGAGAAGTATGAACAGGGTATGGAGAAGGCAGGAACAGACTGTGCCAAGGTTCCAAGTTAAAACACAAATCACACCACAGAAAAGAACAGAAAAGGACTAATCAGAGATGGAAGCAAAAGAGGGTGATGCAGCAACAAAGAGCAAAAAAGCAAAAGTTCTCACGTTTGAAAAGGAGGAGGAGAGACTGAACAATGAGGAACAACCACTGACCGTGGATGGCGGAATGGCGGACCCTGCAAAAGAGCAGGGCCGCCCAGCCCAATGAGCATATTAAGTTACAACTGTCGTGGGCTGGGGAAAACCACGATAGTTGCACGAGTAGCTGAGCTACTAAAAGAACAAGACCCCAGCATTGTGTTTCTGATGGAAACCAAGAAGAAAGAGCATGAATGGGAGGCGACAATTGAAAAACTAGGATGGACAAAAGGAAAAGGAGTAGGATCAAGAAACCGAGCAGGTGGATTGATAATGATGTGGAAGGAAGAGATGCAAGTTGAAGTCAAGGCAGCAACCCAGAATCACATTGATATCTGGATAACAGAGGGAACTGAGGGAAAGAAATGGAGATTGACAGGGATTTACGGCTGGCCAGAACAAGAGAACAAACCCCAGACTTGGGAAATGATCAAGCGGCTTCATGGTCAAGCTAATTTACCATGGATATTATGCGGAGATTTCAATCAGGTGTTAAGTTATGAAGAAAAGAATGGGAGAAATCCTCCTGATATCCAAAATATGGAAGATTTTCAAGCAACACTGGATGAGTGTCACTTGGAGGACCTAGGGTATCATGGAAACATGTTCACTTGGGACAATGGTAAAATTGATGAGGATTTTCTTGAGCAACGGCTTGATCGAGCTGTTGCTAATTCAGAATGGAAAAATGAGTTTCCAGAGGCTAGAGTCTATCACCTGGATAGATGGATGTCAGACCACATTCCTATAAAAATTGAGATGAATCTACAGGAGGAACAAGTGAAATGGGGATGGCATTTTCGTTTTGAAGCCTTTTGGCAACAGCATGAAGTATGTGCCTCTATCATAGAGGCTGAATGGCAGAAGAACCCAGATTTGCCACTTGAAGAAAGAATCAAAAACTGTGAGAAAGTTCTCCTGGAGTGGGGAAGAAGAACTTTTGGGAATCTGAAGGCCAGGAGAAAGAGAATTGAGCGGGCTTTGATGAGAATCTCCAAAATGAAGAAAACCAAAGCTGTTCTCATCCAACGTAGAGCACTAGAAAAAGAATTAAATGAAGTGTTGGATTTAGAAGAAATCAGATGGAAGCAGAGATCAAGATCAGATTGGCTGAAGGAGGGGGATAAGAACACTGGATTTTTCCACCATAAGGCCTCAAACAGGAGGCGTAGAAAGACTATCAAAGAACTACAGGGAGATGATGGATGTAATTTCAGGGGACAGGAAGAACTCATGGGCTGTTTCACTAATCATTTTCAGAAACTGTTCACAGCAGAACCAACCCCTAGTCTCTATGAGGTGCTGAATGTGGTTGAACCTAAAGTTACAGATCACATGAATCAAGAGTTGCTGAAGCCTTTCTCTAGAGAGGAGATTTTCGAGGCATTGTCTAGAATGGCACCCACCAAAGCCCCTGGCTCTGATGGAATGCCAGCCCTTTTCTTTCAGAAGAATTGGGCGACTGTTGGGGATGCTGTGTGTTTAGAACTGCAAAGAATCCTACTGACAGGGGAAGTTCCTCACTCCCTAAACCACACCCTGTTAGCAATGATTCCTAAGACAAAGAAACCAATCTCCCCCAAGGAGTTTCGACCAATTGCCCTATGCAGGGTGCTTTACAAGATTCTATCAAAAGTGATAGTCAACAGGCTAAAACTAGTGCTTGATGAGGTCATCACTGACACTCAGAGTGCATTCGTGCCAGGGAGAAACATTACAGATAACATAATGATTGGTTTCGAGTGCTTCCACGCTATGAAGAACAGAAAAAAGGGAAAGAAAGGATTTGTAGCTGCAAAACTCGATATAGCTAAAGCTTATGATCGAGTAGAATGGAGTTTTCTCGAAGGAATAATGCTGAAGTTGGGTTTTCATGCAGATTGGGTTCGAATGGTGATGAACTGTGTTACTACTGTGAGTTATGCAGTGTTGGTTAATGGACATCAGACTCAGGTTTTCAAGCCAACTAGGGGGCTCAGGCAGGGGGATCCTATATCCCCCTACCTTTTCCTATTATGCGCAGAAGGGCTATCAGCCCTGGTAAAGAAAGCTGAGGAAGAAGGAAGAATTCGAGGGATTAAAGTGAGCAGCAATGTCCCAATGATCACTCACTTATTTTTCGCGGATGACAGTATATTCTTTTTTTAGAATAAAAAAGAACAGGGAGAAGCATTGAGGGACTTACTACGCACCTATGAACTAGCCTCAGGTCAACAGGTAAGCCTAGTAAAGTCCGAGATCTCTTTCAGCACCAATGTCATTGAAGAGGATAGAAGAATAATGGGAGATATCCTGGGGATGAAAAGGGTAATGTATCATGACAAATACCTAGGACTTCCTACAGTGATTGGCAGAGCCAAGAAAGCTGTGTTTGCACAGCTGATTGATCATGTTAGAGACAAAATTAAGATGTGGAAAGGGAAGTTGTTATCAATGGCAGCCAAAGAGGTGCTAATCAAGGCAGTGGCACAAGCACAAACCTTATACGCCATGTCAGTTTTCAAAGTCCCTCAAAGTGTCATACAAGAAATCCAAAGAATGATTGCAAGCTTTTGGTGGGGAAGGAAAAGGGAGGAAAGAAGAATACACTGGATGAGTTGGGAGAAACTATGTCGTCCTAAGTTTGAGGGTGGGATGGGATTCAGAGACTTACAAGGCTTTAACATAGCCTTACTGGGAAAACAGGTCTGGAACCTTCTAAAGAAACCTGAGTCACTTGTGGCTAGGGTCCTAAAAGCTCGATACTACCCTCACTGTGGTGTTCTAGAGGCAACAGTGGGATCAAATCCCAGTTACATTTGGAGAAGCCTGATGCATGCTCAATCCCTAGTGAGAGAAGGGACAAGGTGGAGGGTGGGAAATGGAGAAGATATCCGCATCTGGTGGGATCGTTGGATCCCAAAGTCACCAAATTACAAAATTCAATCTCAGGCGACGGGGCTAGGAATAACAGAAAGGGTATCAAGTCTGATTGATTGGGAGACTAGGTCATGGAAAAGCAACCTTTTGCAAAACAATTTCCAACCAAATGACAGGTCTCGAATCGAACAGATTCCCATACCCCCTCAACCTAGACCTGATGTACAGATTTGGGGAAAGGAAAAGACTGGTAAATACACAGTCAGGTCAGGCTACAAGGAATGGAGAAAGGCTCACAGTGCAGGTCAAGTTGAAGCCTATGTACCAGTAGATTGGAAGCATCTATGGATGCTGGAATTGCCGCCGAAGGTTCGCATTTTTGTATGGAGATGGGGGAGTAACATCCTTCCAACAGGAGCTAACCTAAGCAGAAGAATCAAGGATGCATTCGATGAATGCCCTTTCTGTGGCTTATTGGAAACGGAAGAGCATATCACAAGAGAATGCGATTGGGCAGGAAGGGTATGGAGGCCTAGCAATTTGGCAAAGTTTTTCCAGATGGGAGAAGGAAAGAACTGTGAAACTTGGTTGTGTGATTTACTCGAGGCAACAAGCAGAGAAGAACTAACCAAAGTCTTAATCACACTTTGGTTCCTATGGAAGGAACGAAACAACCATTTCTTCAACAACCCTAAATTAGAGGAGTGGGAGATAGTGGGAAGAGCTCAGTGTTACCTTGAAGAATATGCAGAGAATCAAGGGAGGAACAACATCGGAACCCAAGCACCGCGAGATCGAACCAGGGCAAAGTGGGAGCCTCCACCGGTGGGGATCTTAAAGCTGAACACCGACGCGGCGATTCTGAGAGAAGAAGGAACAGGTTATGGTATGGTACTGAGAGATTGGAATGGAAATTTTATCTTGGGGGCGACTCACCGGACCAAGGTGCGATGGCCAGTAGAAATGGCGGAGGTGAAGGCAATGCTATGGGGATTGCAGCTGGCAAGAACCCACCAAAACCAATCGATGCTGCTGGAATCGGATTGTCAAACCCTAATCCAGAAATTGAATCGCAGGGAAACGACGGATATGGAGGTGGCGATGATTTGCGATGAAATTCGAGATTTGGCTGGGGCGAATGATGTGGTTGGATGGAGATTTGGGAGAAGAGAAGGAAATGAAGGTGCTCATGTGATGGCACGATTGAGAGGAAGAGAAGAAGAGACTGAAGTGTGGATAGATAGGCCACCTATCTGTCTGGTCAATATACTTTCTAAAGAAAGCAATGTAGTCACTGAAGTTTGATTTTTGAATACAGATGAATTGTCAAAAAAAAAAAATACGGAAAAGCTTTTATACCAATTTAGACCTCGTTTGTACGAATCTTTTGGTGAAAGAAGCCTATTATTATATGTTTGGAGCAGTCTGGCAAGGGATCTTTAGTATGTGGCGAGGTTTATGATTTGAAGTAGCTAAGGTCTAGATCCCGGGCAAGCAAATGGTGCGTTCCAGGGAGAAATTGCGGTGGAAGCAAAGAACTTCCGGTTGATGTTGATATGGCCATGTTTATGTGTACAAGTATGGATTGCAAATTAAAGCTACAAGCAAGTGAAGGGAAATCGGTCTCTGGATTCAATTCAATCAGCTTCAGCATAAGGTGAGTGTAAAGGGGGTAAATTCTATGCCTTACGCATTTTAAGTATTTTGTGACTTGTTTGAATTATAACTTGAAGTGGATGTTTATTATTTACTTTGAAATTTTACGAGTATAAGTTATTGTTAAAGTTTAAGAACAAGTTATTTTTAAGAAGTAACTCACCTGCAAGAAGGTGAAGTCATTTTAAGTGTTTTTAGTCATTAGCGCCAGTCCGTTGCCATTTGAGATCTTTGAGGCAGAGCAACAGTTATGCTCTTGAGATATTCAAGTTGAGCAGCAGTTATGCTCTTGAGATTTTTAAGATGAGCAGCAGTTATGCTCTTGAAAATCGTGGAAGAAGAGCCTTCCACGATAAGTTTAAGTTTAAGGAAAGCCTGGAGGGCTTCTCATACGTATGAGTTGGGAAACCGGACTAGCTAGTGAGGGATCCCCGTGTCAGTCAAGTATTTAAGTCAATATTTGAGCTTTAAGAGAGGAGAGTAACTTCAACTCCCTCAAAGCTTAAGAGTGATGATTTTAAGATTTAATGTACAAACAACTTACACCAGTTAAAGTTAGGTGTTTAAGTAAAGTACTCAAGTATTAGAAGTATCAAAACGTAAGGGCGTAGACTGACCCCAACTTACTCGCCATTTTGAAGAGGAAGAGCTGGATGAGCAGTTAGAGAGACCATTCGAGGGAAACCAGCTAGAGGAGGACGGTACGGGCATCACAAAGGATGTCTAGTCAAGGTTATCAGTCAGTAGCAGCATTTGAGATTGATTAGTTATTATACTTTATGATTATCAGTATAGACTGGAGATCAGGTAGAGACTTTTAATGTTTGAGTTTGCCCAAGTGTCAGGGATTCGAGTTTAAGTAATGACAGTTGTTTTCAGTATTTATTAAAGTTATTATGAAATGTTTTCGCTATTTTTCTAAGTATTTTTTAGTTCTTATTTTATTTCACGATTTATCAAGGGTATTTTGATAAAAGTAGTGTCCGGTTGGACTAGGGTGTTTCATTTTGGTATCATAGCCTGGTTTTCCTCTGTTCTTTGGTTTCCAAGGAATACTGGAATGTCGATCTTAGTTTTTAAAGGTTTTGTTTTAAAGAAAGGAAAATGAGTCAAAGGTCTCCTTGTAAGAGTATATAGAATCTCCAGTCTACTCTAATCGTATTAAGATAAATAACTTACGTCCTAATAAAAAGGGTGCACCAATCGCAAAGGGTTATCCAGAGGTATAAGTACGAGGAATCGAAGGAGTTGAAGGAGCACTACAAGGATTTTTCTACTTAGTCACTAGCAAACGATCTAATAGGTTAAGATAAACAAATAGGAGAACTATGAAAGTCCGAAGAAAGAGCTACAATCACTAGATGTGAGTAGCTACAATGATGGGAGGAGTTCAGGGTCCTTGACCCTATGTCATGGCGAGGAGGCAACGAGACAAGAAACGAAGAGGTACCATGAGAAGTCCCTCAACTAGTTTTAGTCAACGACGACTCGATGCTGTTACAACACAGTGACAAGGAGCAATGGAAAGCTTAGACTTTAAGAAAAGCCAGGGTAGTATAAATGAAGCAAAGAAAGAAATAAGTAGGTAAGCCGTAAGAGGGAGTCTGAAAGGACGTTAAGAAGTCAATAGGTCAAGGTGTCAAGGAGGCAAGGAGGCAGAGTTGTTTATATATGACGATAAAGGAACCCTTATAGATAAACTACGACGCTAAAGAAGAGGGTACATGGGCATGGGGAGTTAGGCCGATGACAAGACTTTAGAATGAACAAGACATCAACGAAAAGTAGTAAAAGTAAAGACCAAGGAGAACATTATAGGATGTTATAGAAAAAAATGGTGGTCGTCGACCGAGCAATGTATGTGTCAAGGAAGATAGATAGGACGGGTCGAAGCAGGAATACAATAGACAACAAGGAAGTATTAATTTCATTGCCAGGGAGAATGACTGGACCATAGGAACCCGTCAAGAATTTAGAAGCTCATCGATTCACTTAATGGTGGAGGTGTAGTCGTAAAGATATGTCAAGGGTATCAACCTAGCTCATAGGTCCAAATATGGAAGAGAACATATTCGGAACTTGGAGGACTGCATCGAGAACAAGGGATGACTAAAAGTAGTGAGGAACCTCAAGAAGATTGTTCGCGCATAAAGAAGTAGTGTGGATATTAGTTTAGGGAACTTGCTGGAATACCCCAAAGTGAAACCAACATCGCCTATGTGGGTGAAAGGTGGCAATCTCTCAAGTGAAAATTTCTTGGACGGTGAAACCGTACGAGGAATTTCAGCTAGGGTCTATGAGTGGCAGAATGGATAGTACGAGAACATCAAATGCAAGCAGCTATAAGGAAGTGCTAAGTTAGGCACCAGGAGTGAACAAGTAAGCCAGAGGGAATGTCATGATTCTTGAAAGGAGTCATAAAGTTGATCACAGGCTAGAGAAGATGCAATGAATGCCTCTAATGCATAACGAAAGTAAAAGTAGCAATACGAGGTTTCGGTGTTAAACAAAATGTAACGATGAGATGACCATTCAATTGATGGTTAAATGATTAGAAGAAGTATCAAGGAAGGAAGTAAGAGATGCAAAGTTAGGAGGTACAAGGACCTAGATAACCTACGTGGTCAACCACAGACGAGGTTTATGCTAAAAGAGTTTTACGATCTGACAAGAAGGATTTATAGGTCTTGTCGTACAAGTTAAAGGAAGTAAGAATCCTCGTAGTAAAAAAAACATAGGATTACACAAGTGAGGCTTGGAGTAATCACAATGGACAAATTTCAAGGGCGAAATTTCTATAAGTGGGGAGAAAATGTGATAGCTCGACTTCGATTTAGATTTAACAACAAGTATTGAATGAGTTGAATAGACGTATCAAACAGAATCGAAATCGCACTACCAGCCCAAGTTGGAAAATTTTGAAAAGAGCAACTCAAACATATTCGATGCTACCCAGCTAGATGAGAATACCTGTTATGGTCAAGAGTACATATAAGAACTATAGTAAGCTATTCAAGACAAGGTAAGGACACGCCATTGAAGTTCATATAGCAAGAGTGAAATCTTGAGCCAAAGAAGCAAAATGAGCCCGATCAAATTTTGTGGACGAAATTTTTATAAGGGTGGAGGAAATATTACACCCCGCTCTTCCCAAAAGTCAAAATGACTATTATACCCTTGGAGAAATTTGTCAAATACCATCGTAATATCCATGAGGACTAAAAATGCGAACTCTCGGTTCAAACGGTGTCAAGTTTTGACATAAATCGAGTAAGTTACGTGCATTAGTTAAGTTTCGGATTAAACTCACACGTAATTTATGAAATGCCCAAAATACCCCTTGAACTAATTAAACCTAAGCTAACCCTAAAAGTCCAACCCCACTCGGCCTGAACCTATACAAATAAAACCCCAGTAGTTGTTTTCCCCATTCCCCACGGGTGACAACAATTGGCAAAAGGAAAACAAAGAGGGAGAAGACCCCAACCGTTGCACCTCGCCTCACCTCACGCCACCAACCGGCCTCAAAGTCCCCCGGCTTCTGTATTTTTGTCCCTCGACCAGGAGCAAACCCACATCTTCAGAATCACAGGCAGACAATTGAGTTAGCAGCAGTAAAGGCCAGCGAGGAAGTCCAAATGGTCTCTCAACGAGAAAGAAATAAGGAAATTGCGAAAGCTTGGCTGGAGAAATACGGAAAAGCTTTTATACCAATTTAGAGCTCTTTTGTACGAATCTTTTGGTGAAATGAGCCTATTATTATACGTTTGGAGCAGTCTGGCAAGGGATCTTTAGTATGTGGCGAGGTTTATGATTTGAAGTAGCTAAGGTCTAGATCCCAGGCAAGCAAATGGTGCGTTCCAGGGAGAAATTGCGGTGCAAGCAAAGAACTTCTGGTTGATGTTGATATAGCCATGTTTATGTGCACAAGTATGGATTGCAAATTAAAGTTACTAGCAAGTGAACGGAAATCGGTCTTTGGATTCAATTCAATCAGCTTCAGCATAAGGTGAGTGTAAAGGGGGTAAATTCTACGCCTTACGCATTTTAAGTATTTTGTGAAGTGGTTGATATGGTTGTTTATGCGTTTGGTTGATGATATGTGATTTGTTTGAATTATGACTTGAAGTGGATGTTTATTATTTACTTTGAAAGTTTACGAGTATAAGTTATTGTTAAAGTGTAAGAACAAATTATTTTTCAGAAGTAACTCACCTGCAATAAGGTGAAGTCATTTTAAGTGTTTTTAGTAACTAGCGCTAGTCCGTTGCCATTTGAGATCGTTGAGGCAGAGCAGCAGTTTGCTCTTGAGATATTTAAGTTGAGCAGCAATTATGCTCTTGAGATTTTTAAGATGAGCAGCATCGAAGAAGAGCCTTCCACGATAAGTTTAAGTTTGAGGAAAGTCTGGAGGGCTTCTCATACGTATAAGTTGGGCAACCGGACTAGCTAGTGAGGGATCTCCATGTCGGTCAAGTATTTAAGTAATTATTTGAGCTTTAAGAGAGGAGAGTAACTTCAACTCCTTCAAAGTTTAAGAGTTAAGATTTTAAGATTTGAAGTACAAACAACTTCCACCAGTTAAAGTTAGGTGTTTAAGTAAAGTATTCAAGTATTAGAAGTATTAAAACGTAAGGGCGTAGACTGACCCCAACTCACTCACCAGTTTGAAGAGGAAGAGCTGGGTGAGCAGTTAGAGAGACGGTTCGAGGGAAACCAGCTGGAGGAGGACGGTACGGGCATCACAATGGATGTCTAGTCAATGTTATCTGTCAGCAGCAGCATTTGAGATTAATTAGCTATTATACTTTATGATTATGAGTATAGACTGGAGATTAGGTAGAGACTTTTAATGTTTGAGTTTGCCCAAGTGTCAGGGATTCGAGTTTAAATAATGACAGTTTTTTTCAGTATTTATTAAATTTATTATGAAATGTTTCCGCTATTTTTCTAAGTATTTTTAGTTCTTATTTTATTTCATGATTTATCAAGGGTATTTTGATAAAAGTAGTGTCTGGCCGGACTAGAATGTGGTCGTCGTGGTGGCAATGGAATCGAGGAGTCGGGTGGTGGTTATCGTTCAAAAGAGGAAAACGAAAAGAGGACTGGGAGTTTAATGGAGGAGGACGAAGATCTTGTGGGATATAAATGGTAGGTTGTGATAACGTGGAAAAATATTTTTATTTTTTAATAAACATAATAACAACGAGGTGTAGTTTTAAAATTTTAAAATATTATTTTTATTATTTTTAAAAGCCACGTCAGCCATTTAACCGTCAACTATGTAAGTTGACTGTCACTTCAGACAAAATTGACGGAGTTGGACGGAGAGTGACCAAACTTTAAACACTTAACTAATTTTAGTGACTATGAATGAAATTAAATTTTTATAGTGACCAAACATGAACGTTTTTAGTAATGTCAATGACCAACCTTGCAATTTACCCGAGTATGTTATGAGGCTTCTGGTATTTTTTTAAAAATTTGTGGTCTATTTTAATGAACTTACCCAACAAAAAGTGAAAAAGGAGTTACAAGGGAAAATAAGAACTATTTGTCACCTTGCATACTGATAAGAACATCTTCCATAAACTTGAAGAAATTTTTGGTGTGCTTTAATAAACTTGTAGTATGTTATGATGTTTCTGATATTTTTCATAGAACTTGTGGTCCATTTTAATAAACTTAAACAACAAAAATTGAAAAAAGAGTTACAATGGATTATAAGATCTATTTGTCACCTTGCATATTGATAAGAACATCTTCCATAAACTTTCGCGGTTTACATAAAGCTTCGAGTGGCACAAGTTTAGGCATACTTAGTCCCGGTCCTTCAGTCATGTCCAGTATTTCTTCACCGGCCCTTTTCCATTCAAAGCATTGTATTAAAGTGCCTAATGCCACACTCACTGCCCGGTTCGCAAGTGCGATGCCAGGGCATGACCTTCTTCCCGCACCAAATGGCAGCAATCGATAAGGATTCCCCTCAGCTTCTGAATGTCTCTCGGGCCAGAATCTCGTGGGGTCTTCCCAAACTGTGGGATCCCTATGAATAGCCCATGTGTTGACAAACAACATTGTCTCCTTTGAAACGAAATAACCTCCAACGGTACAATCCTCCGACGATTGGTGTGGTATCAAAAGCGGCCCAACCGGATATAGACGGAATGTCTCTTTGATGATGCATTGGAGGTATGGAAGATCAATGCAATCAGATTCTTGTACTAGCCGACTGTTGCCAACTGCATTGTCGATCTCAGCTCTGGCCTTGTCAAGAATCTCTGGATGATTGAGTAAGAGTGACATGCCCCATTCTATTGTCGCCGCTGTAGTATCTGTTCCTGCAAGTATCAATGACTAGCAAAACAAATGTCGTAATAAGTAACCAATCATGTTTTTTTTTTCTTTTTCTTTTCATACCTAGTCTAAAATGAAAATTACATACAACAATTGGTTTGGAGATCGAAGTAGTTCTTAACAATCATCTAAAATAAATTTTCTTAGATCATTATGCACTTTAGAAATCTAAATCTAGAAAACTAGAAAGTAAATCGCAGGTAAAAGCTGAGATTGACAATCATCTATAATGAATAATTCTAGTGGGTCCGTCTTCTGCTTAAATACATGTATTCTGTTTTATTTTTAGACAAAAAACGACGAATTCTCCTAATTACACATATTATCTGAATACATTTGAAATCTCAATTTCCAAACGACCTCTTAGCCTTTTTGCGGACAATAAACAATTTGTATCCCATCAACTACCTACTGCTGTGTTGAAACATATATTCTACAAATCAAAAGGGAATTTTTAATTGCCGTCCAACCATAAATCTGAGAAAAGAAATGGGAACGGACAAGTTTGGGTGGAGAATGAAAAGAAGTTGTTAGTTGTTTTGTCGCATTGTAGTGGTTGACACTTGACACAGCACCATCCCCCCTGATGCATTTATATAATAAATGAAAGAAGAGATTCTTCTGCACCCTGAAAAAAAGAACTATATACACAAATAATTGATAAAATTACGTAAAATTATGACTTTTGGTCGTGAATATAGAACAATTATTTTATCTCACGATAGAAAATATATTTCATAATGAACTGCACCAACATCATCAATAATACAAGTAATATTTTACCCAAATTCACATTATATGAGAAATATAAAAAATAAAAAAATGTGTTAGTACTTGTTGCGATTAGTGTACCTATCGGTACATTAATCATAGTTGGTGTAGTGTTTTGTACTTTACCTCATAACCCTAGGCGCTAGTTGTTTGGGTACGAGGTATAAATACCTAGCCATGATAATGGGCAGCTGTGTACGTGTGAAACCAGAAAACTCATAGTGAAGTTTTCCTTGAGAGCAGTAAGCTCTCCGTGGAGTAGTCCCGTTCACGTTGAACGGGGAAACCACGTTAAATCCTTGTGTTCGTTTATTTCCGCGTTTGGTTTTCTACATGGTATCAGAGCTGTGAAAAGATCCTTGCTTCCGCGACGTCGTCATGAGCGCGGATTCTGCTGTTGTGAGCTCGACTGTTGGCTCCGGCACGAGCTCGGAAGTCCCTAGTGGCGGGTATGAACTCGATCCGGCTTCTCCCTATTTCCTCAGTCCCTCCGACAACCCAAACCAATTATACGTTGGTGATCTTCTGACCGAGACCAACTATGCGGATTGGGTTTACGAGATGACCACGTCTCTCCTAGCGAAGAACAAGCTAGGGTTTGTGGATGGCTCGCTCACGGATCCCACCGATCCGGGGAAGTTGCGAGCCTTCCGTCGTGCTGATGCTATGGTTAAAGGGTGGTTAACCTCCGCCATAGACAAACAAGTTCGCCGTGGGATGCGGCACGCCAAGACCGCCCGGGAAGTTTGGCTTGACCTGAAGGAGCGCTTCGAGCAAGGTAGTCATCCCCGGGTTTATGAAGTTCGTCGCGACATCAGTCGTCTGTCTCAAGAAAAGCTGTCGGTGTCTGAGTTCTACACCCAGCTGCGTGCGCTATGGGAGGAGTTCCAAACCATGGCGCCGCTGCATGTTTGCACTTGCGGGTCATGCACATGTGGGTATTCTAAGAAAAATCAGGAACGAGAAGAGCAATTCCGCCTCTATGATTTTCTCATGGGTTTGGACGAGTCTTTCTCGACGGTTAAAACTCAAGTTCTTTCCATGCCGGTTATGCCCAAGCTGTCCGAGGCTTACCAGCTGGTTTCTAATGATTACCGCCAACTTCGCATAGCCGCTGGTAATCGCCCTGCTCCAGAAGCCGCGGCCTTCTTCACTCGTGATGACCCGGGGCATGTTTCCGGTGGCGCCAGTGAGAAGGGCTCTAGCGGCGCTGTTAGTGAGAAGCCCAAATGCAGTCACTGTGGGAAGCAAGGGCACACAAGGGAGCGTTGCTTTGACTTAATTGGCTGGCCAGAAAAATCCCACTCCAAGTCCGACAAGGGTAGTCGCAAGAAGAACCCTGATCGTCCTCGTAATGGGCCTAAAGCGGCTCAGGTGGCGATCGCTGAAAGCCCTATCCCGGGACTATCACTTCAGCAGTTCGAGAGCCTCAAGTCCTTCCTAAGTACCGATGACATTGCTGGCAAAATGACAGGTAATACCTCTATTTCTCCTGCTGATTGGGTCATTGACACGGGTTGTAACCAACATATCACAAGAGATGCTAGCTTGTTGTCGGATGGATTTCATGAACCTGGTCTTGCAGTTCGCGTCCCGGATGGGGCTGCACTTGATGTTCATCGCGTGGGTTCAGTTCAGTTGGGCAATGGTTTAATCTTGCCACGTGTGCTACTTGTCCCTGAGTTTAAATGTAACCTTCTTTCGGTTAGTCAGCTCACTAAGCACTTCCCGCTTGCGTTGATTTTCTTGGGGGATTTCTGTTTTATTCAGGACTTACACTCCAAGAATCTGATTGGGATGAGTAAGGAACGTGATGGTCTCTACTACTTGCGTCTGTTTGATCATGTTCGTCGAGCTATGGTGTGCGCAACGCAAGCGGAAGGGACATTGGGTTTATGGCATTCTCGCCTCGGTCACCCAGCACAAGAGAAGATGCAGCAGCTGTCTTTTATTTCTAGTTCTCGTCGGTCGAGCTCTGATTTCTGCTCACCCTGTTTACGAGCGAAGCAGTCTCGAACCCCTTTCCCTTTAAGCTCCCTTCGTAGTACTGTGCCTTTTGAATTGGTTCATGTGGATATTTGGGGAGGCTACAAAGTGGCCTCGCTGAGCGGTGCTCACTATTTTTTGACGATTGTTGATGACTTTACGCGTGGTACTTGGGTTTATTTGATGAAGTTCAAGACAGAGGTTGGGAAATATCTTGAGCTTTTTTGTCAGCAGGTTAAACGACAATTTGGGACTGTTGTTAAGCGTATTCAGGCCGACAACGGTCTCGAGTTTCAGACCACTAAGCTTCGTGATTACTATGCTCAGGAAGGGATTTTACTTCAGACTTCTTGTGTTGACACGCCTCAACAGAATGGGATAGTTGAACGAAAGCACCGCCACATCCTCGAGACGGCTCGTGCTCTTCGATTCCATGCTCATCTGCCTCTCAAGTTTTGGGGGGAGTGCGTGTTGACTGCAGTTTACCTCATTAACCGCCTACCCTCTTCTCTTCATCATCACAAGTCGCCGTTCGAGAGTTTGTTTGGCCGCCCACCCACCTACTCTCACCTCCGTGTTTTTGGTTGTCTAGCTTTCGCCAAAGACACCCATCATCATCTGGACAAATTCGGGGAACGCGGCCGTCCATGTATGTTCCTTGGTTATCCGGACGGACAGAAAGGTTATCGTCTTTTCGAGCTGGCCAGTCGTCGATGCTTCACTAGTCGGGACGTTGTGTTTCAGGAGGAGTATTTCCCCTTCCAGACTCTCTCCCCAGTTCCCGCTCCCCGTCATGCCCAGCTGGTCGCGCCGCCCTCTGATGTCGACCCAGCCACGATCAGTCCCGTCGACGCAGACTTGGTCGATCCTGGTGTTGATGTGTTGCCACCCTCCAGTCCGCCTCCCACCAACAATGACGCTCCCAGCTCAGCCCCAGCTTCCCCGGTTTTGTCGCCGTCCGACAGTCCTCCTGCAGAAGAGCCTCGTCCCGTTGAGAGCTCACCTCAGGATAGTGACCACAGTTCGGTTGCCCCCGATCCGCCGCTTGAAGTACGGCGTGGGGATCGCGTTCGAAGACCACCACGACATTTGGTGGATAACTATGAGGTCGAGTTGCCCTCGTCCCATTTTTTTTCCTTCGACTGCTCATCCATTGTCTCAAGTTGTCAGTTCTCACCGTTTATCACCCTCTTATCGTGCTTTTTTGGCAGCTGTTGACCGCCATTTTGTACCCCGCACCTTCAAGGAGGCTGTCCGTTACCCTTGGTGGCGTGAGGCGATGCAGAAGGAAGTCTCTGCCCTCGAAGCACACGGGACATGGGATCTCCGTCACCCACCTCTTGGGAAGCGCATCGTCGACGCCAAGTGGGTTTTTAAGATCAAATATCGCCCTGATGGCAGTATCGAGCGTTACAAAGCTCGGCTTGTGGCGAAAGGCTTCACGCAAGTTGAAGGTATTGATTTCCACGACACCTTCGCTCCGGTTGCTAAGCTGGTCACTGTTCGTTGCGTGCTTGCCGTGGCAGCTCAGCGTGGTTGGCATCTTCACCAGCTCGATGTCAACAACGCTTTCCTCCATGGTGACCTTGATGAGGAAGTTTACATGCGTGTTCCTCAGGGATTTGCGAGACCGGGGGATACCAGGGTTTGTCGTCTCCGCAAATCGTTATACGGCTTGAAGCAAGCTTCACGCAATTGGCACAAGAAGTTCACCACGGCCATTCAAGAAATCGGTTTTCGTGGGTCTCGGGCTGATCACTCCCTGTTCGTACGCCAGCAAGGCGCCAGTTTTACTGTAGCACTCATATACGTGGATGACGTCATCCTGGGTGGGAATGACTTGCAGTTCATTAGTCATGTCAAAGAATTCCTCGATCGCCGGTTCAGCATAAAGGATCTGGGTCCGTTGAAGTACTTTCTTGGACTCGAAGTGGCTCGCTCTACAAGAGGCATTTTTCTTACACAAAGGAAGTATGCCCTAGACATCCTAGCAGATACGGGGAGTTCGGGAATTCGCCCTTGTGAATTCTCGATAGAACAGAATCACCATCTTACCCGCATTGAAGGACCGGTAGCTGCCGATCCAAAGTCCTATCGTCGGCTGGTTGGGAGATTGCTTTACCTCACGGTTACCCGTCCCGATCTTACCTACGCTGTTAATATTCTGAGTCAGGCCGTTCATTCACCTCGCCAAGCTCATGTAGATGCAGCCCAGCGCGTCCTGCGCTACCTGAAGAACGCGCCAGGTAAAGGTATTTTCTTCCCAGCTGATGGTGATCTTACCTTAACAGCATACTGTGATGCAGATTGGGCAGGATGTCAGCAGACGAGGCGATCAACTACGGGGTATTTTATGATGATAGGGAACAGCCCTGTCTCGTGGAGAACAAAGAAACAGGCAGTGGTCGCGCGTTCTTCTGCAGAAGCAGAATACCGAGCCATGGCGAATGCCGTCAGTGAGGTGGTTTGGCTGAGGTGGCTGATGCGTGACTTACAAGTCCCAGTGCGTACTGCCACTCCCTTGTATTGTGACAATCAGGCGGCCCTACACATAGCGGCCAACCCAGTCTTCCATGAAAGAACAAAACATGTGGAGATGGATTGTTACTTTGTCCGTGAACGAGTTGCCAGTGCTGAGATAGCGCCTCGAAAGATCCCGACCACTCACCAACTAGCAGATGTTTTCACAAAGGGTCTTGGCGCTGAGCAGTTCACTCATCTTACTTCCAAGCTTGGCCTTCATGATATTCACGCCTCCGCTTGAGGAGGAGTGTTGCGATTAGTGTACCTATCGGTACATTAATCATAGTTGGTGTAGTGTTTTGTACTTTACCTCATAACCCTAGGCGCTAGTTGTTTGGGTACGAGGTATAAATACCTAGCCATGATAATGGGCAGCTGTGTACGTGTGAAACCAGAAAACTCATAGTGAAGTTTTCCTTGAGAGCAGTAAGCTCTCCGTGGAGTAGTCCCGTTCACGTTGAACGGGGAAACCACGTTAAATCCTTGTGTTCGTTTATTTCCGCGTTTGGTTTTCTACAGTACTTACCATAACATGGCCTTTGATGATATCATCGGAGTAGGTCTCAGGTTCAGATCCCTGCAAAATCAACATTGTATCGATCATCGTCTTTCTGCTCGAACCAACACCATCCTCCTCCTCCTCCTGCATTTTGCTCCGGTGCTCGTCAATCAGACTCTGAAAAAACCTGTCCATCCTTTGATGAGCCCTCCACATCCTCTTCTCTAGTCCACTGAAATCGACCCACTTCAACACGGGCAAGAAATCAACAGGGTTGGACGTGGCACTCAGCTCGAACACCTCCCTCATCAGCTCCTTAAATTCCTCCCCTTCTTCTCCTCTCCCTTCCGTCGCGCCGCCAAAGTAACGCTTCCCGGCGATCATCCTCATCACCATGTTCATCGACAGGCCCACCAGCCTCAACTTCATCTCCACCTTACCAAAACCTGACCCGGCGGACAGGTCAGCAACCAGGCCGTTGACCAGGCGCGTGACCTCGTCGGTGCGGACGTGGAGGAAGGAGTTGAGGCGGGCGGCGGAGAGGAGCTCCACGGCGGACAGGCGGCGGAGGTTCCGCCAGTGTGGGCCGTACGGCGCCGCCCCGATGGAGGTGTAGTTGTAGGCGAAGATCTTAAACCCGAGGAAGCTGTGGGGACGGTTGGCGAAGACGACCCCGTTTTGTTGGAGGCATTCCTCGGCGAGAGCCGGGGAGGAGACTACGACGACGTTTCGGGCGCCCAATGCGAGGGAGAAGATGGGTCCGTGGTTGGTTGAAAGGGTTTGTAGGGTTCTGTGGAGTGGTAGCTTTAGGAGGTGGAGGTGGCCGATGAACGGGAGGGAAGGCGGGCTCGGCGGTAGGTTAGGGCGGCGTCGTTTTGATTGCCGGGAAATCAGGAGGAATAATATTGAGATGATCATGAGGGTGGCGCCGGCGATTGATGTGGGTAGGAAGTAGAGAGCCGCCATACTTCCTTCCATTTGGTGGATACGAGTTATGTGAGGCTTACTAGCTTAGGAAATATATATGGTGTACATGTGACTTTTCAAATGTATATGTTGTGTTGATTAGGGAACCGGATGAGTGTGTAACGGATTGGTTCGTAAGTACGTATCGAGTGGAGTAGTCAAATTTGAAGTTAATTGGAGTCCTATAAAAACAGTAATACTAAAGTATATACATTTAGATGAGTTTGAGTTTATAGGGGTCCAGCGAATATTGCTCCTAATTTGAAGGATTAGGTATAAAACATACGTAATAAATGGATTTTTTCTACTTTTTTTGCCAAGTGGGGTCCTCGAACCCCTCTGCTCAACACTTCCCTCTGTCATTGTTCGTATCGGGCTGCATTAGACCAAATCGATGGTTGGACCGGACCATATCGAACTGAATAGAATGTGGTCTGATCGTTGATCTCGTGAATTTTATAATTACAAAAGGAGAATTGACCGCATTTCTCATCTGTTTTGTCTTGTACAGATAGGGTCGGACTGTTGTACACCCCTAGGTGCTATAACTTCTTAGTGTAATTAGCACCCTACTAACACTAATTATAAGGGAATTATAGTACCTTTTTTTGCTTAAAGATCCTAAAAATATCGATGCAAAATTATATTTAGTACCTATAAATTCTATGTTTTGCATTTTGATACCCAAACTTTTAAAATTTACATATATGTCCAAGTTTATGAGGTTTTTTGTTTACTTTATAAGATTTCTGATATGGTTTCAAACACTTGTTGTCTGCTTTAATAAACTTGTGGTATGCTTTATGAGATTTCTGGTCTACTTTAAAAAACTTGTGGTGTGCTTTAAAAGCTTGTGGTATGTTTGTGAGGTTTCTGGTATGCTTTCAGAGAACTTGTGGTGTGTTTTAAGAAACTTGTGTTCTAGTTTAATAAACTTGTGGTATACTTTATGAGATTTCTGGTGTGTTTGAGGAAACTTGTGGTCTGCATTAAGAAACTGATGGTCTGCTTCAGGAAACTTCTGGTATGCTTTATGAGATTTCTGGTATACTGTAGAGAACTTGAGGTTTGCTTTCAAGTTTCAGGTATGCTTGATGAATTTTATGGTGTGGCAAGATTTTGATGGGCTTTATAAGCTTTATGGTCTGCTTGATTATAATCATGGTGTGCTTTCTTGTGTTTCTGTTATGTGTTCTATGGTATGTTTCGTGATCCTTGGAGTGAGGACAAATTAAAAACCAGCACCACATGTGTGTGCCTCTAAAAATTTTAATAATGACAAGCGTGTCCCTGCCTCTATAAATCTCATTAATTGTGGTCAATCCTTGAAATTAAAAAGCCATCAAGATGAAATATTGCTATTGAATGAAATTTGTATTAGCGTCATACTAAAAATTTGAGTTTTGTCAAAAAAAAACTAAAAAATTGAGTGATAGCACCCTAATTTTTGCTTTGATTAGGACCGTGACGGGTAAAATAGTTTGGATACTATTTAAATATGAAAATTGGGAGAGTTATACTATTTAAGCGAAAATTGTGTATCGAATATTACTCAAATATAGAAAAATACATTCGTAAAAGTTCCATCTAATTCTTTTTTTTTTTTTTTTTTTGCTTTTAATTATATTTTGATCCTTACAGAAATAAACATTTATCTTAGATATCTTTTTTTTTTATTTTGTAATATGACCACTTTCAATCGATATAAAATTCAAGTAGTTGATCTACCCAAAAACAAATTCAAGTAGTTATGTTATCATGATATCGATTTCTCACCATATAACTATAGTTTAAATATTGTTTAATCTTATTTATCATAGTCATCTACGTTGAGATACTGGCCGGCTAAGTTATAATATGATAATAAGTAAGGGTGACAATCGTTTTGGTTATAACCGGAACCGTTTTGTCAGTTCTCGGTTAATCATTAAGTACTTTGTGCTTATTGTTAATCGCATCGTCTATATTAGACAAAGCAAGGAGAAAGGCCGAAATGGTTGGGTTTGCCGGGTTGGATTGGTAGTGGTCGCCTGATCGGAGGAAAACCCCCCTTTCCCCTGCCGGCTGCCGCTGGATGCCCAAACTGCTGCTGTCGTCTGTCTTCGGTTGTGAAAATACAAAGAGGGCTGAGGAGTAAAGGGATTGGATTAGGTTTTTGTTTAATTGGAATTTCGTTTAAGAATAGAATATATTATTAATGTTTCCACATATAATCAAATAATCGGATGTAGCGTAGCGGTAAAGCTACGCTGTTTAAGCTGAAGGTGCTGGGTTTGATACTTGTGTGGATCATATGTGGGGTATATTTTTTCCAAGTCAAAAAATGACTCATGTCCTGTGACAATGGCAACTAATCTATGTAGTATGATTGGTTAAGATTCTTATCATAGTTGAAAATGACCACGGTTCAAATCCTAGTATGTGTATTTTTTTAAGAATAAATGAGAAACAAATAGATTATTGTGAAGACAAAAATACCCTTCCTACTTTCACTCTCGTTGCAGGAAAATTTGAATGGGGGTGCAGAAAAAATATTCAGCTATCTATATACTTGTAGATTGTAGATTGTTAAATAAATAAATTTTGTAATTACCACCTTACCTTTCATTAAACTAGATTAGTTTGAACCATTAGAATTTAGGATTTTTTTCAAGAAATAACATTGTTTAAAAAATTACAAAAATAGCAATCAATCCAAAAAATTACAAAAAACACCCTTTCTAAAAAACAGCCACCCCACTCAGCGTTTTACACGAAAACCGCTGTGTGGGGCGCGGTTTTCGTGCCAAAACTGCTTGGGTTGGGTGCGGTTTTGTTGACCACAATGGGTAGGGGCGGTTTGGTTCAAAACCGCTGCCCAGCCCACCGGTTTTGGTCCTATTTTTTCGATTATTCCTAATCTAAGTGGAAACTTCAAACAAACGTATCTTTGTGTTCGGGTATCCAATCGTTGCGAAATTTTTTTGATTCCGCATAACTTTTCGAGGTTTTGCAAGCCGATCCAGCCTTCGTCCCGAAAAAATATCGTTTGCTATCCCGAAAGAGCTTTTTTCCGATTCGTCAAACTTTGGACGACCATAACTTTGTGCTCCAAAATCCGAATGTCATGAAAAATATTTCATTTCATATAACTTTTTAAATACAACTACTTTTACTAGGAAGGAATTTTCAAAACATGAATTAATTTTGGATATACAGGATTTTGAGAATAACTTTACCTTCCCTCTTCACAAATCCATGTACATTCCGAAATTATGTCTACTAGCATAAGCTCGCTCGCTATTGCTTCGCGTTGAGCGAGAACTTGATATCTTAAGATTGATAGTTTGAATTTCACCCAAAAGTAAAGAGGTTTTCATCTACAACTCCGTATAGTCGCCGCAGCGATGAACTTTAATAAGGGAGAAAGATCATCGAGCAAATGATTTCTATATTTAATCTTCTCTCTAGTTTATCTTCTTTTGGCTTTGTTTTTTTAAAGTTCATCTTGATTAACTTTTTTATTGATTTTCGGGATTAATAGCAGGTTTGAGAAAGTTCAATTCACTTTGGTCGGGTCGAATTAGGTTGAATACCAATTGGTTTGGGTTCAATTTCATTCTAAAAAAAAAAGAGAAATTAACACAAACACTAAAGTGGATAAAGCTCGCTCATGACCCAAAATTCGGCAACTTCATGTTAAACTCTCTTTGATCAGAGTTTGTAACAAATTCACAACCGACCCGCCAATTACAAAAGAAAATAAAACTCACTCCCGTATGAAAACTTGTAAACATAGGGTTCAATTCGTTTTGATCAGGTTGAATTAGCTAGGTTGGATACCCATAGGTTTGGTTATCAACCAAAATGAAAAGGATAAATAAAACACCACTAAAGTGGATAAACTCACTCCCTACCAAAAACTCTACACACCGAGTTCACTCGCATTGACTGGTTCGAACTGAGTTTTTAACAATTCACACTCGGCTCAACATGTCTTATATAAAATCAGATAAAACTCGCTCTCTATACAAAACTTGTCAGCACCGGGTCCGGGCTCAATTGTCACTCTCAACCAAAAGGAAAAGGAGGAATAAAAAAAATTAAAGCGGACAAAACTCGCTCTCCATAAAAAACTCTTCAATACCGTGTTCAGCTCGCTTTGGCCGGGTTGAATCGAGTTTTGAAGAAATTCACACTCGACCTAACCTACCAATTAACTACAAAAGCATATAAAACTCGCTCTCAATACAAAACGCGTCAATACCATGGGCTTGAGTTCAATTATCATTCTCAACAAAGGATAAAATAGAAATTTAAAAATGCTAAAATCGGGTTCAAAGTCGCTTTGACTTGGACGAATTATGTTGGATACCCATGAGTTTGAGTTTAATTGTCATGCTTAACCAAAACGAAAAAGAAAGATAAGAAAATACTAAAGAATATGCAACTTAGTCCCGATACCAAATTCGGCAACACAAAGCAAATTTGATATGGATTTTCTGTAGTGGTTTTGAAACACAGTGGACGGGTACATTATTGGGCGTATGCAAGGATTGCGCATAATAGATATGGTATGGATGTGGCAAAGGTGGAAGAGGAAAACTTATGATTTCGTCCATAGTGTTTCGAGATGGGTAATTGTTGCAATAGGGAAACCAATGAACAATAGATGAAAACTTAGTAGGCAATTAATATATAAAAACCTTGATGGAAGATGACAACTTATGATTGCTTCGATAGTGTTTCGAGATTGGTAATTGTTGCAATAGGGAAACCATAGGTGGAAGAGAGATAGTGTTTCGAGATGGGTAATTGTTGCCATAGGGAAACCAAAGAACAATAGATGAAAACTTAGTAGACAATTAATACACAAAAACCTAACATTAGAGAACTAATTGACAATAGATGTAGACCCAACAAACAATAGATGAACACATAGGATATAGAGTAAGAGAGTGGGGCAAAGCATAACTTGGAACTTTCCCACTTGCACTTGAAGGAGTGTGAGAGCCACTAATGAATAGTAACTCAAACCTATATATTAATATATTAATTGATGAAGAAAATTGTAGTCCTGAAAAATTTATGCGAAATAAAAAAAAATTCATGACGTTCGGATTTTGGAGCACAAAGTTATGGTTGTCCAAAGTTTGACGAAATCAGAAAAAGCTCGTTCAGGGTAGCAAACGACATTTTTTCGGGACGAAGGTGGAACCGGCTTACAAGATCTCGAAAAGTTATGCGAATCAAAAAAAAATTGCTATGATCAGATACCCGAACACAAAGATACGTTCGTTTGAAGTTCCCACCTAGGTTAGGAATAATCGAAAAAAATATGACCAAATCTGCTAGGTTGGGCAGCCGTTTTGAACCAAACCGCCCCTACCCGCTGCTGTTAAGGATGGCAATCCAACCTGAAACCATGGGTATCCTACCCGATCGTAACCGGTCAACGTGGGTAATTACCCGCTTTGACGGGTTAGGGCCAGGTACGGGTAATACATGGTTGTAAAAATGCGGGTAGGGTACGGGTATGGTAATTGCTAATACCCACCCCATTATGCCCACCCCGCTAACTAAAGGGTAGAAGGAAGAACAAATATTGAAACTAGAACAAATATGATGTATTGTGCTTTTATTTGTTTGGATTGTAGAAGCAAGAACAACTATTATGTGTTTTCGGTTTTTATTTATGTGAATTGTTGTAGCTAGAACAGTTACAAGTATTGTCAATTTTTAATGGACAACAGTATGTATATGTCATTTTTAATGGCAAAAAGTGCGTCCTTTTCACCTTGTCACCTTGGGTGTACTTATTCTTCAAGTCATTCATCTCAGAAAATCAACCTACATATAATCAAAACCCTCTTTCCCACGAATTATTAAAAGAGAAACAAAAAAAAATGAAAACTAATGAGATATATAGTTCAGACTTTTGTTTACCTGCATGGTATCTTCTCTCGGCTTTAGCAAATCCATTCACAGCAATCTCTATCTCTGATTCAGAACAGTCATAGAGACCGCCCATCGTAAGCTGCCTGAGGCACTCGGTATCAGTCATCATTTTATCATATTGTTTCATTGACAAACTCTTCATTTTCACGCATCGTAAGCTGCCTGAGGCACTCGGTATCAGTCATCATTTTATCATATTGTTTCATTGACAAACTCTTCATTTTCACGCGAAGAACCCACTCCTTCATCATCCAAGGAAGGACATTAAAGTCTCCTTTCACGTATTGCTCCATCAGTTTCTTCAAATCTAAATACCATCATAAACTTTGAATTGGAAAGATAAAAAATGAAAGATCCCCAATTTCTGTTTAGACGAATCATCAGCTAGAGATGTAAAGCAAAGTAAGAAAGGACTTGTGATGGTTCTTTACCAAATTCATTGTCCCCGATAGATAGCTTCCGATTAGCACAAGAACCGCCTACGTAGAGCAGGACACTCAGTCAACAAAGGAGAAATATATGTATAAGTTCATATTTTAGGATTCGTACTCGTGGTTACCCGAATACACGTGGTTATCTGGTGGGTAGGGTATGGTTATGTCATTTCCACATCCGGTGGTTATTTAATCGGGTATTTTAGGAGGCTCTACCCGGCAGGTTAGGAGTTGGTATAGGGTGAACCCGCACCTAACCCTACCCATTGTCATCCCTAGCTACTGTCAACAGAACCGGCCCTAAACCAAGCAGTTTTGATCGAAAATCGTACCCCCAACCAGCGATTTTTGAGAAAGGGTGTTATTTTTGGAATTTTCCCGAGATTAGGTGCTATTTTTGTAAAAAAAAAAAAATTAATAGTATTATTTCTAGAAAAAATCCTAAAATTTAATGAGACTCCATGACTGAGATCATGACTACTGCCTACTGGACCTCCTTTGTCACCTAATCTTAGCCCAATTGAGCAATAGTTTAACCCACGGTTTGTCGGCGAGACATATAACCACGGCATCACTTGTCATTACAAAAACCATAAAACTGACAAGGACCCGCACCGGCAGCAAGCTACCTGTATTACCCAGTAGCTGAAGCTTCCTTTCTCGTCCTCGGTTTTAACCTTTACACTGACAGAATCCCGACAGTAGAAGATGCAGAGGACAGAAGAAGATTCCTCCCCAAATTCACGGTCTTTAATGTCCAAAAGCTGCTTGCTTCTCTAAAAACCTTCCGTGGCATAAACATGTGACTCAAAAAGATTCCTCTGCTCCTATTACAATAAACAAAATTTCTGTTGCAGCCTCTACATACACACACGCACGACTACATACTCTACATACATGATTTGCCCCCATTCACCATCTAATCCTAACACAGTCAGGATTACCACAGCACAAATGGGGATTCGGGGGACTTTTTCTGCATATGCTGCGGCCAAAATCAGCCATTGCCCATTGGCATGACAGCAGAGCCTCTGAATGAATGAAGAATCAAACACAATAACACATACAAGATGATACACAACTCGGAATCTGGGTTCTCCACAAATATCCTTACCGATCATCGAGTTCTGGTTTTTTCGATAAAGATCTGTTTGTTTGAGCTCCACTCTCGTATCCGCTGCTGTCACCTGACTCCATCACCTGGCTATCGGTTCTGAAACTGTCTCGATTGGGGCGGCTTTGATCCTTTCCAGTTCGACGATCCTGAATTAGAGACATGCCTTGGGTTAGACTGTTACATTATGAGTACTGTACTCTACCAAATCCTACTTTTCCAAGTAATTTTTGCATCTTTGGTTCTTGACAGAAATCTACATGCTTACATCTCGGAATGGGAATTCATCAGCTTCCAGCATATGGATCACATGCCCGATCTTCGGCCTTTTCTGAGCATTTGGATCCACGCACCTTAGAGCTACTAAAAGGGCACGCTTCAATGCTCTTGAAGACGGCTTCTTGGGCAATCTAGGATCCAGGACGCCCTCTGCATTCCTATTCGTCACCATCGTTTTAAGCCACTCAACTAGGTTCACCTGAAACACATTAATCCCCCTAGTTAATGCCATTTACAGCAACAATCAATCAAATCTAGTTGAATGAAAAACTAATTAACCTCTCCTGGCGGGCGACTGTAATCAACCGGGTTCCTTCCAGATATGACTTCCATGAGAAGGATTCCAAAACTGTACACATCGCTTCTCTCGTTCAACATCCCTGTACTAGCATACTCCGGAGCCACATACCTGGGGGAGAATAACATAAACCTGATTACACTAACCCACAATGGAGAGGACAAAAGAAAGTTGTGGAGCAAGAGAATAGCGAGGATGCACTAGACTAACCCGAATGTCCCCATTACTCGAGTCGTCACATAACTGCTCTCCGATCCCAGAAGCTTTGCCAAACCGAAGTCGGAAACTTTCGGATTCCACTGCTTATCGAGCAAAATGTTGCTCGATTTTATATCGCGATGAACCACCTTTGGCTCGAGCCCCTCGTGCAAGTATGTTAGCCTAGGGTACACAAAGTTCTTAGAATTTGACTAGAAAAGAGAAACATCATGTTGAAAATCAGTCAATTTTATTTACCCTTTGGCAGTCCCAGTGATTATATTCATGCGAATCTCCCATGTGAGAGGGCTGCAAGGGCCAACATCACCATGAAGCCATTGCTCCAAGTTGCCATTATCAACATACTCATAAACAAGCATCCTAAACAAACACCAAAAGAAGAGAACACGCCAATTGATCACCTTAAGACAGAATCCTGATTTTCAGCCATGAAATTGAGAGTTCATTGACTTACCTATGAGCACCTTCAGCACAATAACCTAGCAACCTCACCAAATTCTTATGCCGCACCCTTCCAATTGCTTCCACTTCAACTTTAAACTCCTTCTCGGCTTGACCCCTAAAGGAACACCCAAAAAGCCACAAACTTTAAGCATCCAGAACAAAAAAACAAGGTAGGAAAAACTTAAACCAGACAATCCCCTCCTCCTTCTGCATGCAGATGAAAAGGGCACTCCTGATTTGCACTAAAGTTCCCAACTTTACCTGTTGTTGAGCAGATTCTTGACTGCGACAGTGGTTTTATCTTCAAAAACTCCACGGTAAACAATCCCATACCCACCTTCCCCAATCACATTCTCGTCGGCAAATTCATTAGTAGACAACTCCAGCTCCCTCAGAGTATACCAATGTCCCCAACCCAAATGTGAAACCTCCGGCACCGTCATCGCACCCTGGTCGCCGGACCTGGGACCCGACCGGGCCTCCCCGCTCCCGTGACCCGACCCGTAAGAAATCCGGTGGTCCTTCCCAATCTCGAACTGAATTCTGTTGCGGGAGTCAGAGGAAACAGAGCCCTGCTGCTGTTGCTGATACGGAGACGGGTTTGGATCCGGGTCGGGCTTCGGATTCAACCCGGGAGGAGGAGGATGAGGAGAAGGGGCCGGGTCGACCCGGATCTCGGTTATCTCCTTGGAGACATTTGGGATAATCTGGTTGTTGATGGGTGAGGACTTAAATTGAGAAACAGAGGAAGAGAGACCATTACTACTAGTATTAGCGTTGTTGGTTCTTCTGTTGCGCTTTGATGTGAACCAGAGCGAGATTAGGAAGAGGAAAACAACTATGGCGGCTCCCACGCAGATACCCACCACGACCCACAATCGCAAACCGAAGATTGAAGTCTTCTTCGATAGCTCATTGTTCAGAAACGAACCGCTCGACATTTTACTCTGTTTTTCCCCCCTTCCTTTTCTTCAACCTCTGTCTTCTCTTCAGACAGAAATTTCTGCCAAGAAAATGGAAGGGAGGGGAAGGCAAAAGAGACAGAAAGTGGGCGTGTTGCAGAACTGAGACACTGATTGAAAAGAAAGCGTTGTTTGTGTACAGAATGAAGTAGGTGGGCCGCTCTGTGAAGGAGAGGGAGCAAGCTGGTGTGAATGGGACCTTGTGGACTATGGTAGTGATTGAAAATTAAAATGGATTCTTATCATGAGAAGAAGAAGAAGAAAGCAAAGAATTGATTACGAAATGGTTGAATCTTGTTAGTCATTAAGACACTAATGCTGGCAGTCGGCTACTGTAATTAATGGGGAATGGAAGGAATCTCAAGCGACCACTTGGATATTGATTGTGAATTTAATGGTGTGATTAAGGAAGGGAATTGATAAAGGTCGTCCTTAAAATTACTATTGATCGTCCTAAAAAATAACAAAGTTACACTTTTAACCTTTTGACATTTTTAGCAAACAAACATCACTTTAACTAAAAAAAATGAAAAACACTCAATTTCCCACACTCTCGAATTCATCGTTGACATTCTCGAGTCGTAATCGTTGAGAATACGTCCGAATCATGAGTAGCGACTCCGACGAGGTAAAAATTTCCAAAACCCCTCAACCGAAGCCAATTTTCGGTTGTACCATGGCTCAACCTAAGGCAATTTTCGGTTGTACCATGGACCAACCGAAAATTGGCTTCGGTTGAGCCATGGTGCAACCGAAGGTAATTTTCGGTTGGTCCATGGTACAACCGAAAATTGCCTTAGGTTGAGCCATGGTACAACCGAAAATTGGCTTCGGTTGAGGGTTTTTGGGTTTTTTTGGATTTGTTTGGTTTATATCAATAATTTTCTATTCTTTTACTACGATTTATGATTCGGTCCATAAGATAATTTGTTGAATTTTGGTTTATATATTTTTTTAGATTTATGGAAGGGGAGGAGTTTTTTGTTTTGTGTTTGATTTTGAAATTCAAAATGGGCAATTTGGTAAATTACATATTAAGTTAGGACGATGGTTAGTAATTTTTAGGACGACCTTTAACCATTCAGTTAAGGAATTGGGTTTGATTGTCTTGTTCAGTGGGCCGCTCTTTGGGGATCTGGAGCTGGTGGTGGCTTCTTTCTTTGGTATTTTAGAAGAAGATTTTTGGCTTTAGGGTAGGGTTTGGTTTTGACGTTGAATTTTGCTTTTTGGGATGCGTCTTTGGGGCCTTGTTTGTATATTGTAGTGGGGAAGAGGATATCAATGGTGTCTATGGTGGAAGGACGCGGCAAAAGCTAATTCATGATTAAGATGAGAATCGTATAAATGGATTAAGAAGTTAGGGAATTAGTTGCTTTTTGGCTTTTGTCTCAAACTCATTTGGTCTGACATGGTGGAGGTCATTTATATATCATAATGTTTAGTAAAAGGAATCGGTACATGTTTAATATATGATTTTCGGTGTTTTGGATTATGATTTTCGGTGTTTTTGTGACAAATTAAATTTATTTGTGCGAATTTAGTATAAGAGAGCTAAATAATCTTTACTTAACATTTTGCTTAAACTTGATTGAGTTACTCATAAGTGATGTTAAGAACTACTTGATCTCAACAAGTTGAATTGTTCAACATGATCAAAAACAGTCTAGGAGGTTGAAGTTTATATAGGCTCGCTATACTACCTTCTTCATTCCACGATTACTATTAATGATGAATTCATGAGAATTGGAACATGATTCGTCCAAGATACTCTAATACCAATTTAGAGCTAGTTGTTCTCGACAACTTGTCTGATCAGAAAAATGTCTCAATATAAATCTTATAACATCATTTTCTTACAGGCGGGATGGTCTCTTAACTTCAAAAATATAGTCTAAGAATAATCATAAGTTACTTGCGAATTTTATAAACAAATGGATTGATAATTCATTTACCTCCACATACTTGGCATTTGAAGTATGAATGCCTTATTATTAATACTCCACTTAATATAAAAATAAGCATTGCTTATAGTCATAGAGGTCAATATGTAGGTGTAGAAATATCAAGTTTGGACAACCGACATGAACATTACGCGCTAATCATGATTAAAAAACAATTTACTCGTTAAGAGTTTAACACAATTACGCATATGTTTTGATGATCTTGAGGTTTTGTGGGGGATTCTTCGGCAGCGGCAAAGCTGACAGAGCCATTAACTTAAACCACAGACAAGATGTCCGCAATTAATTCCACATGTGAGTTGTGACTGACATTTGCGATCATATGTTACACAATGAGAACATATGCCAGCAAAGGTGGCGAACCATCAATATATATGGGCCGTCTTGTTTGTTGTCTTCTGGGCCCAATCGTCGATACATCACTATGTATCCATATCCAACAAAGGCCCTTCCGTGTTCCAAGTGTAAGAGGGTCCATTTTTTATGTTGGCGACTTTGACCCACTAGCAAGGAAATGGTTGGACTTTATAGTTCCTACATTCCATGATTGATTCGGAGACGGCTGACGTAGAGTTGGCACATGTAGAGATTGTAACCCGCTCGTTGGGAAGATCCATTCATTTCATTTCCAATATTAAGAGAGGTTTCAAAAAAGTGTCAAAGATTCTAACCCGCTCGTTGGGAAGATCGAGAGTCAAAACCAACATTACGAGTGATCCAATCTTGTTTTCATTGTGTTTTGCTAGGCGGCGAAAAACACGAGACAATGGATTGATAGTGTAGTGCCATCATGGCCGAATGTTCAGGCTGACCTTCGATGACCATGTAGTATGACGATCAAAGTAATCGATTTTCAATTCTGATTCTTGTCCTATCTCAATTCCTACAGTGTTGCCCGCAATTTCTTGTCTACATCAAGCTAACTACACTATGATATTTCTCGTTTCACATATATTTATTATAAAAAATTTCATGGCTAACATATACAATCATCCTATTAGTACGAATAGTTTGTTGACCTAGTTAAGAAAGAGGCAAATACACTTTCGTCCTACCTTTAATCCAACTACACTAATTACATATTTTTTCCTTAGGATTATACTAGCAAATAACCACAGATTTCTCACTTGGGTTAAAGCCGATAAATATGGAAGCTAGAATAACAAAAGAAGTGGAATGAAAAATCAATCAAATATAACGAAATCATAATCTGAAAATTTTGGAACAACTCTAGCTCCACCAACCGTTAAAAAAACAAGGGCGTTCTACCACTCATAGCAAAGGAAAAACACATAGTTACAAGAGCTAGGATTTAACCAATAGAATCTTCTTTGTCTAGATATTATATATCAGACACAGAACATAACACTCAAAATTAATCACCCCACATTTGCATGTCTATATTATGAATGAAACTTCAGCATCTACAAACCAACACTACTGCATCTCATCCTTTTGCCCCCTATCTAGGTTTATATAGTATAGCACGTCAATCCTTTGCGGGACTTGATCCCTTGCTTGAAGATCGAGCTAGCTTGAATTCCCATCCTCAACACGATAACAACCACAAGTTCATCTCTCCAGCTGCGAGCTTGAACGTATCTTCCACCGACAACGACGACTCTGGAAACTGCCCGCAGCTACCTCCACCTGCCTACAAAATTTCAAACACAAAATCCAGCCCACGTAGATTCAGATGTTAGAACCTGAAGATCTTATATCACATACTAACTAGCTATATATTTATATATAGTGACTTCTACGATATTCTATGTATTTCTAATTAATGTGCATGTTGTCGTGACTGTTTCAATGGATCGAACAATAGAAGGCATCGACAGAACAAAAAAAATGAAATCAAGAAAGGAAACAAGACACACGATGTGTGTAATTAAGTTAGTTCATTGACAGCGAGACCTCATGACTTCCATCCGTCACCAGATAGTCTGATTCAAATCGTATCAACACATGCAGTACTCACATGGGCGTGAATCATGTAGGTGCAACGATGGTGGCCCGAGGAGATATGAGCAGAGACAACATCCAAGCCGTGCTTCTCCAGTATATGCAAGATGGTAGCAAGCAGCCCTTGCTTCTTCGCCGAACAAATACAGATTTGGGCATCTTCCCCCCACATGTTGAGCACCACGTTGGGAGAAAACCACGTCTGGAAACCTGACGGTGGAGTACTTGTAGTGATCATCGACGGCGGAGGGAAGGGCTTCGACGGCCCTTGAGAAGCCATGAATGCTTCCCTCGTACAAGATTGATCGGCTGCTACTGCAAATGGTAGTTGTGGTGTTGCGGCTTGTGATGTGGTGATCACTGAAACTGCAGACGGCTCGCTGTCGAGGTTTAGGAGTCCTTGGAGTTTTTCGAGCTTCTGCTTCTCGAGGGCTTGGAGGGTTTGGTGGAGGGTCTTGATGTAGCTTATTGCCTCGTCCACAATGGTCGACTTGTCCGCCTGTGGAAAAAAAAAGTAGAGTATGTGAAATTTTGCCAAAAAGGTGACAGTTGTGAGGATTTGGAAAATGTAAAAGAATACATAAATTTATGTGGTTCACTAACACAATTTGTGTTGGTTAATTTGTGTACAGTAAGGACCAATTTCGCTATAACTAGAAGATACAAATTACATTTGAGAAGGTGTTTATATCACCTTGTTCATACGACCTACCCTTAATCCAACCTGTAAAGTAAAGGTTACAGACCAGATAGCACCCCATGACTTTCTATCGACGACAAATAATTCAAATCGTAGCAACAATGAACTTTTTTGGTGTACACCATACCAGAAAAGTTATATACGATAGTAGGGTTATTTTATATTAAAACTATGATTGAATCGTGAATGATCCGTTCATACCACTAAAATCATCTACTGTTTGAAGTCCAATATCCAATATTTTCGGTCCAAACAGCCTCTATGATAAAATTTCTAAAAGACATTGTTTTTTTCCTTTTGAAGACAGTCACAGTCACTTTCAATTCATCGGAGTCGCGACCCTGCAGACTGTAGGGCTGGCTATTTGGTCCCGGACTGTTTGGTTTTACCCAAAACCGGACCGTATAACCCGGACCAGGACCGGACCGGGACCAGACTGGGACCGGACCGGGACCAGACTGGGACCGGATAGCAAACAATGCAATCTCATATTCGGGCTTAGGTTTGAGGTAAAAAATCGGATAAAGACCGAATAAGAGACCCCCAACACCTAAAATCAAGATAAAATTGGGATCGGACCGGATCAAAACCGAACTGTATCCAGTCCAATCTTTGATCCTTATATTCCCGAAAAGACCGGACTGGGACCGGATCAATTTGGTCCAATTTAACCGGACCGTATAGCCACCCTAGCAGACTGGATCTTGTAGAAAAGACCCATTTCTCTTTATAGCTAACAGAACAAACAAGAACATTCAAGACCAAGTAATTAATTTCCAAAAGTGAGAGACAAAACAGAAGCCAAAAGTGTCCACCCGTAAAAATGGGCATGCAAACAAAAGCCATCTCTCCTTGTTCTTGGACCTTAGTGCACCTTATTACACACCTACTCTGGAACATCATTCCTTCTGTGAATTCAGTTCCAATTCAGGGTGGCAGGCTGGCAGCAGCCTCAAAGTAACCGCCATGGACTGATTCGCAAGAGCCTTGATCACAAGACGCAAAACTACCCACCAACAAATATACTCTTACCATTCACCACAAGAAACAACACTTTTTGCGACCGAAAAAAAAAATTCGTGGCCAAACCTCATAGTTACCTTGGAAGGGAGTTGAGGGAGCAAGGCCTGAAGATTGGTGAACATGGTCCTCATCCTCTTCCTCCTCTCCCTTTCCGTCCATATATGAACCTGTTGCTCCGACTGATCCCCTTCGCCGCCGCCTTCTTTCACAACACCCTTGCCGCGATTTTTCAGAGAGGAACTACCTCTCTTGTTGTTTTGAGCCACCTTGAGCGCCGCCGCCGGTGTGTCGACAAGGGTGGTAGAGCTGGAGTTACGAGACTTCATTTTTTTGTGAAGAGAAAGGGTTGGTGGTGGAATGGAAAGCGAAGGGAGAAAGTGGAGGAGGAGAAGAAATGAAGGGGGAAGACAAAGAGGAAAGGTGACAAGCTATGGCTAAGAAGGAAGGATGTTAAGAAAGCGACCAAAATACAATCATGAGGGGATGCCGTTATTTAGCTTCAGAACAAAAAACGTAAAACCGACGAAGGGAAGCGCGTCATTTTTTCTCTTCAAGATTTTGCCTGAGGAATGGGTCCACATTCCTATTAATTTTCTTTCCTTTTTTCCCCCTTCTTTGGATTGTGCTTCTTTAGTCCTCCTACTTATCCTTAATCTCCAAATTGAGCCCTTCCGTCATTCTTTAAATGCATTTTGGTCACCAAAATGACTCTTGCTAGTACATAAAAATTAAGAATGGACTTCAACATTATCCAAAAAAAAAAAAAAGAAGATTAGAATGGACTCCAGTCAATGAGTCAAATGGAAATGATCAGTTGGGGGAGAGTCAAGCTTCTTTGCTATGAAATTATATGCATGCATGGTCAAGTAGAAGAATTAACTAAGGAAAGTAATTAAATGATTAATTACTCTATCCAGCTGTGATTTAACTGAAATATACGTTACATTTTAAATTCAAAAGTTGAAATCATTTAAATTTTGGAGGTGTTGAAGAAAATTGATAAGACTTAATAGTTAATATTCTTGTATACTAACTTTGTTGACCGTTGAACAATAACATTTCAATTTTTTGAATGGTGAATGTCGTTCGAAATCAAATTGATGAGAAAAATGGGTCTAAATATCAAATTCATTTTGAACTTTCATCCAACATTTTCGATAATAATGTTGGACTTTTGCTACTATTTGGCGGCCGGACTTCCCACTCATATTTTAATTGTCACGCCATCCTCTCTTAATAAATCCATTAAAGTTGCTTGAAAATTTAAACTGGTTTATATATTCGGATCATTTTCTTTTCATCACTTTCCATGGGTTTCATTGGCGTTGAGAAATCTTGTGGACTTGTTTTGGAATTGCGGAAGCAAATCTCCTCACAAACGCCAACATCATATTTGGGCAAATCGGCTTTGGGGCAAAGATGGGCGAATTAGGGTTTCATGGTTGAATGGTTTCTAATGTTCAAACTTCATTCTTAGGCGGTGACAAACTAGATTTTATATGTAGTGACACTTTCTCAATGATATGTGCTTCCTCTGGACTTTTGATATTAATTAAGTTCGCGTTTGGTGTTTCCAATTAGAATTCACTTCTATGTTGTTACATATTGTATCCTCACCAGAATGGCTAGAATGTTGTAGTGGTGAACTCAAAAGATCAATTTTTTTTTATAAGGGTGATATAGATTTGTATTTCTCATTTTGTGCGTCCTTTTATATTTTTCAAATATAATAATAAATATTTAAAATATGTAATTATAAGTCACTAATGGAGTAATACATTCATGGGGGAAAACAAATGGATACAAGTTTTGTTTTTTATATAAACAACTATAATGTGTTTTTCAATTTTCATATCACGAAAGGATCTAAAAAAGACTTCCATCATTTATACTCTAGAGTATTTATATTTGCATATATCTCATTAAACTTATTGTATTATCAATAAACCTTCTCATATTCTTATATATAAAGTTGAAATAATTTTATTGTTGCCTAGCTAATTACAAATTAGTCACTATAATATATTATATTTTAATACCTCTAATTTAATTTTAATGTAAAATCATTGAATAATTATTTTTTTGCAACTAAATTTTATGAGATTTTGGTACCTACAATTTTTTTTTAATTTACATATTGGTCCAATGTCTAGATTTCACTTGAATCTATTAATCCAATCCGCCAATCCTTTTGAACCAATCCGTGAATCCAATCCACCATAACATAAAAGTATAAATTTAGTTTGTATCATACAAGATGTTGTATCATTCAATTGTAGGAGAAGATTCGACCATTTTATAATTGCTCATTACGTGAAACATCAAATAAATGATAAAAGAGAGACGACTTTAAAATATTGTAAGAGCGAATTTATAAGCTCATTTAGTACATTTACGGGGTACTAAACAAACTTATACTAACTACATGTAACAAAATATGTGATATCTATAGGGGAGTGCAACGGTTTGGTTCAGTCATGAACACCGCGGTCCATTAGTGAAAAGACATCTTAGGACCAAGGACCGGACCATCATACCATTCGGTCCATTTGGTTCGTTTTGGTCCGGTCTAAACATCAGTTCGGTCCATCATTTTTTCAGTAATTGCAAAATTCATGTGGATCAAGGACAGACCGTATTATACTCTGTCTGGCCCGGTCTTGGACCGAACCATTGCACACCCCTAGACATCTAAATAAGCAAGTGTCAATAAACTGTTACGGTGAAAAGGTTTGACTGGTGTATTGACGACCAACTAAAAGAATTGGTCAAAACCTTTCCATAATCTACTTCCTCTTCGTTTCATTTTTCACTCGCTTTCCATAATCTTTTCTTTATTTCTTTCTTTGCTTTCTTCGTCTAACCCTTATAGTATATTATTTTTATGTATTTCTAATCACAAGTATGAACGAGTCCATACACGACTCACCAACAGTCTAGAGAATTAATAATTGAACAATGAACCACTAATTTTTTCAGCTCAATGTCGAGTCCAAGTAAAAATGAATATATATGGTTATTACTTATTAGAAAATCATCATTTTCCACTATGGTATTTGAAGGCGTAAAATTTTAAGCGAGTTCCAGTTTGTATTCATTTTGCTTCTTTCCAGAGTTTTTCTTTTTCACCCGGTCTAAAATTTTCTACAATTTTACATGGAATGTTTGGTGAGATATCTATACATATCAAATAAATAGTTTCCATTTTACTATAAAAAAGTAAATAATTATCATCATAAATACATCGCTATAAAAGGAATTAAGCCTCAACTATACAAATTAAAGTTCGGTATCTAAACTTAATAGATCTTTAGATTTATAACATAAATTTATTTTTTTGGCATATAAGTCCTCAAATTATATATGAAACATTACATTTTAGTACCTAAAATTTTTGTGCATTACATTTTGGTACCTAAACTTTTGAAGTTCTACAAATAGGTCTAATTTTTGTGTGTAATTCAAATACCCTCGAAAAAATGGGTATCCATGCCCAAATCATACACATTTAGATTATGGAAGTAAATATCCACACACTACCCAAACCCATCTACAAACTTCCAAACCCATATATGCATCACTCATACCCTACCCATAATCAATGGGTCTACATGGGTTTAGGTAAATATCATTTATTAGCCAAAATTCTCAAAAAAAAAATTAAATTAGAAATTGACCGCCATATATCTCTTCTTAGTTAACAAAAATTCATTTTAAACTAATAATACTAACAAAACACCATAATGGATAACATAATACATGCCCATACGCCATCTTCCCCGCGCCAAAGCACGACATCGCCACCTAGTTAAAGTAAAAGTCTAATATTCAAATCTCATACGCACAACTATTAGGAATTAATCATTTTCTCAAATTTTTAGGTGTGTGTCGTGTGACACGCCCAAAACGGCCTGGCTCGATTGCGTATTGGGAACCCCTCTATGGTTAGAATCTACTCAATTAGGACGAAAGGTGAGTTCGGGTTTGAGTACTGATTCTCACTTTTAAGAAACATTGAAGATAGTATCCAGTTAGTGAAGTTACTGGTTTGGACATATTGGCCTGGCTCGATTGCGTAATGCCAATAACCTATCTTGGCCTATCGTTGGGTGCCCCCTCGTCATAAGCCACAATATGGAGTGCAACCACCAACAAGTTACAAAAGAAACTTGAAGGGTATCGGAAAATTAGAGAATAAAAAAAATGAAAGTTACTTGGGAAATTCCTCTTAAAACTTCTCAGATTGGGGAGGCTAAGAGAGAGTGTGTGAGTGATTAAGTTTGTATAATTTTCCTTGTTGCAATTCATATTATTTAATTTTTTCAGTAACAAGCAAATGAATTTGGCTCCAAAAAATATGTAGCCTCCAAAATTTAAACACAATAGCATTTCAAAAAAATCTCTCGAAATCTGTAATGTTATCCCTTTGTAATTTGTCAAAAATAGACCCGGAAAAAATCAGCCTAAATCGGTGTTTAATAGACTTAATCAATAGTGAAGAATACCATGAGGCCGAATCCATGATTTGTAGGCTTCAGAATCCAAAAAAATGGTCTTTCAAAAAAATCACCTGAAATCTGCGATGGTACCCCTTTTAAAATCCGCCAAAATCGGTGTTTAAAGCTTAATCAATAGTGAATAATAACATGAGACCGAATCCATGACCTGTAGGCTTCAAAATCTAAGAAAAATGGCTTTTCGAAAAAATTGCCTGAAATTTGTGATGGTATCCCTATGGAATCTGCCAAAAATAGACTCGAAAAAAAAATCGGCTCAAATCGTTGTTTAATAGATTTAATCATCGATAAAGAATAGCCTCAGAGCGAATTCGTGATATGTTACCTTCAAAATCCAAGTAAATTTTCTTTCAAAAAAATGGCCCAAAAAATTAAAAAAAAATGTCATCTGAAAAATCTGTCAAAGTCGGCAATTAATAGACTTCATCATCGATGGAGAATAGCCTCAAGCCGAATCCGTGATCTGCAACCTTTAAAATCCAAGGAAAATGGTTGGCCTTTGGAATTTGCAAAAAATGGATTCGGAAAAATACGACCAATTCGATGCTTAATTGACTTAATCAACTGTGAAAAATAACCACAGGTCGAATCCGAGATCTGTAGCCTTCAAAATCCAAGGAAAATGTCCTTTCAAAAAAATTGCTCGAAATCTGTGATGGTACGCACCCCTATGGAATCTGCCAAAAATGGACCCGGAAAAATTCGACAATCGATACTTAATAGACTTAATCAATAGTGAAGAATACCATCAGGTTGAATCCATTCTCTATAGCCTTCAATATCCAAGGAAATTGGTCTTTCAAAAGTATTTCTCGAAATCTGTGACGGTGCCCCCTTGGAATCTGCCAAAAATGGCCTTGAAAAAATTCCGCCCAAATCATGTGTTCAATACACTTAATCGTCTCTATATAATAGCCTCGGACTGAATATGTGTTGTAGCTTTCAAAATCTAAGGAAAATGGCATTTCGGAAAAATTGCAAAAAATAACGAAAATGCCCTCCGAAAAAAATCTTATCAAATCGGCGATTAATAGACGTCATCATCAGTGGATAATGCCTCAAGCCGAATCCGTGATCTGTAACCTTTAAAATCCAAGGAAAATAGTATTTCTAAAAAATCGCTAGAAATCTATGACGGTAGCCCTTTGAAATCAGCAAAAAATGGACCTAAAAAGTATAACCAAACCGGTGTTTAAAAGACTTACTCAACATTGAAGAATACCCTTAGGTCGAATCTGTGATCATTAGCCTTCAAAATCCAAGAAAAATTATTTTTCGAAAAAATCGCATGAAATCTGTGATGTTACCCTTTGAGAACCTGTCAAAAATGGACCCGAAAAAAATATGTCAAATTGATGCTTAATAGACTTAAACAATAGTGAAGAATACCATCAGGGCAAACCTGTGATATGTAGTCTTCAAATCCAAGGAAAATGGTTTTTTCGAAAAAAAATGTCTGAAATCTGCGATTCATTTGTAATATGCCAAAAATAGCCTAAAAAAATTATGCCTAAATTGGTATTTGATAGACTTAATCATTGCTAAAGAACAGCCTCAAGCTGAATCTGTGATCTGTAGCCTTAAAAATCTAAAGTAAATGACATTTCAAAAAAATCGGCTAAAATTTACGAAAATGCCCTTAAAAACCGCTCAAATATGAGATTAATAAACTTCATTATTGGTGAAGATTAGCCTCAGGCAAAATCTGTAATCTGTAGCCTTCAAAATTCAAGAAAAATGGCACTTTCGAAAAGTTGCACAAAATATTACGAAAATGCCCTCCAAAAAAATTCGCCCAAATTGGCAATTAATAGATTTTATCATTGGAAGATAATAGGCTCAGGTCGAATCCATTATCTGTAGACTTCAAAATCAAAGGAAACTATTCTTTCAAAAAAGTCGCCTGAAATCTGTGATGGTACACCATTTGGAATCTGCCAAAAATTGTCGCGAAAAAAATCGGCACAAATCGGTGCTTAATAGACTTAATTATCGGTGAAAAATACCCTTAGCAAATTCGTTATCTGTAGCCTTCAAATTCCAAGGAAAATGGTATTTCAAACAAATTTATCTTTAATAGAATTAATTATCGATAAAGAATAGTCTGAGAAATACTCCATGATCTATAGCCTTCAAAATCCTAAGAAAATTGGTTTTCGAAATATAGGCTTATATATGTGACTGTGATGGTACCTCTTTTGAATCTGCCAAAAATTATCGCAGAAAATCCGCACTCATCGGTGCTTAATAGACTTAATCATAAGTGAAAAGTAGCCGCAGCCTTCAAAATCCTAAGAAAATTGGTTTTCGAAATATAGGCTGATATCTGTGACTGTGAGTCTGTGATGGTACCTCTTTTGAATATGCCAAAAATTGTTGCGGAAAAATTCGCACACATTGGTGCTTAATAGACTTAATCATAGGTGAAAAGTAGCCGCATGTCGAATTTGTGATTTGTAGCAATCAAAATACAAGGAAAATGGTCTTTCAAAAAAAATCGCCTGAAATCTGTGATGGTACTTTGGAATATGCCAAAAATGGTCCCGAAAAAAATCTACCCAAATCGGTGAAAAATAGCCTAAGACTGAATCCGTGATTGATATTAGTCAAATTCCAAGAAAATGGGCTTTCAAAAAATCACTAAAAATTATGAAAATGCTCTCCGATTTTTTTTGCCCAAATCACCGATTAATAGAATTTATCATTGATGGAAAATAGCCTCACGCCAAATCCTAAATAAAAGCATGAAATCTGTGATGGTAACCCTTTGAAATCTGCAAAAAAATGTCCACGGAAAATTCTGCCAAAATGGATAGACTTAATCATCGGTTAAAAATAGTCTCAATTCGAATCCGTGATTTGTATCCTTCAAAATGCAAGGCAAATATCTTTTCAAAAAAATCGTCAAAAATCTGTGATGGTACCCTTTTAGAATCTACAAAAAATAACCCCGGAAAAAATTCACCCAAATCGGTTTTTAATAGAATTAATCATTGGTAAGGAATAGCCACATGACAAATATGTGATCTTTAGCCTTTAAAATCCTGAAAATTGGCTTTCAAAAAATTGCTTGAAATATGTGATGGTACCATTTATGAATCTCCCAAAACTGCCCTTGAAAAAAATAGCCAAAATTGATGCTTAATAGACTTTATCATCGGTGAAGAATAGTCTCACGCCGAATTCGTGATTTGTTGCCTTCAAAATCAATGGGTTTTCAAAAAATCGGCCAAAAAATTATAAAAATGCCCTCCGAAAAACATACGCCCAAATCGGCGATTAGTAGGCTTAATCATTAAAGAACAATAGCATCAGGCTGAATCCGTGACCTGCAGCCTTAAAAATCCAAGGAAAATTGTTTTTCAAAAAATTGTCTGAAATTTGTGATGGTACCCATTTGAAATCTGCCAAAAATGGCACCGGAAAAAAATCCACCCAATTTGATGTTTAATAGACTTAATCATCGGTAAAAAATAGCCTCGTTCTGAATTCGTGATCTGTAGGTTGTAGCCTTCAAAATCCAAGGAAAATGACTTTTCAAAAAAATCACATGAAATCTTGATGGTACCCCTTTGGTATCTGCCAAAAATGGAATCGGAAAAATCCGCCCAAGTCGATGCTTAATAGACTTAATCATCGGTGAAAAATAACCACAGACAGAATCCATGATCTGTAGTTTTCAAAATTCATGGAAAATGACCTTTTGAAAAAATTGCATGAAATATGTAATAGTACACCCTTTTGGAATCTTCCAAAAATGGTCACGGAAAAAATCCGCCCAAATCAGTGTTTAATAGACTTAATCATTGGTGAAAAATAGTCTAAAACAATATCCATCATCTGTAGCAGTCATAATTCAAGAAAATTACTTTTCAAAAAATCACTAAATTTTTTATGAAAATACCCTCTGCAAAAACGGGTTAAAGACACCTTTGGTCACTGAGATTACTAAATCGGGACATGTTTAGTCACTAGAAAAAATTAATATCAATTTTAGTCACTCGAATTACTGAAACAGGTCACATTTAGTCACTCTCCGTTAGTCTCCGTCCAACTTCGTTAATGAAGTCCGTTAAGTGCTGATGTGGCAAACAGAATTGCCTTATAAGCCAGATATAACCCAAGAAAAATAAAACCCGACCCGCCACGTCATTAAACCCAACCCAAGACCCAACCCAACCCAACCAAACCTTTCTTCCTCCTTCCTCTCACCTCCTCCTTTCCCCAAAACCACCACTGCAGCTGCTCTCCTCCTTTCTCCCACCTCCTCCTGCAAACCTATTCAACCTAACCCAACACCAAATCTGTTCGTCTCCTCTGTTACATTTCTTCCTCCAAATCCCAACCCAACCAAAAAAATCCCTTTCCCATTTCTCTCCACAACAATCTGATCTACATTCACAAAAAAAAAAAAAAATCAAAAAGCCGGTTGTTACAAATGCTTTGCCGCAACAAGCTACAATCGATGAATCCAGACCGCTGACGATCGGGATCTCCGGACCCAAGACGTGAGGAAGTGCCGAAGTGGAGCAGATCTGAAATCAACCATTCCCGCATCCCCAGCCGTCGTCTGGAAGCGAAAGAAAAAGGCGACGAATCAGCTGGAGTCAAAGCACCGCCTCATTCAACTCCGGCGACCATCTTGTCGAGAAACCCATATCGACAACAACAAAAACATCACTGCCAAACATCTCCATCCGACAAATCTGAAGTCGGCTCGGCCATAACCTACCGTCGAGAAATCCGACGACCAGCATCATCATCTTCCCGGCGCTCGTACTCAGTCCGGTCAATCCTTCTCTCCGGCGACCATGAGAGAAGCCGCCAAGTCCGATTCGCAGACGAACACCGGCATATCTGTAATCCCGCTACTAGAACTCCGTTCTTGTCAACTCAAACCCAAAAATTTTAGAAGCCCAGCCGGCGGTTTTGAATCAGGAAAAGAAGTCATCGCTACTGTTGTTGTTGCTGAACGTCGGCCGCGAAGAAACCCTCTGGGAACTGAGAATTCAACCCTTTCAATTGTTGCTTTTTCCTTGATTTCTTTGAATATCTCCTGTTAGAGATTGATTACGAGCTTGATGGATTGGAGCAAATTGAAGTTGCGGATGACGGTGGTGTACTGAAGAGTTGCAGAATCTTTGGAGACGTGAAAAACGATTGGGTTTTGTATGGGATTGGAGGAAGAAATCAGAAGGGAGAGATGGGGGGAGATGGAAAGGAAAAGGAGGAATCGGAGAAGAGAAGTGGAATCAGAAAGGTTGGGTTTGGTTTATGTGTCGGGTGGGTGCATGGGTTGGTTGGGCATATGACATGGCGGGTTTAGTGACGTGGCGGGTCGGGTTTGACCATTTCCGACTCAAAACGGCGCTGACTAGGCACCTCTGTTTGCCACATCAGCACTTAACAGACTTCATTAACAGAGTTGGACGGAGACTAACGGAGAGTGACTAAATGTGACCTGTTCCAGTAATTCGAGTGACTAAAATTTATATTAATTTTTTCTAGTGACTAAACATGTCCCAATTTAGTAATCTCAGTGACCAAATGTGTCTTTAACCCTGAAAAAACAACTGCGTCTGCTAGTTTCATAGATGTGGTTAGAGAAAACTTCAGAGTTTGGGTATCCCTCTAGTTCTTGCAAACTGTAACCGTCTATATATCTGTAACATCTTCATGGTTTTTGAACAATATGAGTCAACATTATCAAAATAAATTAACATAAAGCTTCCATTTCAGTTTCAGGAAAGCCTTTTCTCGGGTTTTTTAAGCCGAAGAAATGATTTCATTTTCAGTGAACGTCACTCCTCCCATCACTGACAGACTTTTACTCAAGCTTCCTTCCCTCCTACAAATAATTGCTCTACTTTGCCACACCGACACTTCATTTTTTATGCAATTTAGCTAACCCTTTCATTAATCTTGGAAAACTCCTGGCTTTTTTGTCATTGAAGAAGAGGAAACATAGCAGCATTTCTATTGAAGTTAACCAAAGGGTTGTCCTTGTCTGTCACAAATTTGTGATACCCTGTTACAACTTTATAACATCATCAAAAGGCAAAAAGTGTCATTCGTCAGCAACAGCAGCAGTTTTCACTTTCAGTACTAAAGTTGCAGCAGCTTCTATGGTATTCAGCGTAAGAGAGAAACCGAGGAAGGAGGGTAACTGTTGGTAGGCGATCCTGCCGCTGGTGTTAATCAAAAGGGGTCACTTATGAAACCCCCGATCAAGAGGTATTCAAAGCTCGGTTCGTAGTATCTACTTGTGATGCTCCTGCTGCTGCTGATGTACCTTCCCTGCAGATTTCCTTCAGATACAAGAAAAACAAAGAATGGTGAGCTCTCTTGAGGAGGACAGAGTTGGTTAGATTCAGTGACGAACATTCTGAGATTTATACCTTTGGAGATGATGAGGTTAGATTAAGAGACCCATAAAGAACATGGTACGGCTGCTCGAAAGCAAAAGGGTTCTCAGAAGAAGAGGGAATGTTGTTTGTTCCGGAAGGTGGCTGATTCGATACTGTACACTGGTTAGGAAGATTAAGACCAGGTTGAGCAGCAGAGGTTTCTTCATTTGCAGAGAAGGTACCCGTTAATGTAGTGGTATTCATCAGTCCATTTCCTTCTTCGAAACTCAATCCTGATAGAGGCAGTTGCATTGGCTGTAGTAGTCCAGGTAAGCACATTGGATGTAAACTTAATCCATTCCTCAATGTCAACATCTGCAGAAACCCACAATAAAGACAGAAAGATGGATGTTAATGACATGTTAATAACATTCCTCGAACATTCAATAAACCAAAACAATAACATTCCTTGAACTCTAACTAAGCTCATTTGGGGGCAGGAAAACGAATGAAAAGGGGTCCCTTAAAACACATTTTGCAGCACGTTTCTCCTATTGGATTGAAACAACAAGCTCTGATAGAGACCACAGATATCCCTACACCCGTCATTGTCACAGCTGAAACCTAAATTCAACAGAAAGATCATCTTTTCCAGTCAGCTTATGCAATCACACCTCAGACCTGGACCTAACTTACACTTGAAATAGACTTTCAAGAGACTGGTTTGCACTTCTAACCTTTTAAAGAATGAAAAACACATGGCTTCAAGAAGGTGGCAAGCACATGAGAATAAAGTTCAAGCCTTTATAGTTCCGGTAGGGATTGACTTATGGTCGCACATTAGAAGTTAGTGCAAGAACATCAATTTGATGCTTCATTCATTTCATCCCAACTAGACAGGCAAAGTATAACAAGATGGTAAGGTCTGAACCAAGACATAAACTTCTAATGTCAAACACTTCAACAGCTAGATCCATTTGAATGACTCACCAAGATCCTTAGTTCACTGTGATACCATTTGCATGAGGTAAACCAAGATCCAAGCTTTTGGATCCATGCATTACCTTTGCTGGTTGTGACAGATAAGCTTCAGACTAGGAACTAACTACTACATATGATCATCAACCATTTAAAGGGGAAAAGATAACGGACCTGGACTTGGAGCTGAAGCTGCTTCAAGTATTCAATGGCTTCATCCAGCATGGATGCCTTATCCGTCTAATACAAGGAATACGACAAGCAAAAGCCGCAGAACATTCTATCAAGAATCAGTCAACTCCCACCAAAAAAGCTTTTCAATTCAGAGACGAGAACCTTTTATCTCACCTTGTTAGAATTTGGTATCAGGTTCTGTAAAGCTTTCATTTTCTCGTTGATCCTGCTTCTCCTCCTCTGCTCACCCATTTCAGGATAAGATAATTAGGTACAACCCAAACAATTAATTCAAATTTAGATGTCAAACAAAGATAATTAATACTGTTCTGTTATGCTTTTTAGCTGAAAACGGCCTAACCTTTTCAGATAAATTGTGAACTTCTGCTGCTCTGCTCCTCTTGGACGAGCCTCGAGGCTTTCCTCCTGTCTCCGCAGGCATCTCTGACCCTTCTCCGCCCTTAAACAATGGATATCCATATTAAATTAAGATTTAAACCACACTCCTTAATTAGGAAGATTAAACAACTATTAAACCCCATAATCCCTCGCTAAACCCAATAAATTCTTTCCTCGAAGACCTAAAAAAAGAGGCATGAATTCATTCCCAATCTCACCCCACTGTCGCAGCTGAAATCGCCGGACCCGAGATCATTCTCCACGGTCACGCATCCCCGCTTCGATCCCGCCGCCGCGTCGGCGGCGGCAGCGTCCTCGACACCGCGGGGATCTCTGCCGAAGTAGAGACTGGGATCGGAGAAATTGACGCCGGAGTTGGAGCGGTGGTGGCGATCCAGGAACTCCAGCGGCAGGGCGGCGTCCGGTGGAGGTGGGAAGTGGTGCTGATTTGGCGGCGGCGGAGATGAGAAGTGAGGGTGGTGGAACATGAATTTGGGGGAGGAAGCGGAGGAAGTGTTGTGGAGGAACTGGTGGAGGAAAGACGAGATTTCCTCTGTCTCGGTGGGCGGAGGCGGGGCGGCGGAAGGAGGGGATGGAGCTGCACCGTACAGATCCGCCATGGGATTAGGGAGAATTCCGATGGCGAAAAATCTGTTTGAGAGAAGAAGAACCGTCGCTGCCAGATAGATACTCTGAGGAAGAAGAGGGAGGAAAGAAGGAACTAGAGAGAGTGTTGGGTAGCGCGGAATGGCGCTTTGGTCTCCCCTCCTCTTTTTCTGTGCAGACGGAGTTGTTATTTTTTCCTCTGCGAGAGAGTGGATGAGAAAGAGAACTAAAGAAGAGAGGTTTAATGGAGGCTTAATGGAGTGCCCAATCTTTGGTTTGTGCCTTTGTGGAAGACAGTACGGAAACAGGAAGGCTAATCAAATTTCAATTAATCTCCCGCCTTAATCTGATTATATTATGTGCGGGGATTAGTTGGTCTTAATTTCACTTCGTGCCCCCTGACTTTATCCGTATTTGCGAAAATTGACCCTCCATTTTTGGCTTATTGGTTCTCAACCTCGGTTAAATATAATAATTTGGTATCGAGTTTTTTTTTTTTTTATAGGTAACCTGCTTTATATAAAATTATGCAGCACTGTCAGTTACATTATCCAGACTGAGCTAGTCAATTAAGAACACAGGTGGGCAATCAAGCCACACTTCTCTGCTATCCCATCGGGTACCACTGTGAGCCATAATGTGAGCTGCTTCATTAGCTTCCCGCCGAGTGTGACGTACCAACTCAGCACCCAGATTCGCTCGGCCAAAGTAATGCTTGATACTGCTGCAAATGATACCAACTTCATTAGCTATAGGAGCCTCGTCTCGAAGGTAGGTAACCACATTAAGGCAGTCCATTTCTAGCACAATGCGCCTGATCCCCAGCTGCCTAGCCAGCTGAACTCCGAATTCTGCTGCGAGATCCTCCGCCATCTCCACACTGTGTATGCCCCGTACTCTTTTGGCCGCCGCTGCTATGAACCGGCCCTGGTAGTCGCGTATAACAGTCCCGAGACCAGCTCCCTCCCCTTCAGGCAGTAGGCCAGCATCAGTATTTACTTTCGTCCACCCTACTGGCGGCCGATCCCACCTGGCAGGTTGGCTGTCTTCTATGATTTCTTCCTTCTGGTTCCGTTGGTATTCATGGAGGAAAGCCAAAGCTCGCATCACCACTTCATCTTCCGGCCACTTATGTCCATTGAAGCACTGAGCATTTCGTTCATTCCACAGGGCCCATAGCAAAGTTGCCCATTCCTCGAAAACTTCCTTCGGCTGCTCCTTAGCTACCTTCGACATCCATGTCAAGCAATCCATCGTTTCCGGTACGTCAAACACTGCCGCAAGAGGTGACCCTCGCCAGATTCTAGAGCTCCAACTACATTCGCGGAAACGGTGGATCTGGGTTTCCGTCTCATTACAGTAGGGGCAGATGTCACTCCGCCGTTCATTATGCGCACTGATTTTCTGACCTGTAGGTAAAACTTCTCTGGCGAATCTCCATAAGAATTGCCTCACCTTTGGTGGGATGTTCAACGCCCAGAGCTGCTTCCATATTTCTTTGCTTCCCCTGGCTTGGATGCCTTCCTCAGCCACATACCCTTCTAACCACTGTCGATAGCCGTCCTTCACAGTATACATGCCGCGGTCATTATTATGCCAAATGAGCTGGTCCTGTACCTCTCGCCCACGCAGGGGAATGGTGAGTATCAAGCGGACTGTTTCCTGGGGGAAGCATCTCGTCAGCAAAGCCTCATCCCATCGCTCTGTCTCCGGCTCTATAAGATCTCGAACATATGCATCGACAGGAAGCTCCCTTGGGGCCGAAGTGACAAAAGTGCTCGGCCCTTCCGGCAGCCAACGGTCGCCCCAGATTCTCACTTGCTCTCCATTTCCAATCCGCCATCGAAGCCCCTTGCATAAGAATTCTTGTGCCCCCATCAAACTCCTCCAGATATAGCTCGGGTTATACCCAATATTCGCGTCTAGTATCGAGCAGTGTTTATGGTACTTAGCCTTGAGAATTCTTGCTATCAACGATGATGGTCTTTGGCTAAGGGACCAGAGCTGTTTTGCTAGGAGCGCCATGTTAAAGCCCTTCATATCCCTGAAACCCATACCTCCATCCTCCTTCAACATCACCAGTTCTTCCCTGCGCAGCCAGTGTGCTCGCCGCTCACTCCCCTTTTGACCCCACCAAAAATTGAGGATTAACCGATGCACCTCATCTAGGATCCCATCCGGAATCTTAAAGACAGACATGGCGTATGTGAGCTGGGCCTGTGCTACTGATTTAATCAACACTTCACGAGCTGCCGTCGACATCACTCTCTCCTTCCAGCCCTTCAATTTCTGCTTCACCCTCTCTTTGAGACCCTCGAATAGGGCTTTTTTGGATCTGCCCACTTCTGTCACCAGGCCGAGATACTTGTCCTGCTTCTCCACGATCTTCATCTCAAGAGTACCACCCACAACAAGTCTGCTATGTGGTTTAACGTTAGCTCCAAACGAAACTTCTGACTTCTGAAAATTGACAAGTTGCCCTGATTCTCGTGCATATGCCTGTAGGATACTCTTTAACTCCAGGCTCTCCTGTTGTGTTGCCCTGGCAAAAAAGATACTATCGTCAGCAAAAAAGAGATGGGTAATCACCGGGGCTCCCCTAACCACCTCCAGCCCATGCAACCGGCCTTCTGTCATTGCCTGGGTTGTATAGGCCGATAATCCCTCCGCACACAGCAGGAAGAGATAAGGTGAGAGAGGGTCACCCTGCCGAATGCCCCTACTCGGTGAAAAAGTAGGAGAGCGATGGCCGTTGACCAACACAGAATATGAAACTGAAGTCACACCCATCATAACGAGTTTGATCCACTGTTCATCAAAACCCAGGCGACGCATTACTCCCTCCAAAAAATTCCACTCCGCCCGGTCATAGGCCTTGGCCATATCAATCTTCGCTGCAAAGAAACCATGCTTCCATTTTTTACTTTTCTTCATCGTATGGAAACACTCAAAAGCTGCCATGATGTTGTCCGTGATCAATCTCCCAGGCACAAAAGCGCTCTGCTGTGGAGAGATTATCTTGTTCAGCAGTGACTTCATTCTGTTCGCCAGGACCTTCGACACAATCTTGTACAAGACATTGCACAAGCTTATGGGCCTGTACTCCTTTGGGGAGGTCGGCTGCTTCGTCTTCGGAATTAGGGCGATGAGAGTATGGTTTAGGCCCTCTGGTAAAACTCTTGTTGTAAGAATCTGCAGAACTGCAGCTATCACTTCCTCCCCGATAATGTCCCAATATTTTCGAAAGAAGAACACTGATAGGCCATCAGCTCCTGGAGCCTTCCGTTTCCCCATCTGCTTAAGGGCCCCAAAAATTTCTTCCCGAGTAAACGGCTGCAGAAGGGCTTCATTATCCTCATTGGTGACCCGCGGCGAGATCGAGTCAAGCACTGGCCAGGTCATAGGAGCTTCCCCTGCCGTAAACAGTTTTTCAAAATATTGCATCATACATGAGGTAACTCCATCCTGCCCTACATACCACCTCCCTGCTTCATCTCTAATTCTTCTAATTGAGTTCCGTTTTCGCCTGGCTGATGCTTTTCTATGGAAGAAATTAGTGTTCTTGTCCCCACCCTTTAGCCATCCTACTCTTGATCGCTGCTGCCAGTACTGCTCTTCGTTGTCCAAACAGTCCGCCATTTCCCTTTCCAGAGCTCGGCATTGTTCTAAGACTCCCTCGGTTTTTGGCATTCTTTCGAGCGCCCTCAATGCCCGGTTAATCCAATCCTTCTGTTTAGTGAACTGGGGAAAAGTACTTTGGCTCCACTCCTCCAATTTCTGACCACAAGCTGACATTCTATGTAGAATGTTCGATCCACCCAAGTTCCAGGCCTGCTCCACGATGCTTGCACAAGCCATGTGTTTCGACCAGTAAGGCTCAAACCGAAAGGATCGCCCCCATCGAATTTCCACATCTTCGGCTCCTCGAGTGTCACATGTAATTGGGCGGTGGTCGGAGCTTGCCCTATCACAGTGTTGTACCCGGTTTTGAGCAAAAAATTGTCGCCATCCATCATTTGCCACAAAGCGATCAAGAGGCTCCTCTATGTAACCTCCATAGGCCCGCCTATTCTCCCATGTAAAAGGGTAACCATGGAAGCCCAAGTCTTGGAGCCCTGCCTCTCGGAGACAGTCGTCAAAATTGCTCATCTCTTGTTCATGAACTCCTCTTGATGAGGACATCAATGGGCCAGTCACACGTGCTAAGGCAAGGACATTGAAGGAGAAGCTTGCGACATATTTGGAGAGCTACTTTGGAGCCATGGATGTGGAGCTATTTCGAGGGAAGCCATATATGATGATTCGAGTGGAGGAAGAAGGAGGAAGTGCTGAAGAGAAGGCAGATTGCAAGAAGCAGCCTTAACGGGTTTGCTTAACGGGTCCAGGCTTAACGGGTTTGCTGGGCTGTTTCCGAGTTTCCTTGTTTTAAAGTCAGTTTATGATTGTTTTTCCATGTTGGAGTCGGATTTGGGTTGTTTTTTGCCTATTTAAAGGGCTGAACACGTTGGTTTTACCATTAGACGATTATTATTGAATTTCAGAGGCTAAAGCCGAGTTCCCTATGCGGAATTTGCCCTAATTACTCTGTCGAGAATCTCCAGAGTGCTAGAGCGACTCTTATCAGCTAGGTAATCACCCTGGTTGTGGCGAGCTACCCATATCGATTGCCCTTTATTCCGAGTTGAATCTGTCCGATCGATTCATATATCGATTGCCCTTATTCACGGGTGAGTACTGTCCGATCGATTTCCATCCTATCTGGTTCTGTTTGGTTCGAGAAGCTTGACCCTGCGCAACTTTGATTATATCAAGTGGTATCAGAGCTAAGGTTCAAATCAGTGGCGTGTTCTTGAAGTTTTTGAAGATCTTGTGTGTTCTTGTTTGTGTTCTTGGTGGTTTTGTGCGAGTTCTTGAAGGTCTTGGCGTGTTCTTGAGCCGCAAGACAGGAGGTTGTTTGTTCTTGGGAGTTCTTGGTGTTTCTTGCGAGGCAAGAAGCGGGTTGTGCGAGTTCTTGTTAAGTTCTTGTGTTCTTGGAGTTTTCTTGCATCGCAAACATGGAAGCAGCACTCGAAGCGATCAGAAATCAATTGGAGAACATTGCTCGTGCTCAAGAAGAGCAAACCGCAAGGCTTGCCGAGCAAGCCACGAGGATGGAGGCTGTCGAAACAAGGCTCCAGCAGCCGGTTGTGGTTGATGCAAACCCTAACCCTAGACCTCGACAAGAAGAAAGGGGAAGGGAAAACCGAGCTCCTCCACCCTTGGTTCACGAAGTACAGCGTCATATGCGCCAGCATAGACGCCTTGGAATGCCTCGAGCTGAAAGGAGAGGGCGGCAGCAACATCATGAAGAGGAGTTTAATGACGAGGAAGAAGAGGGCTTTGAGGAGGATGATGATTTGCGAAACCTCAAGGTCACGATTCCACCTTTTCGCGGTACCACGAACCCTGATGCTTATTTGGATTGGGAGCGAAAGATGGAACTAGTGTTTGATTGTCATAACTACTCCGAGAAGAAGAAAGTGACATTGGCTGCCCTAGAGTTCTCGGATTATGCACTTGTTTGGTGGGATCAGTTGGGAACGAAACGAAGGAGAAACAGGCAGCGTCCTATTGAGACGTGGGATGAGATGAAAGGAATTATGAGGGATCGGTTTGTACCGAGTTCCCATTTGCGAGATATGTATCAAAACCTCCAGCTTCTCCGGCAAGGAACTAAAAGCGTTGAAGATTATCACAAGGAGTTGGAAGTGTTGATGATACGTGCTGATGTGAGAGAGGACCGCGAGGCTACCATAGCTCGTTTTCTATATGGTCTCAATCGAGAGATCAAGAACGTGGTGGAGATACAACCGTTCCTTGAACTTGAAGATTTGGTGGATATGGCAAGTAAAGTGGAACGACAGCTTCGAAATAGGAGGTTTCAACCCTCCATGAATTCCACACGTTCAAGCCAAGGAGTTGCAACCAATCCTAAGCCGCAACTGCCCGTGAAAGAAGCTCCTAGACCCGCGGCAAGGGCTGATGGTGCAAATCCAGTTATGAAGCAAGGTGGATCGTCGGGGGAAATTCGTTGTTTCAAATGCCATGGAAGAGGACACATTGCGAGCCAGTGTGCCAATAAGAAGACCCTGATCTTGCTTGATAATGGTGAGTATGTATCGGAGGAAGAGGAAGAGACCACCGATTATGATGTCGATGAGTCTATGGAAATGGAACCACCTCCTGGCAGCTTGTTTGTAGCACGGAGAGTATTGTCTGTGCAGCCTAAGGAGGAGAGTGAACAGAGAGAAAATATCTTCCATACGAGATGTGTAGTTGATGGGAAGTTGCTGTCTCTAGTGATCGATGGAGGCTAAGCCTCTGTCTCCAAGTGAAGTATATCGAGATCAACTCCAAATGCAGCAACGTCGAGAGCAAGAAAAGGCAAGTAATGCCTCGGCCAAGAAAGGAGAAGAGGGAGCTGGAATTGTGGATTCCAAGGCAGTGATGCTAGCACGCAATGGAGATTTGAAGCAAGCTGCCTGTGCACAAGAACCTTTGATTGTGCTCATGTACAGGGACGTGCTGCTCAATCAAGAGCTAGTCCAAGAAGTTCCAGCCGAAGCAAGAGTGGTGTTGGATGAGTTCGAGGATGTGTTTCCAGAGGAAGCACCGAAGGGGCTGCCTCCTATTCGAGGAATTGAGCACCAAATTGATTTCGTGTCGGGAGCTCAAATTCCAAACAAGGCAGCATATCGAGCTAACCCGGAAGAGACCAAAGAGCTGCAAAGGCAGATTGACGAGCTCATGGAGAAGGGGCATGTTCGAGAAAGTTTGAGCCCGTGTGCAGTTCCGGTGATTCTCGTGCCAAAGAAGGATCACACCTGGCGGATGTGTGTAGACTGCCGAGCCATCAATCAAATTACAGTTAAGTATCGTCATCCAATTCCACGATTAGATGATATGCTTGATGAATTACATGGCTCTACGGTGTTTTCCAAGATTGATTTGAGATCAGGTTACCACCAAATTCGTATGAAGGAGGGAGACGAGTGGAAGACTGCGTTTAAGACCAAGCAGGGTCTATACGAATGGATGGTGATGCCCTTTGGTTTAACCAATGCTCCTAGCACTTTCATGAGGCTGATGAACCATGTTTTGAGGCCATTCATTGGCAAGTTCGTGGTCGTATACTTCGACGACATTCTGATCTACTCGAAGTGCATGGAGGATCATCTCAATCACTTGAGAGAGGTGTTGGCGATGTTGAGAAAGGAGAAATTGTATGCTAACCTCAAGAAGTGCTCGTTTTGCACTTCTAGTGTTATTTTTCTTGGTTTTGTGGTGAGTGCAGATGGAGTCAAGGTGGATGAAGAGAAGGTGAAAGCAATTCGCGATTGGCCTATTCCAACCAACGTGAATGAGGTGCGGAGCTTTCATGGGCTTGCTGGATTTTATCGTCGATTTGTGCCCAACTTCAGCACCATTGCCGCACCATTGACATCCATCATCAAGAAGAACGTGACGTTCTATTGGGGAGAGGAGCAGACCAGAGCATTTGAGCTGCTCAAGCACAAGCTCACGCATTCACCTATTCTGATGTTGCCGGATTTCAATAAGACATTCGAGGTGGAGTGTGATGCTTCTGGTTTGGGAATTGGAGCAGTGTTGATGCAAGAGAAGAAGCCGATTGCTTACTTCAGCGAGAAGTTGAGTGGGGCTGCCCTCAACTATCCGACGTACGACAAGGAGCTTTATGCTCTAGTTCGAGCCTTAGAGACATGGCAACACTATCTTTGGCCGAAGGAGTTCGTGATTCACACTGATCACGAGTCGTTGAAGTATTTGAAAGCTCAACACAAGCTGAACAAGAGACATGCTCGATGGGTTGAGTTCATTGAGTCCTTTCCATATGTGATCAAGTACAAGCAGGGCAAGGAAAATGTAGTTGCTGATGCCCTATCTCGAAGACATTCGTTGATCACGACAATGGGGGTGAAGTATTTGGGTTTCGAGCATATCAAGGAGCTCTATTCTGATGATACTGACTTTGGGGAGATCTATAGAGCTTGTGAGCAGCATGGCGATGGGAAGTTCTATCGAAGTGATGGCTACTTGTTTCGAGCTAACCAGTTGTGTATTCCTCGATCATCACTTCGAGAGTTGCTGTTGAAAGAGGCTCATGGAGGAGGCTTAATGGCACATTTTGGTGTAGACAAGACGCTGAGTTGTCTACAAGAGCACTTCTATTGGCCGCACATGAAGGGAGACGTGGAGAATCTGTGTGCGAGGTGTGTGGAGTGCAAGCAGGCCAAGTCGAAGGTGCAATCATCTGGATTGTACACACCGCTACCGATTCCATATGCTCCATGGATCGATATCTCTATGGATTTTGTGCTTGGTTTGCCGCGGACAAGGAAGGGAAGAGATTCGATTTTCGTGGTGGTGGATCGATTCTCGAAGATGGCACACTTTATCCCATGCCATAAGACTGACGATGCGGTTAACGTGGCTGATTTGTTTTTCAGGGAAGTGGTGCGATTGCATGGGATGCCGCGTTCCATAGTATCCGATCGAGATACTAAGTTTCTGAGTTTCTTCTGGAAGACGTTGTGGAGCAAACTGGGGACGAAGCTGTTGTTCTCTACTACATGTCACCCTCAAACCGATGGACAAACAGAGGTGGTCAATCGAACATTATCCCAGATGCTTCGAGCTGTGATCAAGAGCAACATCAAGGTTTGGGAGGACTGCCTGCCCCATGTAGAGTTTGCTTACAACAGGATGGTGCACTCGACGACGAAGTTCACTCCGTTTGAGCTCGTGTATGGTTTCAATCCACTCACACCTTTGGATTTGATGCCATTACCTTTGAATGAGCAGGTCAATCTCGCTGGAGCCAAGAAAGCTGAGTTCGTGAAGAGTTTACATGAGAAGGCGAGATTGAACATTGAGAGAAGGACGGAGCAGATCATGCGCAATGTGAACAAAAACAGAAAACCGAGGCACTTTGAAGTTGGCGACTGGGTGTGGGTGCATTTGAGGAAGGAGAGGTTTCCCCAGCAGAGGAAATCAAAGTTAATGCCCCGATGTGATGGTCCTTTCCAGGTGGTTTCGAAGATTGGAAGCAATGCCTACAAGATCGACTTGCCGGGAGAGTATGGAGTAAGTGCAACGTTTAATGTTTCTGACCTTGCACCTTATTTGGATGGCAATTCGGATTTGAGGGCAAATCCTTTTGAAGAAGGAGGGGCTGATGAGGACATCAATGGGCCAGTCACACGTGCTAAGGCAAGGACATTGAAGGAGAAGCTTGCGACATATTTGGAGAGCTACTTTGGAGCCATGGATGTGGAGCTATTTCGAGGGAAGCCATATATGATGATTCGAGTGGAGGAAGAAGGAGGAAGTGCTGAAGAGAAGGCAGATTGCAAGAAGCAGCCTTAACGGGTTTGCTTAACGGGTCCAGGCTTAACGGGTTTGCTGGGCTGTTTCCGAGTTTCCCTGTTTTAAAGTCAGTTTATGATTGTTTTTCCATGTTGGAGTCGGATTTGGGTTGTTTTTTGCCTATTTAAAGGGCTGAACACGTTGGTTTTACCATTAGACGATTATTATTGAATTTCAGAGGCTAAAGCCGAGTTCCCTATGCGGAATTTGCCCTAATTACTCTGTCGAGAATCTCCAGAGTGCTAGAGCGACTCTTATCAGCTAGGTAATCACCCTGGTTGTGGCGAGCTACCCATATCGATTGCCCTTTATTCCGAGTTGAATCTGTCCGATCGATTCATATATCGATTGCCCTTATTCACGGGTGAGTACTGTCCGATCGATTTCCATCCTATCTGGTTCTGTTTGGTTCGAGAAGCTTGACCCTGCGCAACTTTGATTATATCACCTCTACCGCCACTCTTTTCTTCAGCTGAACAAACCTGATTGAAATCTCCCCCACAGAGCCATGGACCATTCCATTGTTGGCTCAGTGAAGTTAATAGCTCCCAGGTTTTCCATTTATCATTACTATTTGGCCATCCATAGATGCCCGTAAACCGCCACGTACCTACACCTTCCTCCTCGACTGCAACATCCACATGGTTGAAAGAAATATCCATCATCGTGATAGACAGCTCCTCCCCCCACCATATACTTAATCCACCCGCTCTATTCCGTATGGAAATATTTGCTGGCCAGCTCTCACCATATTTGAAACCACACGAGTCTCGTAAAGTCGTATTCTCTGTCACTGTCTGTTTAGTTTCCGTTAGAAAAACCACATGGGGGGAAGTACGTCGCAAAATTGCACGTAATGAATTCACTGCACGCTTATTCCCCAATCCGCGGCAGTTGTAGCTTAAAATTCTCATCTGATCCGTGGAGGGGATAGGTTCCCCGCACCATTTTTGCTCATTCCATTCTTCGACCCGCCACTAATTACTCTATCCTTCCCGCCCTGCTTTCCGTCATGCTGCTTTAGACTAGCTGAGGTTTCCTTCTGCGGGGCCTTCTGCTTTCGGTTTCCTTGTGAATTATGAAAGGTCTGGGGGCTCCGAAGCAAGTCCGTACCCACACTTATGGGCCTATGCCCACTCGTCAAACGCTCAACTACTGCTGCCTGGGGAACTTCCCCAACATGTTTGTGCTGTTGAGGTACACTTTGGTGTCCCACGCTTCTCAAATCAGTGCTACCCTGGTTCCCACCCTCGCCAGTTGAATTATCCGAGGGAGGCTGCTGGGCTAAGTTGGTGGGGTGGGTGTTTTCTTTTGTCAGTGCTTCCTCGTCCGCCATTTCCGCATCCTGTGAGTTATGGTCATGTTCATGTCGCATTTCTGCATCCTTGGCTCCTTCCAAATTCTGCAAGTCTTCCACTAGTACCGCAAAGCGTGACCCTGTGGCCTCTTTGGCGGCTATTGATGAGGTATTGCCACCTAGGGTCGCATTAGTGTTACCTTCAGGAGTGGCTGACTTCGTCTTCCAATTTTTACCCTTCGGTTTCGCTACCATCCACTCCCCATACGGAGAGTCATTAGCCTTGTCTTTCTCTTCCTGTGTCTGTTTCGGCTGCACGGGCTCGTCTATGGGTCTTAATAACGGGCATGATACTCTGGCATGTCCATATTTTCCACACTCAGTGCATATGCGGTGCAGTCCTTCATACTCGATGTAATAGGTTAGCCCTTCTATTTTATACTGGGAGAGGAGCGGTCGAGTAAGGTCCACTTCCACACTGACTCTTCCATAACGTCCACGGTCCCCCGTTTCCGTTGCACGATCCACTCTGACCGGCCTACCAATACGTGACGCTATACGCTCTATGGCTTCCTTGTTGATAAACTCCCGGGGGAGGCCTGGCAGCCTAGCCCAGATCATAGTCGAGGCAACCTCTGCAAGTTGCGGATTAAAATTCCGCCGCCATGGTCGAACGGTAATGTAGTAGTCACTGATCATCCACGGCCCGCCCACCGATGCGCGTTCATAATCAATCTGGTTTGTAAATCGAACAACATAGAAACCATAGGCTAGACTTGCTACTTGAATATTGCCCGTCTTAGCCCACAGCGTCTCAAGTCTGCGTGAAATCACCGGGAAAGGAAAAGAACGCCCAAGGACTTTGACGATGAGTGCTGACCGCCACTCTCGTCGCCATCTTTGTTTTTCCATCGCCGTAAAAGCTATCGTGGGGCACCTTGGGTCATCATCTTCTGGAACTTCATCGTCTAGGTCATCTTCCTTCATGGCAGTTGCGACATCTTCAGAGTCCGATTCAGCCACGTACCACTCATCATCCACATGCATATTCCTAAAGAGCTTACGTGCTCCATCGTTCATCCATGCATTATCCTGCTTCTGTCGAGTAGTCTCACCCCCATCCCCTGCCCTCGGCGAAGGAGTATCATCAGCCATATCATCAGATCCAAAAAGAGGGTTTTCCATCATGGGTTTCGCCCGCTTCTTCAGCTATTGGGTTTCTCGTTCTCCCTTCGCGTTAGGGGAAGAAGTTGCCGACGGGGGCCGGCGGATGCCAGCACTAGATTCAGCCTGACCGGCGCTCGGAGGGGTGCCCCCCGGCGCAGGTGCGGCCATGGAAGATCAGCGCGCCGAGAGGGTTTTTTGCGTAGGGTTTTTCTCGCCGTTCCGAAAATCTCGGAGCTATGTGAAAGTTTTTCTGTTGGAAGTGATGGATCTTGGAACCATGGTATCGAGTTATTAGATTCAATTATGAATTTTATATAATCTGCTAACATACCTTTTTAAACAAATTTGGACTTGAATTTTGCACAAGTCTAAATATCATGGGTTTAACATCGATGTCATTACAAATCGAACACAAGATTTATCGATCATCGAAGACGATGATATAATGTCAAGAGTCGATTTGAATCCAATAACTCGAATTTTTGAGTGATGTTCAATATGAATTTTACAGCACTGACTAACACTTGTATCATAAAGAGTTATATACACGAAGGTGATTTGCTAAAATCCTAACTTCTAATTCCCCAGCTAGCTGATCATGCAGAATGATATGTCAGTATCATGACTAAACAAACTTTTTTAATCCTACAAAATTCGAAGTTATCTTCCTGAATGTAGCAAGTTTTGTCATTAACTTAGTCAGTACGATTACGACGACTGCAGAAGAAAGCCGATCGAAATGATCGTTATAGTCCATCAAACTCATGCTCTTCCATCTCATCCCTCCCCCAACAAGGTTTTTGCCAATGTATTGCCAAAGCTAGCACTACTTAGCTTAAACCTAATGACTCTTTAAACACACGCCACCTAAAAAGAGAATACTTTCTATTTCAAACACAACTTCCCCTTTTTCCCCCAACAAACCCAACATGAAGCAAGAGATGGACTGATATGGTTTTTGTGGGGCTAAATTTCCCTTTCCCTGTCCACCCTTTTAAGTCACAGTATCACTCTCCCTCTCTATCCCATTCTAGCTTTTGATGCTTCTCTTGTCTGTGTGGCCCATTATCCAAACCATTATCTGAAGGTTCAGAAGAACTCTGCCTGGTTAGTTTCAAAATGGGTTAAGGGAGGATGGACCAGAATAGTAAATGTGAATTTGTTGAGGGACTCATTATTAATTGCGGTAGAGGAGGAGGAGAAAAGAAAGTCAAATGAAAAGAAGAGGGACACATCGACAAGGAACGGGCAGCGGGCAGCTAGTGGGCCTTATCTTCCTATCAGGAAATCAAAATAACGTCACCCCTTAGCCCGAACAAGCCAAAAGGTCGAAAAGGCGTAGAGATAGAGAGAGAGGAGAAGAAAAGCAAAGAAAAGACGGGTAGCAAAATGTTAGGGCAAAAGCATTTAATTGTTACTATTTATTTATTAATTAATGGGCGTATGTATTCTGTATTGTATGTATGTATGTATACGAAATTACAAATATACAGTTTTTGTGCAAAAAGGCACTGGTCTGCAAGTCCCAATGCGAATGTCACACTTTGCATTGGCGTGTTCGTAACAATTTCCTTTCCACCCTTTTTTTTCTTTTTGCTCTCCTACCTTAGCCCTAGCTAGTTCTTGTTAGAGGAATGGGATTTTGGAGGGCGGAATTGGGACGAAAGCCAACTTGTAACCAACTAGATTTAGCAATAGATTGTGCAAGTAAGCTGATAGGCATATTAGTGGGCATGTCATCTCATTTGGTAGAAGATGATTTCCTTTATATTCATAATAGGATTTTTTCGCTCGCGCTCTGCGCCGGGATGGAAGTGACAATTAAGTTATTACAGTTCTATTTTCCATTGTTGACCTATTGATTGCCATGTCAATGAATGACAGTGATTCAATATGAATATGAGGGGCAAAAACAATAAGTAACGAATACGAATTTCATAACTGGACTCCACTGCATTGTTTAGAAGTATAAACAACCATCTAGGATTGCCCTTTGTGTCTCGTACGATATATTTAAAGAATGTGCTATCTATGTTATAGATGCACATTTTTTTTGGTAGAAATATAGATACACACTTTATATATATACATAGGCACCCCAGCTTCTACTCATAATAAATATATACATCTTAAGTTTAATAAGCATTTAGACATTTAATTCCCATTTACATAACATAACTGCAACATTACCGATCTGATTTGTCTAGATTTCAGTAATATAAACCAAAATAGCCAAAGTAAATGATAATGATTTTGTCTTCAAAGTATTGCATAACAGACTCAATTGATAAGAACGCTTGGAAACCTGTTACTTTGTCTAAGAACGTTCCCCCTCTCACTCATTTATTCTTTGCAGACGACCTGGTGTTATTCGCGGAGGCGGAGCAGAAACAAGGGGAGGAAATCCTGGCGTGCCTAGATCAATTTTGTGGGGCCTCTGGTGAACAAGTCAGCAAGGAGAAGTCATGTATCTTCTTCTCTAAAAACACCAAGGAGAGGGTAAAACAAAGGATCAGCGATACGTTGGGGATCAAGAGAACTAGTAACCTCGGTCGATACTTGGGGGTACTTGTTCTGCATGGGAAGGTCACCAAGGACACTTATAAGTTCGTCATTGAAAAGATTGATCAAAGGTTTTCGGGGTGGAAGGCACACAGTTTATCCCTTGCGGGAAGGGTCACTCTAGCTATTTTGGTTCTGAACGCCCTGCCAAACTATGTGATGCAAACGGCGGTGCTCCCGATCTCTGTTTGCGATATCATTGATAAGAAAGTGAGAGCTTTTGTGTGGGGTGCAGAAGAAGGCAAATATAAGACCCATCTGGTCAAGTGGGAGACGATATGCAAACCTAAAGAGGAGGGAGGGCTTGGGTTACGATCGGCTCGAGCGCTCAATTTAGCCTATATGATGAAATTAGGCTGGGCTTCCTAAACCACTCGGAGGATCTCTGGATTAGTGTTCTGCAGAGGAAGTACTTCAAGACTAATGATGCTGGTGGCATAGTCATGAAGAAAACCAACTACTCAAGACTTTGGAAAGGAATTGTGGATATATGGTCGACCATAAAAGAAAGGATTGTCTGGGACATGCGGGAAGGCTGCAATGTCCAGTTTTGGATTGATCTGTGGTTGGCGAGGGAGACTATTATACGAGAGCATGTCTTGGGAAATGGAGATAATATCAATTGGAATGCGACGGTGGCTGAGATGACCACGAGTGAAGGTGAGTGGTCGTGGACAGATATAAAACCTCATCTAACTCAGAATATGATTGCTTTGATTGCAGGAACTGACCCGCCGATTGCTGGTTCTGGCGAAGAAATCACAGTTTGGGGAATGGAACCGGACGACAAGTTCAAGCTCCGATCTGCCTACTTGGTAGCTGCAAAATGGCTAAGATGAGAAGCAATTGAAGAGGCGAATGCAGAAAACAAAAGTCAATGGAAATGCCTTTGAAAATGGTCGGGTCCTAACCGGATTAAACACTTTTTATGGCTTGCTTTTCATGACAGGCTGATGACAAACACGGAGCGGAAAAGAAGGAAGTTGACAAGCAATGACTCTTGTGCAGCCTACAAAAATGGGTCGGTAGCGACAGAGCATATAATGCACCACTGCGCGTGCTCCCAACAGGTATGGAGGCTGCTGGGTATTCAGGATAATGTACTCACTTGCGGTTTGGGATTTGCAGGCTGGTTGGAAGTACACCTAAGGAAGGAGGAAGGTCTTCTATTTGGAGTGGAAACATGGTACCTTTGGAAGCATCGAAACGAGTTGGTTTTCACAACCTGAATCATGAGAATCATGTGTTGGCGAAGAGGATCCGTTGCTGGACCGATACCATCAAACAAGCCCAAGCGAATGATGGAGCATCCCATGAGGAAACCCAACCGAAGAAGCTACAAGAGCATGTCTGGAACCCGCCTCCGCCTGATTGGGTGAGTGTCCAAACAAATGGCTCAGTTAGGCATCCGGGATCTGCAGCAGCTGCAGGGGGCTAATTCGAGATTGGCAAGGGAAGTGCATTGGAGCCTTTACGGAGAACCTTGGGTGTTGCACTATCACTCGTGCGGAAATCAAGGCTGCCATAAGAGGGTTGCAGGCTGCGTGGAGGCAAGGACACAAGAAGGTTATTTTAAGGCTGGACTCCACCACCGCAATTAGAGTGCTTACCTCATCAGAGCAGGAGGACTCACCAGAGCAGGAGGATCAGAGATACTACAACCTGACTCTGCAGTTCAGGAACTTACTGCAACAAAACTGGAAAGTCAAAGTATCCCATATCTACCGAGAATGCAACAAGGCAGCGGATTTTCTTGCCAATAAAGGTCATCTCATGAGCATAGGATACCATGATTTCTCGATTTCATATCCAGACCTTTCTTTTTGGGTCTTGTACGATACGCTGGACATTGCCCAAACCCGTTTGATTTAAGTGACAGGCAGGGGCGTTCTTTTAGCGTCCCACTTTTCTACCCAAAAAAAAAAAAAGAAGCTTTGCTTATTTCTATATTGTCCCTTGCAAACTCAGAGGAGGAACTTATGGTAAATTTAGAAAAAGACAACTAACTATCATTTACATACTCATTTCATTTGAGAACCTCTGTGCAGGATTAAAACACACGCAATTATAGTTAGATTAATATACTCTTAACATCGCTAGGCAAAGTTAAAGCAAGAGCATCAGTTTTTTTACAGCAAGAGCATCAGCTTTTTCAGCTCCTCTTTCCTTTCCTGGCAAGATAAAACTAAACAACTCAGTGTCTCAGTCAGCAACAACTACTTGCTTAACCCGTGTGCATGAATACAAAAGGCCTCGAATGTCCAGTGCTGACATTAATACTTCACAGTTGCATGAGAGCTGGTCTGATTCTAAAATATATATTAGATAATTTCCATCCACATCAACATTCAATTACACAGCTTCTACCAACATTTGCAGAAGAGCACAGTAATAATAACCAAAGTAGGTCAGCACGTAAGTGTTCAGCACAAACTATTCAACCGGTTGGCACAAAATGAACCCAGAATTGCAACAAAAACCTATAAACCTCAGTACCACTACAGTAAGAAATCTATCCCGAACAGCATTACTGATATGTCATACACATTATACTACATGTACACCACAACATAGAATGAACTTATTGCCGCTATAACACTATGAAGCACTTGTGCTTACCTGCACAGCAGATAAAATAATTGAATCACTTAAAACTCTGCAGCACATGGCAGTCATTTAAAAGAATAAACATCTGCATATAATGTAGGTAAATCGTCCATATATTATAGGAAGTAGCATGATCAAAGAGTCTTCTATAAAAATGGATCAAAAGTATAGAAATAACCTTATGTTATATCTGGCAACGTCACATTGTCGTTGGCCAGAGTTGCTTGCACCTTGTCGCTCAAAAAGAACCACCAAATCAATATGATTATTTAGTAACCTAGAATTGCTTGTCCCTTGGAGCAAATAACCCAGCTTCAAAAATCAAAGAAACAAAGGAATAAATCAGTGTTCATAACTACAATGAGCAAAACAATCCTAAAACCCAAATCACCTTTCAGATCCCCTTTTACATTGTCTAAAACTACCACGAAACATTAATTAATTTCAAGAAATTGAACCCATTCGTCTCCTGGTCACCTTGAGATTGCCGTTGGCCACACAGCTTCATCCAACTATTCCCAATCAAACGATCGGCTGGCTCCCAAAATGAGATCGAACCAACCCGCCTGAAGAGAAATAAAACTCCATTCATCATCTCATTGACCAAAGCCTGCTAAAGAGAGATACAGGAAGGTGAGAACAAACTCACCCGAGATGCAAAGAACGATCGCCTGAACCTGATGAAGTGATAAAACAAGCCCATGTGAGAAATAAAAAGAATGAAGGGATTAGACCAAGTAAAGAGACGAACTGCAACCATTCGATAGGAAAAGAAGTAACAGTCACCTGAAACAAAAACATAGTCTGTGGATCTGGGTTTCTTCGAGTCCTCTACCAACCTCTTAATTCAGCAAATTTATCAATTCGAGATCCGCTCACCTCCCAAGATCTCCTCCACCTACTATACGAAAACAAAGAATCTGGAATTGGCTCTCAAAGAAGAGATAAATGAAAAACAGAGATATTCTGGAAGTAAGAGTTGCAGAGAGATAGCAGTCGCTATGGAGGAGATGGTGACGACGATAGCGCATGATGAAGTCGTTTAGATTCCTGTTGCAGGAATATTGGCAAATCCTTGTTCCCTCGACGACCACTATGGATGCCGGAATCTCTGAGACCTTAGCCATCACCAGTTCCTCCTTCTAAAAGAGAACAAACAACCAATCTATGAAAAGAGGGTAAAATTGTGCTACTAAGAGAGGCAGATGGAAAAGAATCACACGATATCAAGCAGACCTGTCGATTTAGTTCTTCGTCGAAACCTGCCTGGACCTCTCAAACCCGGCAATGATTGCTTTCACCCCGCAACAACTAAAAAATGACCAGAAGAGTAGAATAAACAAAGAAGATTAGAGAAATGTATGCAGAGAAAAGATGTGTGAGGAGGAAAGATTATAGAGAGTGGTATGAGAGCAAAAGAGGAAGAGAAACCATCATATTACTTCTCTAGCGATGGAAACCAAGCCAAAAAAGCAGGCATAGAGAATTGTGCGGGTTAGGTAAAATGAGTGCGGCAAAATTAAAGACCTACGTGGTCTCTAACCCACCAAGTAAAACACAAAAATATATCTGCTTCCCACTCAAGTACCATCGAGAACACCAAAAGCAAAGTACATTGTGCATCAAGGTTGTCAAACCGGTTTATGCCAGTGTGCCGGTTTAGCAAGGGGAATGGTTCAACCGGTGGCATATACCGGTTTGTGCCGGTTCATGCCGGTCAATATTACAAATAAAATTATAAATACTCATATTTAAACATGACATTTAACATCAATACCTTAACATTTATACTTGAATCCAACAAATAACATCAATATTTAACTTTTATACTCATAAAATAAATAATAATATAATTTTTATCAATTAAATTCGTTAAAATAAAGTTATTTTACTTAAAGATTCGTATATCGATCATGCCGGTCATACCGGTGGTCTCATGCCGGTTTTATGACCGGTATCGGTTGAACCTGGTACAACCGGTGGCACGCCGGCCGGCGTGACAACCATGTTGTGCATAGATGCATCCACTGATAGAACCCCCCACCCCCCTTGAGGCTCACCCTTACGTCAAGTACCATCAAAGCTCAAGAAAAAGCAAAATATCCCTGGCCTTAAACAACGTGAAAAACATCACATCCCAAAGCCTCTCTATATCTGACAGCTCTCTCTCTTTGTCTTTGGCAACCCCAAGCCTCTCTTGTATCGATCTTGAGAACCAATCCCAGCCCCAAGACACATTTCGCGCACCTGTGCAGGCTCCAGTTACATAGAGTGCTCTGGTGACCAACGCGCGCCAGAACCCCAAACGATTCAAGGGACAAACACAGCCAACGACCAGTTTCATCCCAACCAACCCGCCAAACTCCCGTCACCCAACTCCAGCCCACATAGAGACAGCTTTCGGGTTATAACAGTAGATCCCAGTCACGTTGAGCAGTAAAAGCAGTCTGTGTGTGCAGTGTTCGGTTCTGCGGTGGGATTTCTTCTTTCAATTGGTATGGGACTAGTGTATCGATAATGTAACTATAACGTCGATTAATCAGGTTAATTTGGATAAACTCATACAGATAATACATATCCACCCCGCATAATCCATGATCGATTCTCGTGCTCATAACTTCGATTTGGTTGAAGAGATTGCTTTTTTGTTGAAGGGATTTTGTTCACGTCTACATACTTCATTTGTGTTTAGCTTATGGTTGTTTGCTTCATGGATGTTAAAAACGAGTGTTTTGGTAAAACTTGAATTTGAAATGAATTTGTTGACATTAGAGATTTTGAAAAAGTCTATTGTTTGTATATTGGATTTGATCATTGATTCGTTTGATTGGATCATTTTTTTTTATATTGAAATAGGTCGTGAATTTTTTGCTATTCTTCAATTCACACCTCTTGACATGAGATTTACAAGTTCGTGAGGTACATAAATTTGAATCCTCAAACTCAATAAACCTCACAATTTTGATCAAAACTTCAAGCAATTTCATCCTAGGTTGATTTGAGAAGCAATTTCATCGTTATCCATGGAGCAACTTGTTTGCTTGTTAGATTTGAAAATAAAGGGTTTGAGTTTTGAAAACATTTGGTTTTATGCTGGATTTATTGCATTTTGTATTTTGAAAGATAACATTGTTTGTTTAGTGGATTTGAGTCTAAATAATCTGCCTTCAATAACTAAACATCAAATAAAATGTGGTATTTGCAAATACATGAGATCCACATATTTGGAGCTAAAAATGGTCCAAATTCATGGGCTCCACCAATTTGTATACCTTAACGAACAATGAAACGACGGGGATGGAGCTTAGCCAGGGGATGGAGCTTAGCCAGCAGATGCAGCCTATGCGAGAAGGATTCTGAGACCGCAAAGCATCTTCAGGTCTTGTGGTTACAGCAACAAAGTCTGGACTTGTTTTATGCAGATTTTGGCTATTCATGGTTTGATGCCGAAGAGAATTGATGATCTCAATCGATGTTGGCCTGTCGAAGACCCACCTACATGGGTTGGATGGTTTCGAAACTTTATCCTCCATGCTTTCTTTTGGGAAATATGAAAGGAAAGAAACGCAAGAGTTTTTTAAGACAGATTTAAGGACTGGCGCAAAATTGTGCAAAATATTGGCAAAACATTATTGGAATGGATCGCTACAGCTGGTTTGATTAATGAAATCAACAAATGCGAGTGGATTAGTGCTCTTTGAGAAGCAAGTCCGAGCACCCCTTCACTACAAGATTGAGACCACTCTATTTTGTTCTTGGACATGGTGTGATTCTAGTTCTTTTTTTAGGTTCTTCTTATGTCTTCCCAGCACGACAGATTATCTTCTTAGCGACTATTCATTTCTTTTTTCTCTTTGTCTGTCCGTTTTTTTTTTTCAAGCCACTGCAGACTTTTCCTTCTCCCCTTTGTATCTTCTCTTACACCTCCGGTGTACTTTTCGAGCAATAAATTTTCACCTTCATAAAAAAAAATGAATTGGCTCAAGATAGGGTGCATAACTATTAGTAATCAAATCTGGATCATTCTTTTAAGTGGCTGCAGATCTATAAGTGGAGAATTTAAGAAATTTATTTTCCCTAGTTTTCTTGATTGGATCATATCTTCGTCATTCTAACTCGGATTTCAATTTCTTTTGCACAAATGGAACGAGTTCGTTGGTCTCTACAAAATGATATCTATTTTCAATATTTTTTGAAAAAAAAAATTTCATACCTCTTGTTACCAACTACATACCATACTATACCACCGTGATATGTGTTGGTATTTTTCATACCATATGATATGCTCTTATTTAATACCAGTCAATACCATATAGTATAGACTGGTAATAACCGACAATTTTTTTTGTTCCAAAAAATATCAAGTGGATATCATTTTGAAAAGCACAATTAATCTAATCTAACTGTGCAAACAAAAATTAAATTCCAACTTAGAACGAGCGAGAAATCATCCGTTAAAGATTAAGAAAAGAAAAATTCAAGCTTTTTCGATGAGAAAGAATGAGGCATTGATGTAACAAATTCTTATTGAGTTATGCATGGAGTTATTATTCCAATGAATTTACCACAACATAATATTGGTATTTTGGGTCCAAACCTTGTCTCGCTCCCATCCAATGATGATCGTCCGAGGGTTTGCATGACTCCAGACAAATAGTGTAGGCTACGGCCTTCTTTGGCTCCAAACATAGGATTGAGCTCGTTAAAGGACCAAACTCCAAGCCTGCTTAGTTGCTCAAACTCCTACCCGTAAGCCCGGAACATCCATTCACATTTCATCTACCTTACCTAGTCAGCAGCAGTAGTGGGAACAGTACTTTGAGCAGCGAAGGCGGAGTCACTGATACGTGGTTTCACATTGAGTTGGGCTTTAGTACAAACCCAGCTTCTTCTTACAGCTATAGGGACAAAAGCCCAAAACACCATCAAGCTTCAAACTCTCACGATTCGGAAGAGTAGCACCGTCGAAGAGGCATAAGCAACTGAAGAAGGGTGCGTTGAAGTTGAAGATATATATCCTTGTTTCCCTTGTGCTAGCTGACCCAACTCAAACTGAATTTTGAACTGGTGAGCTGTTAGAACAATGGCTTCAACGGAAAAACCTAATACCAGGATTATATTGACTGATTTCTCGTATATTCTCATATTCGAGTTACACTTACAGTGATCTCTTCCATCTTCTGTGAGCTAATGAAATGGGTCGTACATAGGGATGGCATGGCAGTAGAACCCGCACTACAACAAAACTCACATATAGCGGCTAATTGTTGAGGCAAATATTGTATTTGTCTCTAAAAAGATGTTATATGCAACAGATATATAATTTGCCTCAATAGACTCAATTATGTGCCTCTAAAAGTATGTGATATACTACAAATATATAATTTGCCTCAACAGGTTCAATTATGTGCCTCTAAAAGTATGAGATATATTACAAATAGATAATTTGCCACAATAGATACATCTATTTGCCTCTAAAATATGAGACATTATCATTTCTTTTGTATACTATAAGTTTTAGAGGCAATTGTGGAGTGTGTTGTTTTTTATTTTTTCAATAAAATTGTGACCTGATTGATGGCGGGAGTTGGCCGCTCATTTTTTTCATTTTGATTTTTGAACGGGAGGAGGGATTTATAATTTTCATTTTTTATTAAGATTTAAGAGTTTTTTTTGCCACATTGACATTCTTCCCTCTCCTCTCTCACCGCTTTCCCACCCTCTTTCCCTGTTACTCTGGCATCCGCCTTCCACCGCCGCTAGCCACTCTTTGAACCTGGGAGAACGAGAATCTACGCTAAAGAGTCTTCGACAAATTACTACCGTGAGACTCTGAAATTACTGGCATCAACGCTGTGGCGTTCGCCGATTCGGGTTTCCTTCTATCTCACTTTTGTCTCTGTTCCCAGTCTCTGCTCTATTCTTGGTCGATCTCGTATAGCGTATCTTATCATTCTTGTTGCGCGATTGGGATCTCTCAGCCACTTTTGTTTTGTTATTTGAAGGTGAATAAGAGAAACGTCCATGGGTGGCCATTGTTCAGCTTGAGCATCGATTCGGTGTCGATTGGAGAGAACTGGGTGCCAGCTTTTCCCATCAACCCATATGTTCTAAACCTGCCGCCTTTGTGCAATGGAATCTCAGTGAGTCCCTTTATAAAACTTGCAGTTGTCTTCCCCTTCCCCTATTCGATTTGTTGATTTTTGGATTTGGGTTTCGTTTCTAGGGTTTGGTTGTTGGCTAAAGCATGGTTTATGTGTTCCTTTAAGATTTCAGTCGTATTTCCGGTGACTCTGTTAGCATGAAGTTTTGGATTTTGGTTTTGTATTGGTGATGGATATTGGGTTTTTTCTAGGCTAGCTGGTTATGCATACTACTATGAAATCAATTCTCTTTAACTCAGAGGATAAGGAATAATGGAATACGAAATTGTTAAGGAATATGAATGCTCTGTACTTTTCCTTGTTCACGGCTAACTTTAACTCTGGATATCAATCAATAGAAACTCCTTCCAGTTTGCAGTTTAAATGTTCAACAAAATATTTCACAATATCATTTACTTTCGGCAGGGTTTGAGCTATGTACTATATAATTGGTATCTAGTAATGAATCAATATCAACAATTACAAGGTATTGAAAGTATACGACCTTTTTAGATGGGGGGTTTTGAATGGAATCAAATTCTTGAAACAATCTGCAGCTAAAGTTGGGGCTTGTTTTGAATGAAATCCTGAATTTGGGATTTTTCAATTTGGGTTTCAAATTGTTCATCCGTAAAGGTTTCTGACTTGTACATGCTCAATTTATTCTTTCTTGCTCGATTGCTTGTTGGTTTTGAAACTAGGAGTTAGGGTTAAGACGAACTCTTTTATCAAAACCAGAACCCAAATACAGAGAAGTGAAATCCCTCGTCAATGGTGGCGGAGGAGATGTTCCTTTTATGATTTGTATTGCTCTGTTTAAATAATTGGATGCAGGTTATGCAAATTTGAGCTTTTCCGATCAGTGAGACCTTGTCGGATCTGTTGCTATCTCCAATGCTCATTCAGTGAACTAATTCCTTCTGTTTACCCCCTTTTGGTAAGGGTTCTTTGCTCTACTGATTTAACTGAATATCTTATCTTCAATTTCATGTTAAGGTTGTCATCAATGTAGTAATTTCTGATCTTGCTCATCTGCAGGTACGAAGTGGAGTCGATCGAGTTGAATTTTATGCTAGCATTAAAGTCTAAGATGCACAAAGAGTTGCAATACTTAGAGAGTTGAATTCTCGTTTGCTCCTACATACAGCTCTTCATGAATGCTTTTTAACTCTCGAATCATAGTTTTTTTTTTGTTTGTTTTAGAGTTGTTGATATATGCCTCAATACTAAGCGACCTCTACCTTTTCCACTTGTGGACTCTCATTTCCCTTCTCTTCAATCTTACGTTGTACACTCTACACTTTGTATGTAATGTTGTACAATATATTCATCTTTCCATATCATTTTTTTACTATAAATCAGTTCAATAAATCAATACAAAAGCACATTTATTAACCTCTAAAATTTAATTTCACAAGCAAAATTATCTGCCTCTATAAATAATATTAAAGGCAAATTTAATTGCCTCATTAAATAATTTTAGAAACAAAAATATATGCCTCTATAGATACTTTTTGAGTCAAGTTTAATAGCCACTAAAGATCATTTTAGAGGCAAATACTTAAGCCTTCGTTATTGGATATAAAGGCAAAATAAAAGTGACATTAGCGGCTAATATATTAGTTGCAGAATCTTTAATCACCAACAGATAATATATGCCACTATATTTGCCTCTATAAGGCTATAGCCACTAGAGTATTTGAGGCAAATGTATTATCTGCCTCTAAATATATACAGAGGCAAATAATAGACTTATAGAGGCAAATTCTCTTAGCCGCTGTATATGAGTTTTGTTGTAGTGCCGAACCCGCGGCTACCCAATCCAACCCGATCAAAGTGGGTAAAACCCATTTTGACGGATTGTGGACCGGGTTTGGGTTTAAATTCACTATACTTTTTGCGGGTTGGGTTTGGGTTTAGCCATATCCAATCCGTGGATACCCGCACCCAAGTCCTTACTCCACATGACCCACAAAATCCTGAACTAATTAACTATAATTTCTAAACTAATTTTTCACATGTTCAATTAATCATATTGTTTGTGGATGTTTATCTTTAATATTGAACAATTAGTATGAATGATTTGTGAGTTAGTATGTATGTAGTAGACAATAGTTGTGAAAACTAGTGTAATTGCATCTTTGTACATGAACCCCTGATTACCCATGAACCCGCGGATACCCAGCGGAGGGTGGTTTGGGTTGGGTTTGAGTTTTACAAATCCCGTTGATTTTACCCCGAATTTTTTTATGGATAAACTCATGGGTTCGGATTTGGGTTTGGCAATAACCCGCCCCAACCTGACCCATTGTCATCCCTTGCACAAGGCAGTCTTTCCTCAATCATGTCTTTTTCTTCTTCGTTTTTTCTATCGGTTTCCACTCCTTAAGTGAAAGAATTCGTCTTTCGGCACTAAAACAATGAGGTACAAATTTCTTACGATTCAGAAATATGCACAAGACACAAAGAATGACTCGTGACTAAGTCGCTATTGGAGGATCCAAAATTACTTAATTTTTTTTCATTTTCACTGTTAACTAATTACCTTAGTTAACTGCGACTAGGGGTGGGCATTGGGTGGTTGAACCCACAAATTCACTCGCAATCAACCCACCGAGTATCATGTGGGTGGCCCCTATGGGTAGATGTGAGTTGTAAAATAGGTGACTCAAAAAATATTGGGTGGGTGCAGGTGGACTATGGTTGACCCACGATCCACCCAACTTTTTAACCTCAAGCCATCAAAGCTCCAACATATAGCTTTACCGCAATTGAAACCCTTCAAATCACAAAAAATCCTCTCAATTTCGATCAAAGGATTGTGTTGTGAGTGTGCTTAGGCAATTGGAGGTACTCTTAAGCATAACTAGTAGACAAATGGAAGAAAAAATATTGTTGTCTTCCCCCGATTCGTCCTTCATTCCTTCCATTAATTTGAAATTGTAATTTGCGACTATAGGTTAAAAAACTATTTACGCTCACAACGCCTAGGCGAATGAGGCACTACGGAAGACCAAAATGTTTGCCATATGTCTAGTGCCTTCTCGAACCTTTGTTATTATCAGGCTTAGACCATGTTTATCAGTTGAGTATTCTTTTTGTAATTTGTGAAAAATTACCAATACCAATATTGTAAAATAAATGATTCACCTGATTTATAGATTAAGCATTATTTAGTTTAATTTTTGTTCATTTTAAGTTTAACTTAATTGAAATTATATGATCATATGGAATATATATTGTAAATTCACCAAATCCATTTAACCTCCTATCATCCACAATCACCCAACCAAACTCACCCGCATGTAATGCTTGAGTTGATTTGTATCATTTTCTCCTTCACCCACCACATTGTGGGTGATTCCAAATCCATCCAAATTTGCAACTATTAATTGTGGTACTGTTATCAGTTTTATTTCACTAACTTGTCCTATACAATTTTCAGATCTATTTCACAAATCAAGCATCTACCCTAAACAACGTACAGTCCAAACAAATTCGGCAATCTGGTTTTCCTCTATGCCCTTACGTAAACACGGCAAAAAGTGCAACAACACTGACCCAAAATGCGTCAAAAGCCCAACGCCCATATCTAACCAAAAACAAAGCAAAATACAGAAATCTATCCGAAATAGTAAATGACGACAGGAATTGATAACGAATGTTCTGTTCCAATAGAGAATTCATAAATTAAAACTAAATATAGTCATCCATCCCTGAAGTCCGCCCAATTCCAGAATAAATCCAAAAGCAGCTTGTTGGATTCACATTTCCTTTTACAAGCTGCTGCTATCATCCATCCAACTATCTGCAGACTGATTTTCCTTTCGCCCCCACCCTTCTTAAACCATAAAAGATACAAAAGAAGAAAAATAATAAAGAGAGAATAAATGCAGTAAAGCTTCCCCTCCTTGCCTACGAGAGTATGACTGCTAACTGAGTCTGCAATGTGCCTAACCCCATGGAGAACCAAACCAGCCATTAGAAGTCAAAGAAATGTTCTTTTCTGGATCCCGAATCTACCCATGTTCTGCAATTTCCAATCTCTTCGTCGGGTGGGGAGGTGGGGTGACATTGCTGCCTCTTATCTGTTGTTTTCTTCGTTCTCTGCGGGGGACGTACCTTATTTAGCTGGCGAGCCCTGTTGTTTTACAGATGGGGCACCAATTCTTCAGCATCAGCCACTGCTTGATGCAGCCTGTGTGGAAATCATGCCCACAATCGAGGGTTCCGATCTCCTCACCGTTATTGTACTCCTCCTGCACATAATCAATGCAGTTTAGTATGTTTTCAGATCAGTTATTGCATATATATGGCTATAGCTAGGAAGGGGTGATGTAATCGACCAGAGGAAACGGTTACTTACCTGGCAAACGCAGCATGGTTCTGTCTCGGACTCAGTGGCGCTCCCTACAGCAGCTGAATATTTTCGCTGTTTAAGTTGACTTCCTATGGTCTCTTCGCTTAATCCGGTATTGACACTGCCAATCTGCTCTTCTAATGCAAGTAACTCCTGCATATTCCCGGGAGGAAAAAGATTATGAGTTATCAGTCACAGGCTAGTTATGAATTGAAAAGCCTGGTGTGGTGTGTATATATTACCTCGTATGACATGTTATCAACATCAAGCCGCATGTCCCTGTGCCTATCGTGCATATCGGCCATACCAAAAATTACCGACTGATCAAGGATCATGACATCCTGAGACAAGAAAACGTGTAAGCTATACAGGCTAAACAGAAAGCAATCGAGTTGAAATCAGGCCAACATTCAACATCACTAACTGAAACACTTGCTACTTAAACTACAGACAGCAGTACACAAATAAGAAACGCACGGAACACAAATAATCAGACTCATTTCACTTGACCAGCCTGGCAGGATTTAACATGATGACACACTATTGCTTAATTCAGCCCGGTCATAGCAGCTATTCAAAATCCTAATATGCCGAGAAAGCACCAGGAAGACAGTAAAAGAAGTGATGGTATCAAGAAACAGTTCATCTCAATAACCCGAGTTGTTCGGAGAGACCCAAATATGAATCTGGTACTATCCACTTGCAGACTGATGTTCAACAACAACCTAGTCAACATGATTGTTCTACGTGACTATGTAGAATTTAGATACATGACATTTATGATACCCTACTTAAGTGCAAACAAAATCAAAAATAGTAAAATATAGGCTGGCTTTTGGCAACTAAGACTCACTTTGTTGATAGGTCACAATTTGTATACTTCAGATAATGCATGCACGTAACTCTCTCGATTATCAGCTAAATAAGGAACACCACTAACAAGAAAAATACAGGATAACAAACCTCAAATCTCAGGCCCTCTCCCCTCCTCATGAGATCCAAGACATTGCGTAGCTGCTACAGAAACATAAAAAGGATACTGTAAGTTCCACATATTCACTGTTGCATAAATAATAGCTCAAAAATTAGTTGGACAGCTCATATCTGTTAAAGGCACTATAAATAGGTAGACCCACTTCACAAATCCAGGATACAAGCAGCTAAGTGGAACACAATAAATAGGAGGCCATGAATTGAAAGAGCAGGTGAGATGATATGGTTCAGTTGGCACTTCGCAAACTATCTATCATATGAACTAACCATGAGAGCCACAAGAAAGTGAAAAGAACAGTCAGCAGTAAATGGATCATGCAAATCCTGCAGCACAAGAAAAAGTGTTTTCCAACAAACCTCCGAAACAAGCCTGCTACGACCTTCACCAGAGGCGCTTAAAGTTCGTAAGGGGTAAGGGATTCTAAGGACACCATCACCACCCTGTCTATCAAGCCATGGTGCTGATCTTGGATGCGATCGATGATGATGCCCCTGGTTACTACTAGTTCCAGCAGGTATAACCATCTCTGCTGCGGCAGAAGAATTATTATTACTGCTCTGGGTTCCAGGATCATCACCAGCTGCAGCAGAAGAAGAAAACAACGACCGCCGAACATATTCCGCCAGTCGTCTCGAGTTTCTAGAAGAACTTTGATGGGGCACCCAAGTTGGAGCTGACAAATGAACACCTGAACTGGATCCACCACTCCGGGATGCTGCAGAAGAAGAAACATTGCTACTAGGTACACTCATATTTCCACCAACTATGTTGTTCCGATTCCCGTGATTTCTAGCAGAAGTTCTCGGCTCTGTTGCAGGTACAAACATAGGATGTTCCCATAATTGCCTAGCAGTATTTCTCGAGCTTCCCTCATCTCTATCACTAAAATCGATAGGAACACCTGATGAACTACCAGCTCTCGAGCTAGAAGTTTCACTCCACCTAAATGGTGGCCCAGTTTGTGGCAAAGCCGGAACTGGGATAACAACCGGCTGAACTTGAGTAACAGGAGCCTCTGCAGCAGACAAAGATGACCTGAATTCCAAGGCATGATCAACTGGAATATTATGTCTTGACGAGTGATGCCTAACAACACCGCCAGAAGAAAACAATGAAGAAGGAACAGATTCTTGATGCGAAGGATTTATCCTCAATCTAAAATTTCTTTGCCGTGAGCTTCCTCCAGATGGAATGGGATCAGCAATACCTTCAGTACCTAGACCTCTCATACCTAATCCAAGTCTGGGATGCACCTGCTCAGGTGGTGCAGCAGCTGATATATTCAAACTGCTGCTGACTTGGCGGGGAGGAACACCTGGCCATGCACCACTACCTTCTGGATGCTGAAACAAGCTAGAACCACCACTCATAGAGGACTGCCCATGTCCTTCTACTGCTTTTCTTTTACATGATTGACGGCGCCCATCAAATGAAGAACCAGGCCTGCCATCATCTCCCATCAAGTATCCTCCACTTCCAGAAGGGAGAAGAAACTCTTCAGGACCACTAACAGCATGTTCTGCACCACTAGGCTTGTACACCATGTTGTGGCTTCCCATAGAATCGTCACCCTGGCCCACCAACCCTGCATTCAAGTTCAGATTCTGGGGAAATCCAATGGCATTGGAGCTGTGCACAAACTGGGCATTGACATCGACACTATTCAATGAAAGCATATGGGTTGGTTCATGACGCCTTTCTTCTAACCTTGGGTTAGGATCAGCAGACATGCTAGCTGCTGCTGAAGAAGATGACGATCCATGTTCCATCTTCTGCTTATCTCGACTTCTGTCAGTTCTTGCACTGCCAGAACTCGGTTCACCTAGGCTCCACCGACTCAAGTTCTGCCGTTCATGGTCAATCGGATTTGCATACGGATTCATGTGAACAGGAGACAACATAAAGTTTGACAATCGCTCTTCTGGAGGATTTCTAAGGTTGTTCCAGCAAAGTTGCTGGTCCATGATGGGATTACCCGATGCTGATCCATGGTCAAAGTCCAAAGTCTCTGGCAAGGAGCCAACTATACCCCTCTGCCCTTGCATTAGGGCTAAATATGTTATATAATGTAGTTCAACAGAAGCAGAAAGCCCCCAAAGCAAATGGATTCACTTGAAGACCTGACAAGAAAAGAGAACATAGTTAGAGACACCCCTCTCAAGGAACACAACAAAGAACTCATATCACAGAGAATTTATCATTTTCACAATGCAAGAACACAGCACATAATGCACCTCACCAGTGAAGAGAATGTTTCACAAAACTGAAAGCTGATAAACAACAGACTCTTATCATTGAGCAGGACACATTCAATAACGGCAGAAAATTAATATGAAACGTCAGCTCAAACAAGTAAAACTCAATGCCTATATGTCACCACAAGCTACCCTTTGCTCCAATGAGCTCTTACTTGGTAACAACGCGATCACAATCAAGCTTGGCCTCTCTTACGGTTTGGATTGGCAAGTAAAGTTCGCATCTTTTATGCAAAAGCACTCTGCCCAGACTCATCTATTGGTAGAAACGCAACAATGAAGCCACAAGGCACATAGAGAACACAGGGACCAAAGCAACAATCGACCCAAACCAGACATTGGAAAGCTACTGGCGAAATACTCAACAAAAGCATTGTTTCTCACAATCAACAAACAGAGCCCCAAATCAATCAGCCGATACAAACAACACATCCATCCAACAAAAGCAGATTCATTTCTTTGAAATGTTCACCAGAGCCACTTCGCCTGGTCTAACAAAGGCACCGATGGGTGGAGTTCTCAGCCAAACACCACCAGTTCGTCAATCATCATGAATGACGAAAACTGGAAACACAAACAGAAACCAAAACAATCCGAAGATTTTGAACAACAAAAATCATTTATTTTTTAGAATTACCATGCTCATAATAACCCAAAAACAAGAGGAAAAACTACTGAAGACTTCGAGAAGAAAAAGAGAGCGCACAGATGAAACCCAATCTCAATCCGACCTACCGCCGCCTACTGATCAAGCTAAGCAATACAATCCACAGCGAGGGGAAACAGCTTACCGATCAAAGAGAGAGCAGGAAACTCCGACCGATCTAAAAGAATCCGAAGCGGAGAAGCCACAACCGAATCAAATATGAAAAAGCTCCAACACCCAACCAAAGAAAACCCAGAAAATCTTCTCCGGCAAGAGTACGAAAGAAGAGCGATAGACAGATGCAGGAATTCGCTCTCTTCCTCTTCTTCTTGTTCGTCGCCTGACCTTGTTCTCCCTTCCTCGAAGCCGGATGAGAGAAGCAAAAGCGGAGAAAACGGCACGCCCAAAATACCCCCCACCTCACCCACCAAAAGGGAATCGCAAGCAACAGGCCCGAGAGACAGAGAGGGAGAGAGAAAGAGCTAGAGAGAGAAACGGAACCAATGAAGGAAGGAATGGAAAGGGGGAAGAGATTAGGGAGAGGGATAATGGGGAAGAAAAAAAAAAAGGGGTGAGAAAGGAGAAGATTGATATGAGGGGTTGGGGGCAAGAAGAGCAAACGAAAGGAAAGCAAAGACAAAGGCAAGGAAACTGCACAAGGAAAGAGATTGAAAGGCAAAAAAAAAAAACAGTAATTATATTCTTATTATTTATTTAATTTACCATATTTATTGGATTCTTCAAAATTTAATTAATTTATTATTAGTTGAATTTTCTCTCTTTTTTCGTTCTTGTTTTACCTAATAACCCCACTTCCTAGTCCTAGCTAGGCAAGGCAAAGCAAGCAAAACACAACCAAACCCAAAGATTAGGAATTTTAATTTCGAATTAATAATTTAATTAGTGACTAATCAGAAACAGACACAGCCAAGCAAGCAAGCAAGAAGAGATGGAGGCAAAGATCTTTTTATTTGTTCATAAATCCTTTTTGCCGTTTTAAGTTAGAAAATAAATAGTGAAGAGGTGGGAAGGGAAGAATACGAGAGAAACGAATGGGAAAGAAACAGCAGAAAGCACACCTCACCGCTTCTCACCACCATAGCACGCCACAGCTACAACATCAACAACAAGAGGGTAGAGAGAGAAACAGAGAGACAAACAGAGAAATAAAAACAAAGGAAGAGAGAGAGGAGAGAGGAGGAAACAAGTTGGCCACAACCAGAACCCCTTTTGTTGGGCCGCTTACCAAGTTCGCTTTCGTTCTTCTCGTGGGTTATTTCTGTGAGAATAAGAAATGGTAACAAAAAAAAAAAAAAAATGGGAGCTGCTTTGGCTCCAATAATTTGGTCCAAGTTTCCCGAAGGCGTGACTTGCTTATCATCATCAATTTGTGTTTGTGTGTTTTGTGTTTTTATGATAGGCAAGTAACAACATTAAATAAATCAATAATTGAGGTGGTGGTGGATTGTGAAGTTCAAATAATCGAGTTTTCAACATTTTGTGAGTTTTAGAGTGTGTCGTTATATTTGATCATTGCCAAATGCCAACCCACCTTCCGCCTCACTAAGAATGTAATATGTATTATATTATTATGGTTAATTGATCTAGTCTCTCTAAATGTTTAACGTAGTATGAGAAAAACGATAAACCGAAAAAATAAGACGATGTTTACGCGGTATTCCCGATTACCGGAACTAGTCCACGGGAGAGATCAACTCTCCGGCTGAGATATTATTACTTGAGTTCTATTGTGGCCGGCGGCCTTACAGTATGCTTTATGCCCATACAACTATCATCAACTAGGTTAAAGCAACTAGGGCACGTAAATACAACATGAGCAAGAGATGTTGTGGGCTTGTCTTTGTCGTGACAGGCCGCATGTGAGATGGTTCGTTGGGCCATATGCAATACCCCCCCCCCCCCAAGTTGGAGCGCGAAGGTCTCGAATGCGCAGCTTGGACAAGAGGAAATGAAAACGCTCAGCTCCAAGTCCTTTGGTGAACATATCAGCAAGCTGAAGGTGAGAATTCACTTTTCAGCTTTTCAGGGAGGAATCTCTCCAGATTGCACTCTCTCTCGAACAAAATAGCAATCCATCTCTACATGCTTCGTACGCTCATGGAAAACAGGATTTGCTGCAATGTGGAGGACAACCTGGTTATCACATTAAAGAGGTGTAGAGCCACGCTGTGTGACACCCATTTCTTGTAGGAGCCAATGTAACAAGAGGACCTCACTAACAATATTAGCCATGGCCTGATACTTGGCCTTGGCAGATGAATGAGCAACAAATTGTTGCTTCATGGTACGCCAAGATAGGAGCACCACCAAGAGTGATAACGTATCCTACAGTAGAGCGACGAGTGGACTGGCAGCCACCCCAGTCTGCATCACAATAGGTGGCTAGATCAAGTGAGCTAGCGGAAGGGAAGAACAACCCTTGTCCAGGAGCCCCTTTCAGGTAGCGAAGAAGACGATTCTCTGCATCCATATGCGCCTGTATAGGGGAGTGCACAAACTGACTGAGAATGTTGACAACAAAGGTGATATTGGGCCTGGTAACAATCAGATACAATAAACGACCAACCAACCGACGATAGGCAGTAGGATCTGGATGATCTGCAGGAGTCGGTTTAGTAAGAAGGTGATTTTGTTCAACTAGAAAAGACATTAGGCTAACTGCCCATTACACTAGAATCACCCAGAATGTCGAGAAGATACTTTTGCTGCCTAAGAATAACTCCAGCTGATGTCCAGACAACTTTTATACCCAAGAACTAACGCAAGTCACCCAAATCCTTGATACTGAAATGAGAGTGGAGAAAACTCTTGACATGGGAGATGAACTCTAGACTGGTGCCACCAAGGATGACATCATTAACATAATAAGGGCAATCACATGAATACTCCCCCGGCGAAAAACAAACGTAGAATAATCCGCTGGGGAAGGACGAAACTGCAATTCACAGAGCCACCGTGAATTTTTTATACCAGTTACGCTAAGCTTGTTTGAGCCCATAAATGGACTTGTGAAAACGACAAACACGTTGTTCACCAGTGCATCAAAGCCTTTCGAAATCCTCATATAGACTTGTTCATCCAAGTCCACGTGAAGGAAGGCATTATTGATATCCAACTGATGAATGAACCAGCCTTTGTTGACTGCAACTACGATGAGGCAACGAATTGTAACAAGCTTGGCAACTGGTGCAAAAGTGTCGTGAAAATTGATTCCTTCAATCTGGGTATAGCCCTTTGCCACCATACGAGGCTTATAACGCTCAATCGTGCCATCGGGGTAGAACTTGATCTTGTAAATCCATTTGCAGTCAATAACCCTTTTCTGGGTGGCAGCATAACAAGACTCCAAGTGTCATTCTTTTCAAGTGCCACAACTTCAGCTGTCATTGCCCGTCGCCAACATTCCTCTTTAACAGCTTCGATGAAATTCCATGGTTCGGGATGATGAGCTACCGTAGCAAGAAAGGCACAATAATTAGAAGAAAAAACCATTATAAGCCAAGTGGCAGAGATGGGATAATGAACAGAGTTGGCTTGACTCCCTGTATATAGGGATGGCAACAAAACCCGAACCCACGGGTACCCACCTGACCCAACCCGGTCAACGCGGGTAAAATTCGTGTTGACGGGTTTTGGGCCGGGTTCGGGTTTAAACCCGTTCACTATTCAACGGGTTGGGTTGGGTTTGGGTTTAGGTAAACCCGCCCCATGGTACCCGCCCACACCCATATAATTAATTTTCTCGGTATGTTTAATATTCTAAACTACTAATCTTGTTTATGTTTGTGGAGACATGTCTAATTTTTTCTTTCTAATTGTGTAGAATGAAGTTGATGTTATTGAGTGGAGAGTGAAGAAACTTAATTGACAAGGAGGAAGAAGCTTTCAATTAATCATGTTATTTATGGATAATTTGTGATTTGCTTCAATTTTCTTGAGTTTTCTAGATTGGTGTTGAACAATTTGTATAGTTAATTTGTGATTTGCTTGAATTTTCTAGATGTGTTTTATATATGGATAATTTGTATTGAGAGATTGATATTAGACTTAAATTTTGATAGAAACTTGTTATTGTAAATTTTTTACGACAAAAACCCGTGGGTACCCATGAACCCACGAATACCCAGTGGGTTGGGTTGGGTTTGAGTGTTTCAAACCTAGTGGGTTTTACCCTGGGGTTTTTTTCACGGATAAACCCACGGGTTTGGGTTTGGATTTGGCAAAACCCGACCCATTGACATCCCTACTTGTATAATATATGTCAAGGTATTTAGGTGGCACACGTTGCCGATCACCACATCGCACTTGGGGAGGAGATGGCATCGGAAGAGACGTCGAACAGTCCTGGACATTTCGGACGAAGAATTCGTGGGAGGAGAGGCCAAGCCAGACCGAGACCTGTCCAAGGAAGGATGAGTCGGCATTGACTGGCTCGGGGAAGTAGTCCGAGGAGACATGAGCTTAGGAAGAGGAGAAGCCTGAGGAGTGGATGAGTCATCAAAAGTGGGTCAGTGTGGCCCAAAGCTCGTTGTACAAGGCCCAGGCGGAGAGGAGGAAGGTAGGACGGGAGTAGGGTCTGCAAGCACAAGCTTGTCGTCCAACTCTTCTGCGGGCCAATTGAAACTGGCACGAGGAACCCATTGAAAATTCTGGGCAACGTCAGACTGAAACGGAAAAACAGTCTTGTGGAAAAGAACATCGCTGCTAGTAAGAATCTTCTGTGTCATCAGATATTCAGATCATATACATGATACCACTTTTGACTTGCTGCATAACCAATGAAAACGCAAGCACGACCACGCTCATCGAACTTTCCAAGATGAGAGTGTGTGTCCTTGTTATACACAAGACATCCAAACACTCGTAAATGGGAGTAATTCGCTGTTTTTTCAAAGATTACCTCATACGGTGTGCGTCCAGTAGCAGGAGTCGGCAGTCGATTAATCAGTTATATGTTGCAGTAAGAATGCACTCACCCCAAAAACGTATGGGTAAAGATGCTTGGAAACGCAGTGCTCGAACAATATCGAGCAAGTGGTGATGCTTTCGTTCAACTACACCATTCTGCTGAGGCGTGTCAATGCAGGGAGTTTGAAGCAGAATGCCTTCACAACTATTGAAGTCCTGCAAAGCCAGAGTGTCAAACTCAGGACCACTATATGCCTGAATTTTCTTTACCTGCTTACCAAACTGCGTACGCACAAGATGACAGAAAATTTGTATGTAGCGATCAATATTGGATTTAAACCGCATAAGATACACCCAACTCCACGACTGAAATCATCGACGATGGTAAAAAAAAGCACCACTATAAGATGGGGTATGATAACCGCCCCAATTATCCATGTGCAACATCTCAAAACAAGAAGTGGTTCGAATCCCACTGGTAGGAAAAGATGTCCGAACTTGTTTAGCCCGAGAACAAGGATGACAAACACTAGAATTCGAATCAAAAGAAACAGTAAGAACATCTCGAAGCTTGGTAAGAATGGCGGTCGAAGGATGGCCCAAACGTGCATGCCATAGAGTGCAGGAAAGTGCTAAGGCCTTCTCCACGACATTCGCCCTAGCTCTGCGACAGCCAAACAACAGCAGAAAGTATAAACCGTCAGGAATCTCCCACTTCCCAATCACGTTCCTGGAGTGAAATTCTATATAATACAGAAATCATCGAGAAATATTAAAGCAACATTGTGCTCTTGACAAAGCCAGTTGACTGATAAAAGATTGCATCGAAATTTTGGGACATGCAATACACGACCAAGTAGCAGACCATCACCCAATTGGATAGACCCTATATGTTTAACGAGAATGCTGGCCCCGTTGGGAATACGCACGGGCTGACTAGATAATCTAGATATATGTTAACTCAAGAGATTAGCATCCATGGTTATATGCTCATTGCAACCTGAGTCAATGAGGCACTCAGGTTCATCGGTAAAGGAAAACTTACCAGCCATGTGACTAGAAGGATCACTGACCCCTTGGAATTGTCCGCCGAAAAATTTCCTTAGTTGCTCTAGCTGTTGTACAAAAAATCCAGACACAGGACTCGAGTTGGCGTCAGCTTGGGAAGCTCGTGGCTCACAACTGCGTCCGTGAGATAACTCAGGATCCCGCCCATTGTCGCAGCTTGATTCTCGGTTGGTGCCAGCCTCCCGACCCAGCCTGTCCTTCCGGCGAGTTGGCCTCTCCTCTTGCATGTCGTGCAATGGATAGCCAATAAGCTGGTAACATATGTCCGGAGATGACCATATTTGAGGCAATGGGTGCATTGAAGACTTTCACGATCACCGGATCCACGATCCCGAGACGAACGAGCACCAAAAGAAAGCTTGTTCGCGTCCCCACACATCCCAAATGCAACAGCTTCGGGGATTGGTTTGCGGTTCTGAGTGAGGGTCTTTTGTTGTTCATCATTATATACAATTCGAAAAGTTTCAGGAAGGGGTGGAATCTCAGCCATTGAAAGTGTGTGACTACGAACCGTAGAGAAAGAATCATCCAGACCAAGCAAGAAATTTAGCAGACGCATACTCTCATTCTGGTCGCGACAGCGGCGCCCACATGAACAGAGTGGGGGAGGTAAAATTGATTTTGTCTCCTCCCATATTTTTCGCAGCTTTGTATAGAATCTGGAGACAGATAGTTTTCTTATTGGAGGAGACTCACATGATGACGTACCTCGTACGCCCTAGTCAAGTTACCTTTGCTGAAGCGATCACGGAGATCCTCCCAAATCTCTTGAGTCGTCTTTGCCTGCATAACACTATTATGGAGTTCCGCATCCATCGCTTTCCACAACCATCCCTTGACGAGCGCATCACATCGCAACCAGACAAGGGATTGAGAACCATCGACGGAATGTGGGATAGACCCATCCACGAACCAGACCTTGTTTTTAGTGACAAGAGCACATCGGTCATCTCAAGGACCCATTCACCTTGGTTCGTCGGAGTTAACAAACTGCAACCGTGGAGATGGCCTGTGGAATTAGAATTATGGATGAAGAAAGGGCTCTGCACATCGAGCTGCTTGTCGCCAGACCCAGAACTTGTCGACTTGAACAAAGGAGACGCCAGTGATGAAACCTCCTTCTCAAACATGACAGCAATTGACAAGGATCACTGCTCTGATACCATGAGAAAAATGATAAACCTAAACAACAAGACGATGTTTACGTGGTCTCCCCGGCTGAGTTCAATTGTGGTCGGCGGTTTTACAGTATGCTTTATACCCATACAACTATCATTAACTAGGTTAAAGCAACTAGTGCACGCAAATACAACATGAACAAGAGATGTTGTGGGCTTCTCTGTGCCCTGAGAGGCCGCATGTGATATGGGCTGTTGGGCCATATGCAATAAATAGGGAGTTATCTCGCTTGTTAATGTGGACCGACTTTGTGAGTTGAGAATATCTCACATGGTTTGGTTCTTCGAAGTGAAGTGACCTGCAAGAAATTTTATGTCTCCTGAGACATAAGTTATAGTGGAAAACTTTACTTAGCAGGAATCTGATCGCGTCCCTTGATCATGACTAGAGAAAAATTTATTGACTCAACGCCTCTGGATGCTATGTGAAATAATAAATGATTTGAGTAAATATTATGTGAAAGTTAGAGGATTGGTTCAAAACTACAACGAACAAAAACGAAACACAATATCAAAAGGATCCTTCTATTATACCCAACCCAAGATCCACCAATATATATATATATATATATATATATATATATATATATATATATATATATATGACAAAGGCTAGTGTACGTCAAAAGTACATTGTACGCCCATCGAGTTTTACTATTTAGGTAAACGAGTCAAATGGTAGTGGTCATCCCAACACCAAACCCCTCTTTTTTTTATCCTTTGCACCTACGTGTGCGTCCACCCATGTTTGTAGGCGGAGGCATGCCTATAGGACATAGTCCCACGACATGGATAAGTTTCGGGAAGAAAAAAATACCTCATATATGCTTATACTAAGATTGGAACTCAACACATATAGGCGGTATAAAGGTGTTTTACCACTACACCACAAATCATCACTTGTTCATATATTGATTTTTTTTATCATACTATAAAATGAAATCCTAATTGGAATAAATACTCAATCGAGTCTCTTTTCTCCTTATGACTGTTCTTTTTTTGCCTAGCAACCCTGAAGCAATCCAGTTGCACCTGCGATTCCACTAGTTTTGATTCTACTAGTTGCAACCGGAAGTGTAGAAAGAGTATTTTCAGTTTTGAGTTATGTTACGAATAAACTTCGAAGTCTAATTGACAACCAATTTGATAATCGTTATTTAGTGTGATATATTGAAAGAGACTTGCTTATGAGTTTAGACAACGAATGTATTTTGCACTTCTTTCCGAATATTCTGCCACGGCAATGGTGGATTGGGCTGTTGTTCATGGAAAATTCGATAAGAATCAAGGTCTACAATGGCTTAATGACAACCTTTGCAGGTTGTGAGCTGCTGCCCTGCCCTCTTTCTCATGATGATTTGTTCATTCTCAGACTGGTTCATTTGTGCTTCTTCCTACAGAGCTTGTTGTTTGAGCTGGTGCAGAGCTCTCTATCCTTTTTTTTTTTTTTTTTTTGCTGCTTTTATGGGTGTACGGGGTTAGTCTGTTTGTCTCGACCCCTGCATGTCCCCTCTTTCTGTTTGGTATAGAAGCGGACTAATCCGCTCTTTATTGCTTTATTTTCATGCGGAGATCAATCCTTACAATCTCTCCCATTTGTACTTTGACTACGGTTTTTTTCCTGCGGTTTTTTAATCTAGTTCACCATTATAAAAAAAAGAACTTCTTTCCGGAAATGAAAACCCATCATAGTTATTTATGAAAACAATTAGAGTACTAGTCAATTATTTTTGTATCTGTAAATAAATTATTTGGCTATTAGTAATTTTAGTTATAATTATTAATATTTTTTTATTTTGAAAAGAGAATACTGATAGTTTCAAATCATACTTCCACCACTTCTGGTGGAACCCTTCTCGTATATGTTCCTTCCAAAACCTTTCCCCTTGAGCCTCTCAACGTTGAATATCCACACTTGAACCGCGTTTCACTATTTGGTAACACACACAGTAACTGACAACACATAAAATAATACACATGCATAAAAAATTAAAAATACACTTTGGCTATTATAGGGCGTGAATTTTGAACCGTGTATTTGAAATGTGCGTTCTTCTAGTGATTGGCGATGACTGATAATCCAATGGGATCGAGAATCTACCCCTTAAAAAGTTAAAACACTTCTTTATGTTCTTCTCCTCCTTTGGCCTTCTTATGCACACGTAGCATATGTCGTACACTCCTCACTTAGATTTTCATTTTCTTTTAAATATATAATAATATTATACTTCTTCTACCCATTGTTTGTTGTTTTACCTACTTCATCATTGTCATTTAGACAATTATAATCATAGTTAGTAAATACTCCGTTTAATACACGTATATGTACCCGTACGTACTTTATCCGTTTAAAACTTCCGTATCCGTATTATTGTCAAGTCGTTTCATTTTTGTCCGTTCATTTGATGGCTCCCGTATTAAACACGTATAAAACCCGTATAACACGTTTAATATCCGTATTTAATGAATTAAATTACTAACTTTACTATTATTTATATATTTATTTATTTTTAAAATGATTAATTTTTCTATATTTATGACAATTAACGTACTATTAAACGTAACATTAGCATACAGACGAAGTAAAATACCCGTACGTATTTTATACGTAACATTCCCGTACCGTATTTTACTAACTATGATTATAATACATCTTCTACTTATTATTGTATTTCTCCAATGCCCACCCCTGAACTTTGTTTCTTATTGCGGTTATTCCAATGAGGAAAAAATTGGACCAAAATTGGTGTGGTTGGTCAAAGGGTAATTAGTCGGCTGTAGCACCTTGGTATCCTTATTTCTTTGGCCCCAAAGTTGGGGCGTGCAAAGAGAAAAAAATTCCATTGTAGTAAGTTCCAAGGCTCAGCTATTAGAGGTGGGCATTGGCCCGATCGAATGGCATATAAACCACATATGTGGTCAAATCGAATCGTAATAGGTCATTTAAAATTTCCAAGTTCAACCCTATTCCCCATAATTTAGAGACACACATTAGAGAATTTTCATCGGTCCATCCATTGGTGGAAACTGATCTCCGATTGCTAGACCCTTGTTACTATGGTTGGAGATTGCTGAAAGGCAGAGTATGGAGGGGGTTCCATGATGAAGGGGATACGAGAGGGACAACAAGCATGTGGTCCGTATTGACATGCGATGTTGTGCGATCTGTACTAATGTGGTGTGATCGGCCACACCGTATATCCACTCCCATTAGCGATGCACTTTATCATTTCCTATATCTGTATATCATACACACCACCAAATCGAGACATTGCACATATTTATCACATCATGTACTTATAACAATTGTTAAAAAATTATCCATTTACAAATTACAGTCAATTTTTCTCATGAGACGTTTTCCCCCTCTTCAATTTGACATATACCCTTCTTACAGGGTTAAACGTCCTTACGTGTTTCTTAATCGTTGGGACGATTTTGAACGGTTGTGAATTGGTGAATGTACCTTTGCTTGAATTTGAATAGGAGAGTGGAGAAAAAGATGTGTGAATTGAAATTGCCCCAAAGTTGCTTCACAAGAATCCCAAAGCAGCTTCCAACCCTTCATATTTCTAATCTTCTGCATCAACCATCGTGGGCCTCTGCCCTACTCTGTTTATAATATTCTTTGTTTCTTTCTTTTTCGTCATAAGAAGCAATAATTAATCAGTTAATTAATTAATTTCAAATATTTGGCACTGTCCCGAGGGGGATTAGGATAGGAAGGTTGAATTTTCCAAGCAAATTAGAGTTGGGGGAAATTGGACCCTAAACCTGTCCTGATGGGTAATTACTCACGCATTGACATCTTTGGCGCATTGTCATCCATAATGTAAAATGCTTCATCATACCTATTTTCTTTTATAGTAGTTTGGAATCATGGCCGACGACAAGAAAATATAAAAAGGGTTTTAGGAAATGGTTTAGAAAGGTTATCTTACCGATAGTAAAAAATCGGAAATATTGGATATCGGACCCAGATTGATAGGTGATTTTAGCGAAAGGAAATGGTTAAATCACAATTTTAGTACACAATACTTTATTACTGTCCTTTTCGATATGCCCTCCAATATGGTTTAACAATTATTGATTTTAGGGTTTGGAGATAATGTCGTTATATCGTAGAGGAGTTTTAGAAAATATAACTTGTGCAATTTTGGAATAAAAAAAGTTTATATAGAGTACAAGAATTACACATAATTTTGATATTATATAATAAAATATAATATAATTACTTCTAATCTATGTTTAACACTTCATTCTTCGAATGAAGTAGCCAAACAATAATATTATTTTGCGTTATTATTGGCGTCACTGAAATACAGTTAAGGATAGGGTGTGTAACCAGATTTGTCCCTTTGCTTTTAGTGTGGTTAGATCATTTTATTTTTTTGTATTTTTAATTGATTTGTATCTTCTTTGTTTTAACTCAAATTTTAATTTTTTTTTTTACAGTTAGAACAAGTCTACTGTGATCTACAAAATAGTATCAATTTAAGATATATTTTGAGGAAAATTTTCAATACACCCATTACCACCTTCGTTTTTATCTAAAAGTTTAGAAAATCAAGTAGAAGGAATTAGTTCAGCATCATTGATAGATTCTGATATATAGCTTGAAAAAAATTTAGTACCAAATATACCACACTCTATACCACTTTGATATATGGTGCTAAATGGTTGTAGATGGTGGTGGAATATGGTTGATGGTGGTTAATATATTTTTACTATCATTACAGTCATTCTACACTATGATACAATCATACCACCATGATACGATTTTATGCACCGCTAAACATTACCACTACAATACACTTTCATATCATCATGGCATGTTCTTATGCACTATAGAACATTACCACCATGATATATACTGTTAATATATGTTTTGGTTTTTTTATTTCAAAATATATCAAAGTAAATGTAATTTCATCGGCACGATTAATCTATTTTTTCCTTGAAATTTTTCAATTTTGAATGGAAAAGAAAAAGATAAACTGATTAAATTTAATAGAGAAAAAACATGGTTTCTTGGCTAATCGAAAGCCGTGCACTAGCTAGCAAGCACAGTAAAATGGCGATCACTATATGTCTATTTTGGAAAAAGGAATAAGTAGTGTATACGATAAACTTGATACTGATACGGCATTGAAGGTGGTGGAAGAGAATAGAAAATTGGCATTTACTATACGAACGTCGGGGAAAAGCTGTATGTGTATTGTATAAGGCTGATTCGATAGCTCTCTCTCTCTCTCGTCCGATCCGTAGCTAGAAAGAAAGAGAGAGCATTTTGGTTTACTTTGCATATTGGCCACCACACAACACAAGGCTATTCTGATAACAACACGCATCACATAAATTAGAGAGGAGAAAAGGGACGGCCAAAGAAGAGGAAGAAAGAAGCTGTTTCGCTCAACAAGCGATGCAAAAGCTGCCGCAAGAGAACCGCTCCCCTAAAGAACACAAACACGGCACAAAAGAAGAGGTTAACCAAAAACAAACATATTGAATCTGTCTTTGCACTTTGCACAACGCAAGGGCCAAAGAAGCTCATCAGAATGATGCCGCTTCATTTCAACCCCGTCAAAATTCAATACAGGTTCGGCTCTTTGTATAGAGAGCTATGGTTTTCGCATCTCCACATCGATAGCTAATCAGACAAGGATATATGTCATGATTTTTACAATCAATAAGTTGCATGACTATGCACATAAATTTCTAAGATAAATAAATAAATAAAAAGATAGATTTTGATAGAATTGGAGACATAGTTTAGAAGGACTAGAGAATAGGAGTAGAGATTCCGACGAAAAGAAGAGTCATTTTGCTACGTGAATTTGAAAAATGAAGATTTTGGTAATACCCGAGTTTTGAAATTGACTTTTATTGTCCTTATTGGTATGAGAAAAGAAAGAAAGCAAGAGGGATAATTGGTCACAAATGATGAATTTCAAAGTCTGTGATCAATTCTCCCTTGAAGAAATGAAATTTCAACCCTCAAAGTTCTAAAATCTCACATATTTGTTACTTTCAAATACATGAAGCAAACAACCAAGCAAACCCAACAGACAAACAACCTCTGACAAAGAAGGAAGAACAAGGCCATCAACCCTAAGATGCTATGTTTTGATGCATTAATAAATCATTGAGTTGTAGAAAGAGAGGCATTGACGAATGCAACCCTTTCTTCCTCCAAATTCATTTCTTCCCCCATCTCCCTCTCTCAGCATATTGCATTAATAATTGGCACCCACAAAACAAAAAGTGTCCCTCCCATAGTCCCCATATGTCAGTCCCTCTCCCTCCCCCGATACATAAAAAGCATAAACAAAGAAACAAAACCAATATTTCCACCCTACCATTGCTTACTACATAACGCACCCAATGTTTGTGTGTTTTCGGGTATTTCTAGGTGTCAACCATGTAATAAATGCTTTGCTTATGCACTCAACCAAACCCCATCTCACAGCTCATGTAATTACCTCTTTGCTTTTAGCTACAGCCTCTAATACGATTTTACAATCCGCAGGAGCATTCAGACAGTCCAAACAAACCTGTTATATGGGTGGTAAGCTCTCTATATGTATGACCAGTTCAAATGCTTGATCCTATGGTTTACTTGAATAAGAAAAGAAGCCAACCAAATCTACTGTTCCTGCCCATCAATCCTTTATCCTACCCTGGGCTTGAACAACATCAACACGCAGAAAAGAACATCATGCACATTTAAGAAATTCATTGTGAAAATTGGCACAGCTGTAGGTTGTTTCCCAACCACATGGGGACTTTCTTTAAAAAAAAAAAAAGAGGACGACTTGGGAAACTTGAAAGCTAGCTAGCAAGGTAGCTGCCTGCCTGCCACCACTGCCAGCTTAATAAAATGAAAATCCTACTAACAAAGCAACAAACTTCACCTTCCCACTGCTCCATAACTTACCCCATCCGCCAGCCGCAGTATTGTCATGTGCATTACCACCGCATTCACATTGTCACATGAATGTAAAGACTAACTTGAACCCTTCCTTTAGGGTAACTCTGTAACTGCAGCAACAGGGGAATTAACCCCAGGAGTCCAGAAAATAAGAGATGGCTAATATGATCTTCTTTCAATTGCCCGGTCACATAAACCATGGTAGATTATGACTATTATCCAACAAAGTACAAGCCTATAATCAGGGCAATGTGCGAGGCGTGATTTCAGTCGTTGATGCAAATACCTGAGATCACTGCACCAAAACAGCAACCAGCACAAGATGGTAAACCCAGATAGAAAAGGCAGCTTACAGAAGTGAACATCTCTTCTTCCCCCGTTCCTCCCCTTTCATCTTCTCACAAAGTACAATTCAACATATCGCAACCCGTGAATGAGGATCGGTGTGTTGCAGGCTTGAGAAAAAATCTGCACAAGAACAGCAAACATTGAACCATGTTGTCTATTGTTTTCTTCTGGATGAAAACTGGAATAGGAGCATATGAAGTTGAAAGCTTACCTCAAGCTGCAGTTTCATCTAGCCATGATGTATGTCTCCATTGAATATTGAAATTTGAAAGTAATATCATAGTTCGCTTGAGTGGATGTACAAAGCTAGGTTCTTAACAGTCTCATCATGTTTTTCCCTTACAAAAGGGATTAAACAGTCTCATTCCAGTACATGGATTCTAGGCAAATAGAGCAGCCTAGTGGTTTGGGCTAATATCCACAAGTTCAACAGAACTAATCCCTACTAATGTGTTTCCTTTGGAAGATCGACTAGAAGATCATCCAGTTCTATGTAATCTCCCTCCATAATGGTTAGTAACTGCTTGTGAGGGTGCATGTCAGGGAACAAGTTTCCTCCAATAAGCCCAGGATTCCGAACCTGCAGACAAGACATTAACAATTTCCTCGATCAGGAAAATTTTAAGTTTCGCAAACAGAGCCAACGGTATAGCCAATTACAAAGTTTCCCAATTTCACTACCTACAAAAATGTTAAAAACCAAGGACACAGAAAAAGCAAACTTGATTAGAGTGATATTTGAATGCTAAATTCATGCAAAGTTAAGAAGGTCCATTGAGATGACTGCAGCATATGCATATACTAGTTGCAGTGATGATACTCCTTGACCAATAATTTGATAAAAGCAACACATGCACCATACACTAGAAACTTTTTTAGAAGCAAGGAACGCCACCAACTGAAATAAAGCATTTACAATGAAATTATAATGATTGTCGCAGTGTGGAAAAGAAGCACACCAGCTCATTTAGTAGGTGCTGATATCTGGGATTAGAGCCTGGAAAATTCGTGACTGAATCCTCCAGCTCATAGTTCTGCCTCAAGAAGTGCTCTGGCAAATCATTCTCATGCTCATCAGAATTTTCTTGTGGCACAGTGGTTTCAGTAATACCAGGTGAGCCAAGTCCATCACATTGGACGCCAATGTGGCGTAATGCAGAAACACTTTCTTCAGCACACGAACTTAACAGATTCTCAGACACACTAGTTCCACCACGGGTCTTAACGAATACTCTACACAAGACAAAAGAAGCCTGCATGATGCAAACAGATTCAAAAAATTTAGCAACACTCAACAAAATACAGTTAGTATCAATAAGCTTATGATTCTCAAATCAAAGGCATAGTTTGAGGGACATTTAATTCAAGGAAAGGGGAAGTCATTCTCATTGTATTAACATGATATATCCATTTAGAGCAAAGGGAAACATTGCCATTTCAAGGTATCTTCGTGGAGTGAGGAATAACCCCTTTAGAGCAACTACTTCCAACAGTCCAAGCATTGACAAAATAACAAACAGGTTTACCACTATTCTCAAGACATACAACTTTCATTCAGATTAGAGACTTCAAGTTCACTTCACTAAGTTCAATTACGGCAATAACTCATGACCTAACTTTCAAAACCAATTTGCAGTCTGCGGCTATCACCGCACAAAACAATCTTTCCAGAAAAGGGAAAAGGAAGCTTGAAGCTCCAACCCAAATCATGATTTCAAACCAATCACACTCTACATCGCGATCAATTGCCCTTAAAAGGTTCCAAGAAACAAGAAATTTTACCTTGGAGTGATCAATCAGCGCGTATTCGTACAAAACCCAGTCAGTCCTCAGAGCACTCTTCACAGAATTCCCCAAATAAAACACAAACCGAGTCCTGGTACCAACAACCGCATTCCCGGTGGCGTCCGCCACGTCTCTAACCTTACCAATCCTTCTCCAATACCCTCCCTTGGCGCGCCTCCTCCCATCACCCCTGTTTCCCCCCTTCGAAACCCTAACTTTCGCGTAACAGAACCAGTGCTTCTTCATCCCCATTGAACCGTACGAATAACAGGAATCCCCCGGCAAATCAAACGGCTCGTAATCATACAAGTCGAGCTCCTTTATCAAATCGTATCCATTGCCATCATCCCCTCGATAGTCGCTTTCTACGTCGTTCTTCTTGGACAGGTAGTAACACAGCAGCTGCTGGTCGGAAGGGTAGAACCGGCAACCCGGCGGGAGAGTGAACGGCATCTAATTTCAGCGCTTTGAAACGAATAATTTCAGAGGTTTTTCTGCCGGCGAGACGAGACCGAGAGCAATCGCGCGGCCTGAGCAGAAAGGAGCGAGAGAGAGAGAGAGACAGGGGTCTAGAGGGGTTTTGATATATAGGGAAGAAACGAAGCTTGTAGATGAAGCTTTCTTCCTCCGTGTTATAGTCCGTTCCAGTGTGACGGAGGAGTACGGTCTGCACGAGTGTTCCCGCAGCAAAAAACGCGGGATGGTGATGTGTCAAGATATCATTGGCTGAGTTGTGCAATAACGGTTGACGGAGATTGGGAAACATGGAATTTGGAAAGAGCGGAGGTTAGTTGTACAGCTGGCGATGTACTAGTGCACGTAGGATTAAAGAGCCACGTCAGGCTGATAGGTGTCGTGTTAATTTGTGGGGATGATGTTGTCGTATCCGGTCATAGCATGCCACGTGGATAGTTTGAAATTTGAATGCAAGACTTAAGGGGCATAAGAATATAGGATTATATGAATAATACGGTTATCTACTTTGCATATTTCCAAAATAACTCTGTACTTTAAATCATCATTATTTATGATAAGGGTTAATAGCATTATATACCCTCTATTATTGCAAATTAACAAACATAACCTCCTACTATTATTTTAGGGCTAATACCACTGAAAATACCATCCTTTAGCGAAAGTGTCATTTATATTACGTACTTTCAATAAACACAAAAATATTCCAACGTATTAGGGGTTTGTGTCATTTGTGTTACGCAAATTTTTGTTGACCGTTAGAATTGACAGTTGACCTGACGGTGGTCAACTTATTTTTGACTATTGCTTATGTGGCGCTTAGGTGTCGCCCGCATATATGCCACGTAAGAAATTACTATTTTAAACATATTAATTTTATTTCAAAAATAAATAAATTAATATTATTAAATATTTTAAAATATTTTTTTCTAAATACTCTTGTCACCGCCGACATCATGCCCAGCTGCTTCTTCCTCAATCCCCAACTCCTTGATTCGCGGCAGCGCGCTTCACCTTCTTTCTCGGCGTCTGCGTAACGCTGGTCAACGGAGACAAGGCGACTTTGGCGGCAGGGGTACCGGGTAACTTCTCCTACGTTCACACCGCTCTGACGACGGAGGCAGGGAGCTCATCTTCTTCCTTCTTGATTAGTGGCTGTTCCTGATCTTCCACTTGCACAGGAAAGTTGGGATCTAGGTGACGCGAGCGAGTTCGTTTACTTCCCTCTTCTCCTCCACTTATATCTCCTTCTTCATCTCACCACCCCAATCGCAATCAAACCGCCGTCGTAGTCTCCGCCGGCAAGATCCGAAGCAAGATGTAGTTGAGATAAAAGATAGGGATTTGCAGCGGGGAAGGGACGATGGAGATTTGCGAGGTGGGAAGGGGAAGGGACGCTGACCATTTTCAGATTTGTCTGGGTGGTGGAATCGGAGATTTGCGAGCCTACACAAGCTCGAAATCCCCACAAAATCCGCCCCTCCTTCATCTTCATTCCACGATCTCATCAATCGATTCCCTCACTTTTCCCTCTAATTCTCGAAGCGTCGCGGGCCTGATGCGATTCCGAAGGTCGAATCGTGTTTACCGATCATATTCAGAGGGTGTTTTCGAGGGCATTTTGGCATAGCAGCGGCTCGACGCGATTCCGGAGGTTGACCATGTGTGTCAGGAGGGACGACAACCACAACCGCAGTCGAACTTCGCCGCCGGTGTAGAAATAGTCACTACCACCCCAGAAACATCTGAAGTTGATTCGTTGGACGGAGTTTGAAGAATCAATTCGTCCAGCAATGCCTCTGTTCGTGAAGAGCCCAGCCGACGACGAGCCTCTCTTACGTAGAGCAATTGAGCTCAATTCGAGCCAAATCAAGGATGCAGAATCATTCATGGGGATCCACATAATGTCTAGGATGCATCAATTCGCCTCGAACATGCTTGGATTGAAAAACCCCAAATTCGAATTCGATAATCTGGGTTTGAAACTCCCTTCTCCTTCCCCTTCATTCCCACTTCCAGAATCGGAGAGGTCGAATCGGAGCCAGCGGCGGCCGGTGGGGTCGAAGGCGGGGAAAGAAGGTTGAGGTGGGGGAGGAAGGAGGTGGTGGTGGTGGCGGTTGTGGAGGTGGGGAGGAGGGCGGAGGACGATGAGAGAGAGGGGAGGTTGGGAGGAGAGGATGAGGGAGATGAAGGAAGGGGAAGTCATTTGCTTTTTTTTTTTTTTTTTTTTATGGGAAGGGAAGTCATTTGTTTGGCGGAAGGATCTGCAGTGGGAGGTGAGAATTGTTTTTACTTTTTATTTTTTTCACATTTCATTAAATAAGCCACGTCAGCGAGCCATGTAGGATCCTATTAAGCGCTGACTGGGCGTTGAAAAGTCGCTCAGTTATGTTTAACAGCCCAACTAACGGAGAAAACATTTTAGTATACAAATGGCATATCGAAAACGATGTAATATTAATGACACTTTCGTTAAAGGATGGTATTTCCGGTGGTATTAGCCCATTATTTTACACAAATATGCCTTTCTATTATCAAAACATAACAATTGTAACCTTCTGTCAATCTTACCATCAAGTTGCTGTTAATCTAGATGGAAAAATGACAAAACCGCCCCTATCTTATTATAATTATTTTTTCACATAAAATGATAAAATATAAATCAGTTATATTTAATTGTTTGTTATTCCCTATTACCCCTTTCTTCCCCAAATAGACCCAGAACCCTTCACATTACATCGCTCAGACCCCATTCTCTCTCGGGAGACCAAAAGACAAGAGATGGACGACATGGTGATGAAGTCTTTCCTCCGCCAACCCTCCACCGCATTCGGTCGAATCACTGGCGGCTGACGAAGCTTCTCTGTTGCGGACTCGAGCCAGGAAGGGGACCGAACCTTCTCTGAAACCCTAATTTTCGATTCAAAATCATGTATCGATTTGGAAGGTTTTCATGAAATCAAATGCCCAGTAGATTTCAAACATGGCGATCATCTATCTACTACTACTCGACGATGTCCGATTCCAGGATCGCCTGCGCTTTGTAGCTGGAAAAGGCGTTGTCGAAGATGTAGATCCAGCAGGAGATTTGTACCAGTTGACTCTGTTCTCCGCCGCGTTGAACAGAACGAAGTGTGCTCGACTCTATGGGGGCACATCCACCCGCTCAATACCCCTCCTCTTGGCACGCCTTGCCCAAAATTGTCGTTGCTGTTATTACCGATGTTGTAATGGTTGGTGGTGTTCTGATGTCGAACAAGATAATGACGATGAACGGCGGTGGGTTGGGGTGAATGAAAAGAGGAAATATATTTATTGGGACACAAAGGAATACGTAAAGAAAATTAAAAAGAATAAACTAATTATTATTATGTTTTCTTATTTTTGTTGGAAATGGAAAAACGTACTTATTAAGTAAAGGACAGTTTGGTAATTTCTCATTTGATTTAACGGTTAGATAACAGACTTTTTGACAGAAGGGTAAAATTGTTATGTTTTGATAATAGAAGAGTATGTTTGTTAATTTGCAATAGTAGAGAGTATAAAATGCTATTAACCCTATGATCAAATATTGCTCAAATCATAGCCTTCGTCTGTTTTACTGTCCAATAATCTCTCAACCCAATTGAACAAGTTAGTTAAGATGAGTCATGAAAACAACAAGTTCAAAACTACGATCAATTCTTTTTTTATATCCTCGCGTGGTCGACCGAGCTCCTTTCCGTGTGCGATAAATGACCCACTAATAATAACATGAGATCAAAATGTGAAGTAGCATTAATCTCAGTAGATACACCACCTTTAACAAGCTTAAAGGCGCATGAGTCATATAATCTGCAGAAAGCCTTTTTATATTACAATAAGCTTCATCCACTCATAGTGTTACAAAATGGGTACTAACCCAAAGAAAGACTACAAACAAGACAAACAAGAAAAGGAGAACCCACCCACTAAAGCCCAAACATTGTGTATATACCCTTCAAAAAACAAACAACACAATGAGTAAAAAAACATGGAACTTCCCCAAAACCTAGCTAAAACTGTAACTCCAAGGACGTCTGTCGCTGATATTCACCCATATCCTAACTTTGCAAACCAACACCTCCAATTCAAAGATAAAACAACAACCTCAAAGACAACTTGAAAGACAGAAAGGGAATACGCCAACCCATACGGAGGATGGGTAAAAAGAGCCATAGAACCTACGAGGTACACCTAAATCTGGTCTCTACCCAAGCAAAGGTGGACCATTCACCACAAGAAACTCTAAACGAACATGTGAGAGGATGAAAACCAGTACGATGGTGGTCGACACCTGGATCATGAAGATCGAGTCTCTATATTCTCATCTTCATCTTCATCCAAGCCAAATAAGAAGGATGGCTACAAGTATCTCTGAATCACTGGGATTATCTGGGTGAATCAAGGAGGTAGATGAAAGGAAAGAAAATTAGAAGACAAGATGATCTTAGTGTCAAGAACCAGTTGATCCCAATAACTCGAGTTGTTGGGAGAGGTTCAATCGTGGATCATATACCACAACACTAACACGCCCCCTCAAACGAAAGCCACTCACAAGGGCTAGAAGTTTGCACATGTCTGAAGACAAGAATACCATGTGCTTAACAAATGGGGGTCACTGGGAATCGAACACAAGACCTCTCGGTCACAGAAGGCTCTGATACCATGTCAAGAACCAGTTGATCCCAATAACTCGAGTTGTTGGGAGAGGTTCAATCGTGGATCATATACCACAACACTAACACGCCCCCTCAAACGAAAGCCACTCACAAGGGCTGGAAGTTTGCACATGTCTGAAGACAAGAATACCATGTGCTTAACAAATGGGGGTCACTGGGAATCGAACACAAGACCTCTCGGTCACAGAAGGCTCTGATACCATGTCAAGAACCAGTTGATCCCAATAACTCGAGTTGTTGGGAGAGGTTCAATCGTGGATCATATACCACAACACTAACACTTAGAACAAAATTAGCCCTCCTTTGACACCACAAACAAAAGGTCTCCATATATGATGAATCAGAACAAAGAATGAAAGATAAGCATCTCAAAAAACAGATCGAAGAAGAGATTCCAAAAACATAATAGAAATCAAAATTACAGCGACAAGAAGCGAAAAGGAAGTAGTTGAAATAAAAGATGGGGAAGCTTCCACCAGTCACCGTAGAGACACCAACAACAACCTGATCATCAATAAAGAAGGCATATAGTTTATTTTCCAGAGAGACGACTATTATTTCTTTGTCTGTCTTTAATAATGTTACTTTAGCCCAAACCATTTGGACCCCTTAAAGGTTCAACTAGGAAGCACACTTATCCCAAAAATCATATGGTACACTTTCACCCTCCAAATATTAATTTTGCATTAGATATTTACCCAAATCTATAGCTTCCTTGAGTTGACCCCACATCAGCCCTAAGACGGTGGTGTCTAACTTGAAAAGTAAAAGTTTGAGTTTGAGAAGCTTCTAGTCTAGTGAGTTTGTATTACGACCTTCCTTGTCTCTCGATGCTTAGAAATTCGTCGTAATTTTTTCGTTTGAAACTCACTCTCAACTTTATTTATTTGCATCTGGACAAAACAATCTAACGGTAGGGCTATTTAATTAATGACAGGGGTAGTTTGGGTATTATGGAAAATTACGAAGTATACAAACAGACTTATAATCAGTACAAACCATACAAACATACGAACAATACAAACTAGGGCGATAAAACATACAAACAGATTTACAAATAATACGAAACATACAAACTATAGAAATAATACAAACTAGACCGACAAACATTACAAAACATACTAACCGTACGAAATGGCACTACTTACAATACAAAACAGTAAACTTGTATTACAAATCAATGAATACAAAGTATACAAATCACAACATAAAGTATACAAACTAGACAAACAAACATTACAAATTACAATGTATACAAATTAATCATATAAACATTACAAACATAATAGATAAAAATGACAAACTAGAATGATAAACGATACAGACCGAATTGATACAAAATCACTAAACATACTTACAAACATTACAAAATCTTCCGACAAACATAACAAAACAGGCGATGTCGTCTGAAAATCTCCCATCGTCGGAAAATCCTCTTCGGCGTCGCCGGAAAATTCACCGGTGACGAAAAACACTCTCTCTCTCTCTCTCTCCTGCTGAGAAAATTCTCAGGAAAGGAAGCAAAGGAAGCATGCATGTTCCCAAAAATAGGACGGAACTGCCGCCGAAAACTTGGCTGGCCGGCGCAAACGAGGGAGGACGGTGACTGGCCGGTGCAAGGGGATGGAGATGTAGCACTTGCAGATTTTTTATTTATTTTATAATTAAAAAATAAACATGAAATTACTAAATTGGCCTTCATTAAATTGGATTAATTGGAGCTTTTGAATTTTAATGAGATTGAGTGGCTAAGATTCACTTAACTAGTTAGCCATGTGACTAAGGGATAAAGGGACCCCTTAATCACCTCATCTTGGCCACTATGTCTTAGACCATCCACAATAGTGGAAGGGGAAAAAGGGTGAAAAGGGTGGAAAAAAGGGGGAAAAGGGTGGAGGAAATGATATGGTCACAATAGGTGGGAGGGAAAAAAGGGTAATAGGGATGATTTTTTTTCTTCAAAATAATCTAGAGTTGATATGGTAACTTTATTTTGATAATTTACTTATTATTTTTATACAGCTAGTATTAATTAATTAAGACGAACATTTCGATATAATTTTTTTTAATTTTGACATAATTTTTTTATCGCTAATTAAATATGACGTCATCAATGACGGATCTCAATAATTTGCAGAATACTATAACTCATCACAAGTTTCACAAAATGAGTGGTTCCATCAATTTTTTGACCAACTTTAATCATATTGAGTGGTAAAATCAACTGACCATCCAACTTTAATCATATTGAGTGGTGCCATCAACTGTTCATTCAGCTTTAAGTTGTCATATTATTGTTGAAGAATCTTTTCATGTTTCTATAAATGAAGGCTAAACTTTGTCAATCCATTCATCCCACCATTCAACCTTCTTCATTCTCTCAACTTCATATTTCTCTCAACACACACATACTTTTTTTTCATCGTGAGTTCCCCTAATAGAGAAGCTGATGAGATGCAGCAATCGGATGATGATGCTAGGCAATGGGAGTATGAGTGTCAGCTTGACCGTGATCGTCAACAAATGATGGTGATGGAAGGAGCCTTCATGTTCCAAGAGCAAGCATCCTCATCTCGACATCGTTCACATTCACGTGAAGTTGTGAGGCGTAACAGGGTAGAAGCACACCAACGCTTGACGCAACAATATTTCGTTCCCAATCCAACCTACGATGCTAGGTTCTTTAGAAGGAGATTTCGGATGCCCCTCTCCTTGTTCAACCGAGTCATGAGTGTCGTTGTTCAACACGACCCCTACTTCCAGCAAGGCCGAGATGCTGCGGGTCGCCTATCATTCTCCCCCGAACAAAAGCTTACTACTTCCCTCTGGATGCTTTCAAATGGATGCTCAGCCGACTCTCTAGACAAGACATTTGATATGGGTGAGACCACTGTACTGCAGTGTATGCGTAAATTTTGTAATGCCATTATCTGCATCTATGGTCCTGAGTACTTACGAGCACCAAATATGGAGTATCTTCGCCGCCTTCTTCATCACAGCAATCGATGTGGCTTTCCAGGTATGATTGGTTCAATCGACTGCATGCATTGGGAGTTGAAAAATTGTCCAATGGCGTGGCAAGGACAATTTACTGGATACAAGGGGAAGCCAACAATTGTCCTGGAAGCTGTAGCATCATATGACACATGGATTTGGCATGCCTTCTTCGGAAGTCCCGGATCAAACAATGACATAAGGACGCTTGGAATCTCCCCACTTTTCGATGAAGCCGTCAGAGGAAATCTTCCAAAAGTCAGCTATACAATAAATGGTAAAATTTACGATCAAAGTTACTACTTGGCTGACGGAATTTATCCTGAATGGTCAACATTTGTGAAAACCATTAGCAACCCTAGTAACCAGAAGAAGAAACTATTTGCAAAATGGCAAGAGTCATACCGCAAGGATGTTGAGAGAGCTTTCGGCATTCTACAAGAAAGATGGGTCATTGTAAGAGCTACGGGTCGATATTGGGATGTACAAACATTGGGAGAGATTATGCTAACTTGCGTTATTCTACACAATATGATAGTTGAAGACCAACGAAATGAGTTTGGAGAAGAACATGTGGAGGCCTTTGAATATGAGACTAATCCAGATGTCACATTGGATCCACCGGATCATCCGACTCTCATGGAGTACATGATAAGGCATAATAGGATTTGTAACCGTGAAGGGCATCATGCAGTGAAAGCGGATTTGGTTGAGCATTTGTGGACAAGAGCAGGAGGAGGGGAGTAGAAATATGGCAGAGCTCTAAATTTAAATTGTGCACTTTAATTACTTAAATTTGTATTGTGGGCTGAATTTACTTTATTTCTTTTTGTTGTGCTTTGTTATCAATGTATTTTCCATTTTGTTATCAATGGATTATTCGATTTTGTTATCAATGTATTCTCCATTTTCTAGTGTCTTAATAAAAAAATTTGTTGCATTAAATATGGAACAAAAACATAAAAAGGATACATTGAAAATAAAAGATACATCGGGGGTAAATTGAAAGTACATAAATCAAACACACTAAAAATAAAACATACATCAACAATAAACCAAACAACCTTTTAAAGACTACTGGTCCGGGGTGTAAGTGTCATCAAATGGGCTACTAGAAGATCCTTCAGGTGGTGTAGTAGCTGGTGATGATTGGTATGCAAACATAATTTGATCTCTTTGAAATTGGTACCATGCTCTTAGTTGAGGATCCAATTGCGAAAGATCCTGAAGCATGATTTCTCGCTCGTACCTACTTTGTTCCCTTACTTCCTTCGCCTTCTCCCTTTCCTCCCTACCGACAGCCAATTTTGCATGTGTTGCCGAACTTGCCACCATGTCCGCCAAACTCTTTTGAAAAGCTTCCATGGCAGAAGAATCACCACCTCCTCTTTTCTTCCTCTTTTGTTATCTCGACCTTCGGGACGGTTGATCACTCTTGGAGCAGCAGCTGCATGAAGGCCGGGGCTATCAGGTTCATCACTTGGCATAGCCGATTGAGATCCATCCATTGGTGGAATGGGTGCAACGGGAGCATAAAATTGTTGCATAAATCTTGGACACTCTTGGAGTAGTTGCCAACATTCTTCCAACTTCTAGTCTTTCTTCGTGTCCGTCTTGAAAATAGCTTTCGCTTGACGGGTCTACACAATTAATTAGAAACAATACACATGATTAAAAATTAGAACACAAAAATTATACCATTAATTAAATATATATGTTTTAGAAGTTGGCTAACCACATCTACTTGGTTAGTTCCGCTTGGTGGATTAGCATTTGCTTCCCTCAATGCCGAATACCGCTTGAAAGAAAGTGAAGAATGAATTCTATTTATAGAGCTGAAAAAAATATAGCCGTTGGAAATATCACCGTAAAAAAATAGCCGTTGGAAATATGGCGGTTATAGACATAAAAATAGCCGTTGGAAATATCACAATAATGGGAAGGTAGGTGGCCACGTGCGTAGCTAGTTAAGTGAGTGGTTAAAAATGTTTTCTTACTTGATAACTTGGTATGAAGGACTACTTTGACTTTCAACGCAAAGGTCAATCATGACGAGCTGAACGAGGGCCTTATGACGTTGTGACCGTAAACAACTGCTAGAGGGTTGAGATTTCTTGGAGTGAAAGTTAGAGTTAACTTTCTACAAATCACCATGTACAAAAATTTAAATTACAATAGACACTCAACTCTCCCTGATTGCAACCCACCATGCCAGTCCATTAAAGGACTTGTTGGAGACAATAGCTTTAATTCACCACATCACACCCAATCCTATCTCTCTGCAATGCATTATCTCTGCCCAACCAATCAAACCTCAGTATTTGCCATAGGTTGAAAAGGCGAATCATCTCCTCTAGAGCATCGATCCCTTGAGTTGGTGATTAGACCAAGTTAAACTGCTCGACCAAACAAGGTGCGTTGTTTGAGGGGGCATTAGTTAGTATTTCGCTGTAATCATGACATTTCATCAAGTCATTCACTTAAGTTACGCTCATATGTTCTATGTGTATGTTCATGGTAAGTTTGGTTATGTTCAATAAGCATAGCATTGCATTCTATCATGAAGTTATGTTTTAAAGCAAGCATATTCAAGTTATGTTTTAAGTAAGTTCGTGGACTTACGTTTCAAGTTACCAAATTATATCAAGTAAGAATACGTTTTTAAGCACTCAGTTAACTAGCTACGCACGCGACCACCTACCTTCCCATTATGGAGAAGTTACCAAGTTATGTTACCCTACTCCTTCATATAAGGAGGTCATGTTTGCAAGTTATGCTAGTACCGGTCAGTTGCTGCAGATAGCACGCGATTACCCTTATCAAGTCTTTCACGTTTATCACATTTTGGTGGCCCGATGATTGCGCTAGTTAGGTTGAGTTCGGGGCCCCCTTTCACAAGAATTAAGATTCAATTGATTTTAAGCATATGATCATGTACCAAGCATTGCACTAGCATCTTTGTTTATTTATTTCAAGCATATGTTATTATGAGTTTTCACCATTAAGGCGAAACTAGGATTAAGACTGACCCCAACGCCGCATTCAGGAATTATAGAAGCAAATAAGCACGCATATGGATTTGACGGTTCATCAATTGCTCCAGAGGACTCCAGAAGCAAGAAGTTAAATTCATCTCTTTAGTAGGACGAGAGACTTGATGTAATTTTACGATGATATTTATTACGTCAAAGATGTTTCAAACCATTTTGATTTTTATGTCTACTATTTTCTTTAGTATGGCGCTTCCGCTATCTTTCAATGTATTTAATGTCCATTGATTCATAAGGGTATTTTAGTAAAAGTAGCACCCCATCTGGTTGGGATGTTACATAAACCCTTCTCCAATAGCTTTCTTTTCCTTTTTAGCCTTTTTATCCTCTCTTATTGAGGCTTTCCCCTCCTAGGGTTAATACAAAATATTAGCCACATCTATTATGAAGCGGGGAATTATAGCCACAACTATGAAAAATCAAATTATTAGCCATAACTATTGTTGCAAGTCAAGATATTAGCCATAACTATTGTTGCAGGTCAAGATATGGCTAACTGTCTGTTACTGTTATTGAATTTTTGACGGAGAAGGCCACGTCATCGGCCACGACAGCGGCCACGTAGGAATGCTTTTAGTTTATAACTTCAAAACATAAAAGTTTAGTCAGTATTACAAACGAAATTGTTAACAGATAGTTAACGTTTGACTAATAATTTGAATTTCAATAGTTGTGACTATAATTCCCCGCTTCATAATAATTGTGGCTAATATATTGTATTTACCCTTTTTCTTTTTTTTTCCCCAATGCTTGCTATGGCTGGTCTAAGGTGCTGCTAGTGTAAAAATCTTATCGACGTTTGTTAAATAGTAAATCACAATCACAATTGAACTTGGGTATCGCAAAAAATTAGGTGCTATAGTATAGCTCTCTGTTAATTTCTTTAGTAAAAGATTTATAATCAGGAAATCCACAACATTAGACAAGGAAATTCATAAGTACTTACTAATACTTTTATTTTTTTGGTTAACTTATTATAGGCAAAAAAAAAAACTCAATTGGAAAAGCGTATATGAACTATCAAGATACGCAGCTCATGAACTCCTCATCAGATTCCAGAGCCGCCATCGTCGCCGGCGGGAGGCAAATCTCCAAATCCACACTCCCGCCGCCGTCCCGCCCCGGATACCCGGTCACCTTCCCACTAAACTTGTTCGCGTACCCGCTCCGCAGCGCCACCGCCTTCCCCAGCCCGAACTCGATCCCATACTTATCAAACCTCGGCGAGCTCCCCATCATCACACTGTCCGTGTCGAACACCTGCTCCATCCGGTAAACCACCGGCGACTCCAACCACGCCGACACAAACCCCTTGATCTTCTCGTCGCTGTGCCCTACCACCGCCTCGTGCAGCCGCCACGCCGCCCACCCCAAATCGTTCCTCAGCAGCTCCCCCACCGCGGCGGAGGTCCTCATCGGGTTAATCGAGTTCCCGAAGTAGTCGGGATGCAGGGGAGGGTTCATCCTTCCCCTGTTGTTGGTCGCTAGCCGGCAGCCGGTGATCTTCTCGGCGGGGAAATTCCGTGCCCTAGTTATCCCCCGCCAGACCAAAGCGGATAGGGATTGGAATGACGAGATCTTGGTTGTCCCAGATTGGTAATTGGCTTTCGATTTGATTTTACCAATCGATTCCGCCGAGAAGTGGAAGAATCGCTCGAGGAGTTTGGGGGATTCGTAGCGGCTAGGGATTTGATCCGCGGGGAGAGGGATTATTTGGTTGCAGCCTTCGGGGAACCACCGGTTGTTCACCGGGGGTCGGGAAATTGGGGTTTTTCCTCGATACGTTTCGGACAACGCTGTGAGGAAATTCCAGAAGGAGGCCCCGTCGCCGACGGCGTGATTGAAGGAGCACCCGACGAAAACTCCGTCGATTAGCTCGGTGACTTGGATGGTGACGAGGGACGTGGTGTGGCCGTCGTGATTGATGGCGCGGTCGTGGTCGAAGAACGATTGGACGACGACGGGGACGTAGGTCGGTGACAGGACGTCCGAGATTGTCAGATCTGCGGCGGCGTGGATCAATCGGGCGCCGGGGCTGTTCGCGCAGTCGATGGAGACGACGTAGGAGCCGTCGTCGTGGGGGGAATTGGAGGTGACGAGGCGGCCGGCGAGTGGGTAGAAGTGGGAGAGGGTTAAGGAGAGGGAGTGGTTGATCCGGCGGAGGAATTCGGCGATGTGGAAGCCGGCGGAGGGTTTGGGGTAGAGGTGGCCCTTTTGGATGTAGTGGACGGAGAGCATGAGGAGGTCCCAGGGAGGTAAGTGGATTGGGCCCTTCATTTCGTCGGTGGTGATGTGAGGGCGGACGAAGCAGTCGGAGATGTGCTTGACGGTGGGCGAGTTCATGGCGCGGCAGCGGGGATGATTGGTTGAATTTGAATTTGGAGGAGTTTGGGGAATTGGTGGGAGTGGAGACTGGAGAGCTAAAATAGTGGGAGCTAGCGGACTTTCATCAAGGTTGTCAACTCGGTTTAACCGTTATTCCGATCGAGTAAGTGGGTAAAAGATCAGTGGTCTGATTATTTTAGTTTAGTTTAGCTAGCCTGAAAATACATTTAACCATGCTTCATAATTGAAAAAAGAGCACCATGAAAATACATGTCACTCAGTCATATAAGTACATGATCCAATATATAGTAAAAATTCAAATACACTTAAATTTAGGGTAAATACAATTTAATATCCAAACCTTTTATTTTAAACAATATAATAGCCAAATCTTTTCGAAAACAATATAATATTCAAATCGTCAACTTTCCGTTCGTTTGACCGTTAGTTGACACTTCAGAAAAGTTCGAAGTACGACGCTTCATCAATATCCATCAATATCTTCTCTGAAAAACCACCAACATATCTTGGTTCCAAACCCGAGAAGTCCATGACTCCACCATGATGGCATAGAATATCTAAATATTCAGTCATCTGCAATGCCAAAATAAGAAAACAAAGTTGTATTGTGACAATTTCTCCTAAACAAAGCTTTTTTGAAGTGTCAACCAACGGTCAAACGGACGGAAAGTTGATGATTTGGATATTAGATTGTTTTCGAGAAGGTTTGGCTATTATATTGTTTAAAATGAAAGGTTTGGATATTAAATTGTATTTACCCTTAAATTTAGGGCTAATACCACCGGAAATACCATCCTTTAACGAAAGTGTCATTAATATTACATCGTTTTCGATATGCCATTTGTATACTAAAATGTTTTCTCCGTTAGTTGGGCTGTTAAACATAACTGGGCGACTTTTCAACGCCCAGTCAGCGCTTAATAGGATCCTACATGGCTCGCTGACGTGGCTTATTTAATGAAATGTAAAAAAAATTAAAAAGTAAAAACAATTCTCACCTCCCACTGACCGCAGATCCTTCCGTCAAACAAATGACTTCTCCTTCCTTCATCTCCCTCATCCTCTCCTCCCAACCTCCCCTCTCTCTCATCGCCCTCCGCCCTCCTCCCCACCTCCACAACCGCCACCACCACCACCACCACCTCCTTCCTCCCCCACCTCAACCTTCTTTCCCCGCCTTCGACCCCACCGACCGCCATTGGCTCCGATTCGACCTCTCCTTCCTCCCCTTCCGCTCCCTCCACCCCGTCGCTTCCGCCGCCGCCCTGTACCTGCTCCGATTCATGGGTAACTTTCGCTTCCAATCTCCCTGCGAAACCTAGGAGCCCTATTGTGATCTCCGACTCGGTTTTTGCCCTGTGCGATGTTGGCTCACCATGGCGATCTCAGTGGAAATTGTTCACCTGTACTTTGAATTTGAATAATTCGGTTCCAGTTCATGAGCAATTGGGTGTTGGTTGTGGGAGTGGGGTGTTCTCTTCGTGTTCCTCGAATCATAACAACTGGGTTTGCTTGGAGAAGCATGAATGGGCGGATATATTCGATCTCATCAAGCGGCCTCGTTTGGTGCGTGGGGATGGGAACAAGCTGCTGATGATTGTTGGGTTGAAGTCGATCTTCTCGTTGAACCCGTCTTGCTCAACGATGCTGATACTTAGGTTGGATTTGGAGAAGTTGGAGTGGGAGGAAGCTGGGAATGATTCTGGAAGTGGGAATGAAGGGGAAGGAGAAGGGGCGGCGTGGAGATGGATAAATGAATAAATAATTTTGTAATATAATAATAAATAAATAATAAATAATATTTTCAAATTTTTTATTCTTTTTTTTCAACGTGGCATCCACTTGTCGCTTACATGGACAAAATGTTGGCCACCGTCAGGTCAACCGTCAAGTCTAACGGTCAACAGAAAATTGCGTAACACAAATGACGCAGACCCCTAATAGGTTGGAATATTTTTGTGTTTATTGAAAGCATGTAATATAAATAGCACTTTCGTTAAAGAATGGTATTTCCAGTGGTATTACCCCTTAAATTTATTATATAAGTTTGTGATTAACAGATTGAATGAACTTGAGCAGCCTGTGAAAGTAATGCAAAGTGGTATTCTCGAATGAAAGTTTGTTGATTGATTTTTCCGAGTTTTGATGGAGTGGAATGTGTGGACGAATGCAAGACGAAGTTCCAAACAAGTGTATGAAACTTTTTTTCCCCACCGAGTCCAAGTCAACCCGCGGTTCGACCGTTGGTTAACAACCCTGCTTTCACCAACTCCTTTCCTTGTTGATCACGAGTTGGCTTCTTGGTGGTGGGAATTTTCTAATTTTATATTCTTGGTCAATCACTCATTCATTTAGTTAGGTTCTTAATTTTCTTAATCAAGTCCTTAAGTTCAATATTAACACATTGAGGTGACCACCTCTAAACTACAGCAAAGTCTTTTGAGGAGGTTGGAACTTGGAACCCCTTTTCGATGGAACAGAGCAGGAAATTGCGGTGAAGGTGAGGATCGAGCGATTGGTTCCAAGTTCTTATATATATATATATATATATATAGTGCCTTCTACGGTACCCCGGGTGAAATCCGGGGTACCACATACCTTAAGTACAAAAACGCTATCTAGACCTCGAATTAGCAGGAACTTTGGGCATTATAATATACCCTAACCCTTAATGAGTGAACCCTAGGTCCTAATTATCTAAATCATAAACTATAAACCCTAAGATGGTGCATTGATTTTTTGGCCTATATTTGGACGAATCATAACCGTCGATTATTGTTTCTAATTAAATTGATCTTGGGGTATACGATTTAGAGAATTAAGACCTAGATTTTGATCTTTAAGGGTTAGAGTATAGTATCATGTCCGAAAGATAAATCAATTCAAGTTCTGGATAGCATTTTTTTACTCTTGGTATGCGGTACCCCGGATTTCACCATGGGTACCGTAGCCTTCCCCATATATATATATATATATATATATATATATATATATATATATATATATATGAAGTATTTATTTGGGAAACAAGTCGCTATGGCCAACACCTTTTTACTCTCGGATTATTGTCAGGGATTGTCCCTCACCAACACCGCGGTTGGTAGCCAAGACTTTGCCTAATCAAAATTGACTTGTTCTCTATATAGTTGTTGTAAATGAGTTGAGATGTTAGGTTTGACTCGACAAAATTTTGTTTGAAATCAGTAAGTCGAGTTTGAGTTCATCTTCATTTTGTTGGTGAGTCTCGCGTGCCAGCTTTATTTGGTGGCATCACGAGCTCAATTTGTGAATTGGCTCGATAGTGTGATTAACGAGCCAACTCGTCTATCGACTTATGATTGATATATAATTTATGAGTTGACTTATTTGATAATTCATAAGTTTGTTCGATCATATATAGATTTCATTAATAATTCTAAAATGAGAGGAAAGAGATGAACATTGGTGGTGGGTTGTATTAAGGGTGAGCAGTAGATCGTTTTAAACGAGTTTGGGTAAGTTTGAATCCACCAGTGTGGGGTGGGGAGGGGGGGGGGGGGGGGTGAAGAAGAAAATGACTCACACAAACTCAAATATGTACATATGAGTGGGTTGGGTTGGTGGGTTTAACAACATACATTCCAATTTCAAATTGTTATCAGCTTAAAATGAAAGAAAATTTAAAGCTAAACAACCTTTAATCTATAAATGAGATGTGCCATTCAATTCACAAAACAACTACTTGTAATTGTTTATAAATCACCAAAATATACTCAAACTAGTAAACATATTCAAAGCATGGGCAACTGGTTTCCCTTCGGCAAAAGCATAAAATTAGGTTTTTTGGAGCTCGAATTGAGATGGAGAGGAATTACATAAGGCAATGTATATATAATTTTCAGTTATTGAAACAACGATAGCAGTAAAGATATTGTGGGATCTTTTTATCGAAACTTGGAGTTCATCTTTTGGTTAAATAGACACACTTAAAAGTTTGGCTGGTTTGAAGATAAAAGAATGAATGAGCCATGAGTCAACCACCTAACCAACCCGTGCTCACCTCTAGATTGTATGAACGGGAGCAGAGAAATAAGCATTGCTAGGCAGTAAGCAAAGGTAGGAAAGGATGCAATAGGTATGATCTGAAGATCATTGTGTACGCAAAGTTTTCTGAGTTTCGCTACCTCTCGGTTGGAGAAGCAACGAAAGCAGTGGGACACCGCTTGATCAACGAGACAAGCTAAACCGGAAATAAATCGCAAGAGATAACAAACCAATGGTAGTTTACGGGAAGTTCAAACCCAAAATTCCGCAGACCAACCAAATTCAAAAGAACACCAACATGAAAATAGAAAAAAGTATTGCATCCTAAAACATGACTGAACAAAACGAGTTTGGAAACCAACTCAAAGCACCCGCACAGGAAAGACCCAACAGAGTTCCGAAATGTCGAAAAGAGAACGAACCCTCTTTGCCAACAAACGAAAACGCCAAATAAAAAGTGTCTCAACGGTGGTGCAACACTCCTTGCACTCTTTATTCATCCATTCACGAAGGTGCGACTACTCTAGGGCACAATCCCATCATTCAGGTTCAGCGAAGAGAGCTGATCAGCCGCGTTGTTTGCCTGAGGATGAGCAGCAGCAGACACGTTCCTCAGCACGTCCATTGCTTCTGCTACTTTAGCCTTCAGGGCCTCCGGCGACTCGAGCAAGTGCAGGACCTCGGTCTGATCCATCTCCAGAAGCATCCCGGTGACCTTGGCCGCAGAGTCATGCTCCAGCTGCTCCACTAGTGGATACAGGCTTTCACCCAGCAACTGCATAGTTGCAATAGGTTTCAGTCTAGGCACCAAATTGGCAATGAAGATGTTGCAGAGAAAAAAGGCAGCAACTAGAAGTAAAAAACTACGTACAGTTCGCTGTTGTTCAGGAGTTGAATTGGCAAGGGCTGATGCAAGAGCAGTGATGGGCATAGGTTGCCCCCCAGCTGCGGCCTCACGCATCCCCATGCCGCCCATGTCATAGGGAACAGAGATCATGCCTCCGCCTTGCATGGGAACTTCCGACATGTTGCGACCAGGAGGGTAACGGTAGCCACGTCCACCCCTAGGCATCATCTGCAATTTCGAACAAAACGTACTGTTTAGTATTTTATTTTACAATGAGAAACTTGTATTCAATCAACATGATGTAAGTGATTCATTTGTAAAAACCGACCTGCTGGGGCATCATGGGAACCGGCTGTTGTGATTGCTGCACTGGACCTCCACGGCGGCCACCAGGGCGTTGGCCTTGCTGACCTTGGACAACAAAGTAGTTCGGCATCGGACCACCGCCAGGCCTCATCCCTGGCACAAGTTGCTGCTGGTAGCCAAACCCACCCTACAATATTCACCAAAGTAGTCGGAAAGAAATTCAAGTTTATAATGCACTTGCTAACGATGACATTGGAAATCAGGTGAAATACCTGAGTGGGAATCATGGCTGGAGGACCTTGCCCATACATGAACTGCTGCCCAAGCCCAGGGGCACCCGGAGGAAACATAGGCATACGAGGGCCAACTGCAGGAGGCATTGGAACTGGCCTCATTTGGGAAAACTGAGCCTGTAAAACGCCAATAGTCAACCACAATGGCCTCATTTGGGACAAAAAGACAGTTGAGCAGATTGAGCTCCCATACACCACAAAATATGAACAAGTGGAAGATCCAGCAACATAAATCATATATGACCGAAATGTCTCTGCAAGAGTTTTAACTTTTTATGGTTGGGAAATGTATATGATATTTTCAATCAAGTACACCATCCATCAACATGATAAATAATGAACCTGAAGCCTTGCACGACGATCCTCCTTGCGTTGAGCATGCGCAACATACAGAGGTTTGCTAACAATAATCTTTCCATTCATCTCATTAATCTGGGAAGAAAAACACAGTGGCACTCAATCAGGGTTACAAACTGAAAAGTAGTATAATCATATGCATACTGGGATCAATAAAACCTTTTAACTTACAGCTCGTGAGGCCTCTTCAGGTGTAGCAAATGCAACAAATCCTGAACCTTTGCTAATTCCACTTGGATCACGCACAACCTTTGAATTAGCCAAAAATGAAACAATGACTATGAGCAGATTATTGTGAGAAGAGAAGAATAATAGCAATACAGCAGCGAAAAAAGTGCTACCTTGCATGATGTGACGGTACCAAATTCAGAAAACAACTCCTTGAGCTTTTCATCAGATATGCTGTCATCCAAATTCTTGATGTAGAGATTGAGTCCTTGGTACTTATCAACAGCTTCCTTCATAGTTTGCTCAAATCGGCCTTTCAGTTCTTGCTCTCTTTCAGATTTCTTCTGAGCCTTTCCAACAAACCATTCTTTGTCATCAAATTTTTTCCCGTTAAGAGCCTCAACAGCTTTAGCTGCATCATCTGCATTTTCAAAATTAACAAACCCAAAACACCTAGACTTCCCATCTCCATCCCGCATCACCACAGCACTAGTAATTGCACCATACTCTCCAAAGACCTTCTTCAAGTCCTCATCCGCAGTTGATTCGGAAAGATTTTTCACAAATACATTATTGAATCTTGTATTACTCATAGAACTATCTCTCTCCTGCTTACGGACAAAGGGTCCGACATAAACTTGCTTATCATTCATCAGCATACCATCCAACTTGTCAATAGCATTCTTAGCAGCTTCCTCAGTGTCGTACTGAACAAAACCATAACCCTTGGACTGTCCAGAAGCATCAGTAGCCACTTTGCATGACAGAATGTTGCCAAAGGCAGAGAAAGTTTCATGTAAAGCTTTGTGATCAATGGCCTTGTCAAGGTTCTGCAGCAGACAAAACGATATCAACAAAAGTAGAGATAAGAAGTTGTACATACATTGAGAATATGAAACAGCCAAGCACAATATCACTGACACATTAGTGATTGGGAAACAAATATGGATACTAAGTTAAATCTTTATATATAAAAAAGAAAGCAAAAACGACCACTAGCTCAATGGCCCAAGAGTATCACAATAATAAGAAAATAAGACTGAATCAAGGCTTAGGATTGAACGGACAAGTCCAAGGTACCAGAAAACAAAGCAGTACCAAAATAACAAGCTAGGAATAACAACATTGTAGGCCGATAACAAGAGGCAGTACCTTGATGTAGATATTTCCAGCACCACTCTTACGAAGACTCGGATCCCTGTGTGAATACATGATCCTGATAGACTTGTTGTTGAGTGGAGTGAAGTTCAGCAAGTCCAATGCCCTTGCAGCTGTTGCGGAAGCAAAGAAGCAGAAAACGTAAGTAATCAACTTAGAGAATATCAATTAACATAAGAATGCAAGAGAGGCCACACAAGAGCAAATCATCATGGAAAAACTAATAGTCAAACTAATAAGGTCTCGTATGAACTACAAAAAAACCCAACAAGAGATCCTTCAAGCAAGAGGGCACTTTTACCAAATTAACGCGTAAAATGCAACTGAATTATGAATTTAACATAATCTAATGTACAATGAATTCACCCGTTCTGACTGAGGCTAGGGTCTAATCAAATTTCTAACTAACTTATCCAGAGCATGCACGTTTATGCAGGCAGTAACCTTTCAATGTTCCAGGACAAACATTTCGCATATAGCCTAATTATCATCCCAACACAAGAAAAAACAAGGACCCTGTTTTGCAATGTGCCATATGGTGTTCATCAATTCAGTAATCACTTTCAGCAAACTCAAAACGCTCAGTCGCAACACAGAACAGAAGCATTAAACAATACAGTATCAAACATGCACACCCAAAACCACAGAGCATTCCATTTAGCAAACCCTAAACCAAAAAACTGTTAAGCGATTAAGAAATTGCTGACCTTCCTGGCCATTGGTAAAGTTAATATAAGCATAGCCAAGAGACCGCCGGGTATTCTGGTCCCTGCAGACACGAATGGACACCAGCTGGCCGACTTGACCAAACAGATCGGCGAGCTGCGCCTCAGAAACGTTGGGATCAAGATCCCCCACGTACAGCGAGGTGGAACCGAAAGGGATCGGCCCAGTCGCCACCGCACCACCAGCCACTCCGTTCTGAGTAGGCATCGACTGAGGAGACGGAGGAGCAGCCGCTCCCGTCGCCGCCGCCTGCTGTCGCTGCACCTGAATCTGCGCCATCTCAGAACTTACAAACCCTTCTGCAAATCCCACTCCTTTCTTCTTCTTCTTCTTCTTCTTCTTCTTCTTCCTTTCCTAGAACCAAATTTTTTTTATATTTTTTTCTCCGTTCCCCACTCTCCTCGTTGCGATTATATAAGAATCGGAAACACTGTGGCTATCACGGCGCCACTCTTTCTCCCGAATGCGATCCTAAAAACGAAAACCGGATAGGTAATAGAGGGCAAAATTCTAGGGTATAATCTGAGGGATAAATAAAAGAGGAGAGGGGACGGGGGATAGGATATAGGAGGGATAGAATCGTCGGCGACCGGAGACGGGGAACTACCGGACGGCTAGACGACGGAGAGGAAAAGGAGAAATTTTTTGGTGTTTTTTAAGGGTGGGAGGGCAGAAGCACGAACTGCACCGCGCCGGCAATGGCGTAACTGTGGAGATTATATATTCTGGGAGGCAGAAACCCTAGTTGCGACAGCTTGCTGATGATTGATCAGCAGCCGTTGGATCGGGATAGTGGGAGCCTGAAACCCTAGCTTGATAGTCTGTCAGCGTTGTCAGGAGCCGTTGGATGTAATGTTTGGACGGTTGAGATGAGAAACGCGGATGAGGGAGAGCCGGGTACACGTGGTTGTGTGTGCAGATTAACTTAACACGGGAATTCTCCATCAAAGTTATCGAAATTTTCGATAAGAGGGAGAAAGAAAAAGGAAACAGCCACTCTCTTGTCGGGATCGGTCGTTTTGTCAGAAGGGGTCAAGGCCCAATCGTGTCAAATGGGCCTGATTGCGGGCCGTGTCTGGTAAAACAAGGGGCCTACGAAGGATAGTTCAGTTGCGGACTGTTTAATTGAAAGTGGAATGCTAACGGGAAGAAGCCCACGAAGGATTGCCTAGACGCTTTTAATTGGAAAAAAATTGGAAGCATAGCAATATCAAATGCCTTCAGTGGATAATTAAAAAAATCTACCCCTAAAAGTAATTTGCTTAGATTAAATATACGAAAATATGAAAATAACATTTTAGAGTATGAATGGCAATGAGGTAGGTTGAGACGGATTTTACTAAATCCATCCTTGTATTATTTTTAGGCTTAATTCACCTATATAGCTATAACTTTCGCGTTTTTGACAATAATAGCCACTTTTTGGAAAATACATAGTTGTAGTCACATTTTGGAAACTTGTTTGAAAAAATTAGTCATTTCTGTTAAAAACTTTAACACCATTAGTAGGACGCTGATGTGGATGTCACCTCAGCTCCCACATCAACTCCAGCACATGCCCAACAAGGCTTGTCATGCCAATTGGATGCCACGTCAAATTAATTTTTTTATTTTTTAGACAAAAATAATTTAATTTGTTATTATTATCTTTCTCTTTTGCTATCCCCACTGTTCACTTCATCTCCTCTCTAGAGCTTTGATTTCTTCCTCCGCTACAGCCGCCGTCGCCGTCAATTTCCTATAGAAGGGAGAACGACCCTCTTCGCCAAAGAAATCAGGACAGGATCTGAATCGGCCCATTCATAACCCGTTCGCCACTGTGCCAGCGTTCAGTTGTGGCTTTCCTTTTCCAGATCTAGTGCTTCTTCTACAACAACCACGACTGGCCCGAATCGATCCTCGCCCACGACTTCCCCTTCCCGCTCCAAAGCAACAAGCTCACCGGACCCGGATGCAAAACCTTGCAACAAGCTCACAGTTCCCTCCTAGTTCGTGTTGGTTCCACCGGTGATCCACCGACGCAACCTCCCCTGCAAAAACGAGCAAGAAAGGGGGCAAGGAACCCAGCTTGTAGATCCTCATCCTCTTCTGGAGCTCCATCCACTCCACGATCCTCCTCGTGTACCCACTAACCCTCCACCGCACCAGATCAATCACCATCACACCTGTGTTGAAGTAGCAGACGTTCCTCCCCGCAACAGGGACGGGTTGGATCAGAAGGTCGGGGTGAAGTAAATGGTGAAATTGGCGTTGCAGTACTCCGGCGCGGCGAGGGGTTTCCCGAGGAGAGGGGTGGCGGCAAGGTCGGCGAGGTCGTCGACAAGGATGAGGTCGGAGTCGAGGTAGAGGACTTTTTTCAAGCAGGTGGGGAGCAGCGCCAGGAGGTCATTGCAGGCGTAGTTGAGAGGGGAATCAAGTGCTTGTCGGATTGAGGTGGAGATTAGGCCCTGGACTGGGGAAGGAGTGAAGATGTGGAGTTGGCAGCGGAGGTAAGGAAAGGAGCGGAGGATGGTTTTGTGGAGGGAAGGCAAGGAGGAGATAAAGTGGAAGCAGATGTTTTCCGGGCAGGAGGAGTGCTGGAGGGTGGAAAGGATCGCTACCATGGAGCCTCGAAGGTAGTGGAGGTCGAGGGGAAGAAGTTGAAACTCCTCGTCGAAAGAGTGAGCGGGGGTAAGCAAGCAGCGTTGATTGAATTTGGGATACGGGGTTAGGGATTTTGGAATCTGAATTTTTTTATTCTTGCTATCCATTTGGAGAGAGAAAGAGGAGTTGGTCGATGGAGAAAGGAGGCGACTAGCCTCGGAAATAGGGCTTTTGCACCTGCAGTGGTCGAGTGCCATTTTAATGGCGGAGAAGCAGAAGAAGAAGAAGAAGAAGATGGATGAGTGGTCGACTGATGGTGGAGGGTTCGATGGAAGAAGGAGAGAATATGAGGTGGGCAAAAAATGTAAAGTGGCCTTTCGTAATGTTTTTAATTTCATTTATTAATTAAATAAAAATATATGGATGTTTTCCACCTGGCAATGACGTTAAATAAAATATGGCACACTAACTGATGTCGTTAGTCCAGTCAGCGGGTTAAGTGAACCGTCAAATAATTGGACGGAATTGGCTATATCTGTGTATTTTTCAAAAAATGACTATAATTGTCATTTTTGTGAAAGTTATGGCTATGCAAGTGAATTAAATCTGAATTTTAATTGATAAAAACCATATTCTCTCATTTCCTCTGTGGAAGTTTTTTTTTTTTTTGTCTTAAACCTTTGCCTTACGGTTTTTGGATACACGTGGATGTTATTCACAAATCCTAACCAAATTCAACTTGAGGGTAATGTAATTAAGTTGATGATACTTATACTTTCAGTGCTAGATGTTACGGATGTTATGTGCACTTTTGCACGAATAAGATTTAGGAAGAAAAATCAGAATAGGAAGAAGAAGAATGATGAAAAGATAGATTGAGGGAAGATAAGTGTTCTCCTTAATGACGAGAACGGAACCCCTAAACTTTTACGAGGAAAGGCAACCTCACAAATTACACGTAGGTGTGTAAACCCCTTTTCTGATTATACTTTTATTCATTATCCTTTTCTATAACCATCTAACACTTTACATAGAGAAGAGTAATCTAATAATCCTACAAACTAGTGACGACACCTAAAATCTAGTTAACCAATAACCCCACTAATTACCTAGTAACTCACGTCACAATCCCATCACCTAACAACTCATAATTAAACAATAATTATTATTTACTAAAGGGTAGATACAATATAATAGCCAAACCTTTCATTCTGAACAAAATAATAGCCAAATCCTTTTAAAAACAATATAATAGTCAAACCGTTAACTTTCCATCCGCTTGACCGTCAGTTGACTCTGACGTGGCAATTTAATTGCCGAGTTGGACAAATTTTGATGATGTGACAAAAAAAATCATTGTTTGACTGTATTTTAAATTAAAACGATAAAAGAAAAAAAAATCTTATTTTCAAACTTCTATCTTTTCTTTTTGCTCTTCCTCAAACTTATCCACTCCACGACGATTCTTCTTCCGGCATCGATTGGGTCGATTTTCTGGAAACTCATACAAGCACGAGAGTCGGGGAAGGTCTGGGTTCTGCCCTCCTCCAATTAAATGGGTATATAGGTTCTGGGTAATACTAAGGCGAACAGGCGGCGAGGAAAAAAAGGAACCCAATTTCGCCGTTAATCATCCTCTCCTCGTCATCGACTATCGTCGTAGTCACCCAGTCCAGAAATCGCTAATCACACCAAAAGTCGCCGATATCGTCATTTGACTTCAACCTAGATTTCGATTCCGGAGGAGGGATGAAAAGAAAATAGATCTGGAGATTGAATCGATCGAGAATGAGATTCGGCGATTGTCAACAAGAGAACGTGAACGATAACGAGATTTAACGATTGTCAGTTTTGGGGTATGCGGAAGACATGACCCCGATTTATTCCCTTCAAATCGCCGGAAAACTCACCCAAAACCAAAGAAAACAGAAGGAGAAGAGGAGGAGGTGTCAGTCAGAGTTGAGAGAGGGCGAAGACTAGCAGCGGCGGCACGACAGAGTCCGCGGAAGAGACGCCGCTCGTAGAGAGGAGGCCACGGCCGTCTGGCGACAAGGGGTGGCGACCTTTGGGATGGCAGTGGCGGTACTGGTGGAAGCCTATGAGGAAGTCTTGCGTGAACTGCTGGAGTGAAAGGTAAAATGCTAGGAGAGGAAAATTGTAGAAATGGAAGCCTGTGGGGAACTCGTAGAGATGGAAGTCCGTTGGTGGGGGTTTCTGAAATTCTTTGGAGAATGAAAAAGTTGAAGAAGATGGATATCGGTTGGTTGGTGGAGAGTTCTGAAAATTGTTAGATGGAGAAGAGGGAGGGGAAGGGACAAGAAAGTAGGGTTTTCTAAGTACATCTAACGGTTAGATCACGTGATGTATACTATACGCCTGACGTACACCAGTCATTACCATATATATATATGTGTGTGTGTGTGTGTGTGTGTGTGTGTCATAGTCAAATTATTGACTTTCAGCCATGTCAGCTTATATTGGCCACGTCATAGTAGTCAATTAACAATTGACCGGACGGAAAGTTAACAGTTTGACTATTAAATTGTTTTCAAAAAGGTTTGGCTATTATTTTGTTTAAAATGAAAGGTTTGGCTATTATATTGTATTAACCATTTACTAAATGCACATGACATTCCACCCCCCTTGAAACGATTCTTGACCAGAAGAATCAGCGACCAACATGGAATGCCTTCTTTAACCCGGATCTCCAAAGAGCATGAGCCACCACCATTGGGACCTTCTGCCAAACTTTTCTTTCTATACTTCCAATTGATTGGAGGAGATGGCAGCCAACCAGTATCCTAACCACAACCCACTTTTTCAATCTACCCATATTCACCCATAAGCGATGCAAGCCCTATCACTTGCCTTGAAACTTGGAGTTTTGCCCCTTCATGTCGAGACCACTAGAAGCCACAGTGGCTGGATGAGTTTTAGTGGTAGAAAAGACACAGTGGTCAGTTCGGCAATAGGCGGAGCTGGATTTTTGTTTTACCATTCCTCTACAAGGTTCTTCATCGCGGCGATGCTTTTTGAGGTCGTGACAATGACCTGCGCAAGATGGCTTCGTGAAGCTCCTCAACTTGGATAATGACAGTGGTGGCGGTTGATGGGTGCGGCACACTCGCCGATGGCACGACGATTGTCACATCTGGTGGGACAGATTGCTCTATCAACCGCGCGGGAGGGCCAAGTGAAGATCTGAAACTAGGACACTCGACCTTCGATCCTTCCATGATGAACTTGAGCTCTCTGGTAGCTACTCGCCCTTCTTCGAGCTTGTTCCCGTTTGCGGTAGATTCACCAATCTCCATATGGGGTTCGCCATAGCCTTGTCGTCGTGCGAGAAATTGATAGAACCTCTTGATGAGGGCCGTAAAATTCTCTCGCATCTCCTACCTCAACATAGCGGTCTCTTGCACCATCGCCTCTAATACAAAATCAAGCGGTTTTCCTCGGACAACCATTGTCGTAGAATTAGCCGGCTCTGATACCAAATGTTACGTGCACTTTTGCACGAGTAAGATTTAGGAAGAAAGATCAAAATAGGAAGAAGAAGAATGATGAAAATATAGATTGAAGGAAGAGAAATGTTTTCCTTAATGGTGAGAACGGAACCCATAAACTTTTTCGAGAAAAGCCAACTTCCCAAATTAACATGTAGTTGTACAAAGCCCTTTTCTGATTATACTTTTATTAATTATCCTTTCCTATAACCATATGACACTTTAAATTGAGAAGAGTAAACTAATAGTCCTACAAACTAGTAACGACACCTAAAATCTAGTTAACCAATAACTCCACTAATTGCCCACTAACTCACGTCACAATCCCCTCCCTAACAACCCATAATTAAACAATAATTATTATTAAATAAATGCACATGACACTAGAACATTGAACAAACACTATAGATCATAAACTAACAGAACAAGTATGAGAAATATACCAAATTTTTAAATTCTTTCAAAAAAATCGGTTTAAAATGTGGTACATGTATTGATGAAATTAGGAAAGTGAAATGAAAGTTCTTATGGTCATATTATTGTAAATTTTACTGGAAGATTGAAGAATGGGAAATCAAATGACACGTAACTTGTCAACTGATTTTGGAGTCCTGATCCCAGAAGGATTGCAGTTGAAGGAAGAAGTAAAATGATGTTGGAGAAGAAGGCAAAACAAAGTCGTTACCATCAAGCTAAGGAAGCCTAGAAGAAACTACGCCGTTTGTGTGTTAGGCTTAATAGCAGTTATTAATTACTGTTTTGTTTATAATAGGGCCAGTAAAAAGCAGACACACAGCTGCTGCGAACAAATTAAACTTAACGGCTAATATATATACTGCAACAGAGCAGACCCTGCTTCTTTGATGGTTTTGCCACTAAGCATAGTAAATTCTCCATATGGTATCAGAGCGGAAACGCATCTAGGAACGCATCTAGGGTTACAATAGCAACCACACCGTAGTTTTCAAGTCATGGGAAAGAAGCTGCAACTGGATCGACTATTCAAGATTTACAGTTCGGTACTTACACTGAGCAGCAACAAAATGAGCAGCAGGAGCAGAAGACCACCAGATCTGAGGTGATAAACTTCAGTAATCCTTTCTACTTGAACTCTAATGAGGAGCTGAATCAATCCATAGGAACAGAAGTGTTTGATGGCACAAATTACATCATGTGGCGTAGAACAGTCATCATGGGTCTTAAAACGAAACATAAACGGGGTTTTATCGATGGAAGCATTCAAATGCCCTAATGAATGATGATAGATTTCTGTTGTGGGGTGGATGCAACACAGTTGTGTTCATGGATTTTAAATTCTCTGCACAAGGTTCTGAGACATTCTGTGATGAATCATGTTAGTGTCAACTGTCAAAGTATTATGGGATAAGCTAAAAAAGAAGGTATGGAAAACCCAATGCTATACGAATCACGAATCTGACAGATGACATCCACAAGTGTAAGCAAGGCAATCGCACTATAAACCAGTATAACAATGAGATCAAGGAAATTTGGGAAGAGATTTCACAATTTAGTCCCATAGTTCCATGAACTGTGCACCAGGAAATGTGAATCCATGTGATGCTGTTGTAGCCTATACAGAAAAGCATGAGACTGATTATATTATCAGGTTTCTCAGGGGCTTACATCCAGATTATGAAATCATCAAGAGTCAGTTACTTTCTCAGAACCATTGTCTTAGGGATGGCAAAGGGTCAGGTCGGGGATGGATAGTGCATATCCGTTACCCTACCCAAAGAAGTTCGGGTTTTACCTATACCCATACCCACATAAAAAACGGGTAGATAATCAAAACCATGCTCATACCCGTTCGGGTTTCGGGTGTCCACGGTTATCCATGGGTAATAGTTTCTCCTTATAACTCCAACCAATATGTTAATATTTACATGTATTCTCTCATTACGTAAGACAAAAATTATGACAAAAATTCACTAGAATGCAAAAAATTCATTAAAACAACACAATTTCATGAAAAAATTATATTTATATGCTAAATATAAAATATGTTAGAGAAAAATGATGATTTTTCTAGAAAAAATGCATATGCATGTGTATATCGGGCGGGGTCGGGTTGGATAGTGAGAAAACCATGCCCACCCATTACCCGCAATATTCGGGTTGCCAAAAGTCTTTCGGGTTCAGGTTTTACCCTACCCAACAAGGTCGGATTCGGGCGAATATCCACGGTTACAGATATTTTTTCCATCCCTACATTATCTACCGTATCTGAGGTAGTGGATGATCTACTTCAATGCGAGCAGAAGTTGAAGGCTGAGTTGGTGGATGAAGGGCTCAAAGTGTGGCATTAGCTATTGAGACTGAGCAAGATGAAAAGCCAAGAGGACAAGGGAAGAAGTTTTGTATATTCTGTAAGAGGACAAACCATAATGTTGAGCAATGCTGGAGAGATAAGAATAAAAGAGAAATGCAGAGTGGAGGTGGAATAGGAGGATCACAAGGCAATGTGTCTGGTTTTGCAGGATCAGTGTCACAAGCAAGCTCCAATGATTCTACTACTGAAGTAAGTTATTCTAGCTCAAAGGACACACCAGGTGGTATTCCAATGAGTTCTTCTAAGACAGTGGTTGGCTTCACACCAAAAGATGTTGGTTGAGTCGAGCGCGAGACTCCGGCGCCGGTTTCACTGATTCTTGTCGCTATTGCAGGCTCTGCTGAAACCTAGCTTTCTAAAAACACGAACATAAATTGAAGGAAAGGAAAACAAGTTTTGATCTGAAATGCACAACAACTTAGACAGAGTTATGTTTATGGGTTTTGTATATTATATGTCTTAATGGGCTCTATTTCTCACACGTAAGCCCACCCAGATTAGTGTCTAACTTATAGATTAAATTAACTAGGCCTAGCAAACTGTCAAGACACAGATACCAGGCCACTTATACCATCAATCGAGACACACAGTAAGTAGAACGTTGTCGTTCTTGTTCCAACTTCAAGTTCCTCCTTTTAAGGATTTCAGATCGTAAATCGCTTCTCTGCAAGTTAGTAAGAACAGCCAAGAACACAGCCGTCTAAACCCAGAATACTAAGATTCAAATTATATTAAATTGAGTTGTATATCGATCCAAATAACTTGCTCCGGTATCTCGCTTGGACTTCCTTTCTTCTTGTCAAACTCCCTGCAAAATGAAACTAAACAGAGCACACACTCTGCAGCACAAACCCGATAATTTAACAACGGAACAGAAATGACACAGGGACAATTTTTACGTGGTATCCAGCGTTGAGAGAAAATGAAACCCAACGCTGACTAATCCACGGTCAGAGACTCGACGTTAGCGATCTCCGACAATCCACTAGATGTTTTCGTTGAAGCTCTTCGAATACAAATGAACACTCCCGATTAGCTCTCCAGCCAATCGATCAAACCCAATCCCCTTGATCAACTCCCCGTCGATCAAGAACCCGGTATCTCCCCGATACCGTAACCTCGATCAACTCCCCGTCAATCGAAATCCTTTTTCCTATCAAAACCACTAGCTGAAACCCTTAGCTCTCTTGTTTTGATTTTTCCAGAAAAGTTCACCTCTCTAATTAGACTAAGGCTCCTTTTATAGCATCACGATCTTGTCCGTTGCAATTGAACACTTCTTGCCATGTTGAGCCGATTGTGTGAATCTCCTCAGAAAAGGTAAGCTTCCGTTGCTTGAATCTTCTTGCTTTGCCGTTGGTTTTGAATCATTTCCTTCTTTGAGCGAATATGATCGTTGCGAATCTTCTTTCTACAATGAACTGAATAAGGAAGCTTCCATACTTGAGCCGTTTGAGATGCCATCTACCTTGAGTAACCAGGCTGTGCGGTTGCAGTTGAAATAACTTGGCTATTCACTCAGCCAACATCTACTCTAGTTTCGTATAGCCTGAAAACCATGTAAACTCTGCTTCCCTGCACTCTCAACCAAAATGTTAGGCTTCATAATAATTTCATGGATGTACTCACATATCAAGAAGAGCAGTAGGGTAACTGCAAGTTTACAATGGTAGTATTTCTTGTATTAGTTGGGCAATAATGTTTCTACCATTGTAAGCTTTTCAAGAACAATCCTGACTGCACTTAGCTTCGTTAAGTCACTCGCTAAGTACCCAACACAAATATCAAAACTGCTTTGCTAATGAGAAGCTTTTCTCCCAACAATCTCCCCCTAAGATTTTCATTAGCAATCATGACTCTGATAAGACTTTCTTAGACATGTCATAGTAATAAATATGCAGCAAGTTATTACTATGAAAGGAAGTAATCGTATCTTCTAGACTCGGAAGCTTAAGCTTACTCCCCCTGAGATGGCTCCCCCTAGGTTGTAGACGAGATCGGGTACTAGAGAAGGCAACACTTCTTTGATGAAAATCACCCATAAGCAGAAGTGCTAATTATACTCGGTACGAACATATCTCTCCCCCTTGATTTTCAAGCAAAGAGGAGGCCTATGAAGCAGGCCTAAGGGATTACTTAGAATATGCAGACCATTCTCCCCCTTAACCAAACCATTCTACCTTAATCCAACATATACAGGAGGAAACAAGTAGCTTCAAAAGATAACACAAAGGTGAACCGATGATCAAGTTGTATCAAGTATAATTATGGAGCATAAGTAGTAACACTCACCAGATGTGGTAACATGATTCTGACGGCTTAAGATGAATGATACCAGTTCATAAATTTGCGAGTCTCAAAATGATACAGCACAGGACACATGAATGTAAGTTTGCAAGACAAGCCAGGTAGGATTACACTTACCGAATTTACACTATGAATGCAAAAGCAATGACCACATAACATTGTGATAGGTATATATCAATGATCATTCACATGACAAGAAAGACTGGGATTTTAATGTAAAAGGCACCCTTTCTAGCATGATCCTAGGCACTACATTTTCACAAGAGTTGTGAGAGATGCTTGCCTGAGCAAGTTTTGCACATATGTCAGGAACCCACTAGACAGTTAAAACATCATACAGTATCAGATACTCTTATGAAAAGTAAATGCAGACAGATACTGTTCAACTATAACATGATATACAAACCAAGGTCTAAAGATGATACTAAGCAAGAGTAGAGTAAAAAACAACTGCTCCCTTTTAGTACACTCCCACATATGTATGAAGTCTTGACCATGACCACGTATTGAGTAAGAGGAATTTATAATTCTAAGAACTTATGCACTTTTTACCACAAAATAGATCAACGTACCATGACTCACACATCCCAGTATGCACATGATCAAAGCTGACAAAAAACCTTATCATACTGACTCTCTCTACAGACGATCTCTTTTGATGATTATGCGATGCATCACTCATACTAATAAATATAATCACCCAGAAGTTGAGTATGACAGAATAAAAACTTTAGAACCATACCTTCGCTTGAGTTACCTGTGATAAGCTTGAGGGATATCCCTTTCTTATGTGTAGAGGTGATGGTGATTTCTTCTGACTGTGTTCTGAGCTGTTTTCTTGATAAGAACCGTTCTCATTTCTCTCATTTGGATTCTTTCCTTCTCTTCTTTCAGCAGCTGTTGATGACTCTATACACTTTAACTTTCTCTGAGCTGGTAGACACCTTTACCTGGGTTACTTTTGACAGAAATGGAAGTTTGACAACTACATCTGTGAGGAGGTTTGCCGATTATTAATCATTATTTTCATTTTTCTCACTGCTCGATCATTATTGATAGAGAACTAAGACCACTGACTCGTCTGATCTAGTCGGATCAAGGCTCTATCATCTGACATTGACAACTTCTCCCCAAAAAGGTTTTAGGCAGGTGAAGGATAAGAGATCTCAGGTGGAACATCAATTATATTGATAAGGATGTAGCAATGGATCTGGAAATCCACAGAACAAGACAATGCACCATGAATGAAAAATATGAGACTTACTTTTAGCCAAAAAGGAATACGGTCTCAATATGAAACATTTCAGCAATTCAAAAATTCATTCTACTAGTAGCCCATGACCCGCATAGTGACAAACTGTGGATGTTCAACTAGCAAGTCAAACTTTGATTAAACTATTATACTTTTTAACCCTTGTGCAAAGAGTTGCTCACACTGATGACTAGATCTCTAACTTACAAGACCAGTGAAAAGGGAATATAACCACCAGTTCATACTCTTACATGAGCCTCTAGTTCTCACAGCTAGTCATTCAAAGGACTTCTAAGAATAGGCTAACTTAGTTCAGCAGTAAATAGTTAGTATTCTGGTGCTGTACTCCTAAGTTGCAGAAGCTCAAATTCCATGCAAAGCAATTGGATTTACACGTAATAATGCATGGTTCAGATGCCTAATGCATCACGTGTATAACCATCCGTTCTACTTGAATTTTGATATCAACCACATATTTTGAGACCCTCTCGTCACCATAACATATAGAAGTTTTAAATTTTGGACAGAGTTGATTAGCTCTTAAAAATCATTCTGGTTTGAATCTTCCTCAGAAAAGCATCATAAATTAATTCTTCCTCATTCTCCTCGATGGACTTTTCTCAAGTACTGACATGTCAACTTGGGGCACAACCATTCATATTTCACAAGGCATATCTGAAAGTAATTATCAATTGATTTTACAGTCACAAAGGATAATATTACCTGTATTACCTTCTTTAAGATGAGAAAAACATCATTGTTATTACCTTTCATACGATGTGAGCACCAATTCCGATAGTTCATCCGATTGTTCCCATGCTCACTTGGGAACCAACCTGCACACTTAACAATCATGTTGTTTTGCGAACCCAGATGAACTTGGGTTCCTTTCTTTTCCAGAGATTAAGACTGTTACTTTTATTCCAAAAGCAATTCCTACTTAGATGCCCTAGTTTGTGACAAGTAAAACAAGTTTTTACGTTCTGAAAACGAGAATACTCATTATTGATGGTCTTTCCTTTCCAATAGTTATCATATTTTTGTTTATTCACACGTTTACTGATTTCTACTCTCATGTTCTCAACTTGTCGAATTAATGCCTTGTTCTCAATTTCAAGCTTTCTGATTTTCTCGTTGTCATTTGTACTGCACTCCTTATTAATCTTACTAGGGCAGTCACAACTCGTCAGCATAACTGATTCCTTATTGTTACTAGCTTTGTTGTCGATGCTAACTGTATTCTTACTTATTTCGGACTCAACTATTCTTCCCTTAAGCATACTATGTTCGAATCTCAACTTCTCTAGTTCAAGCTTAGTATTTTCATGATTATCTAGTTCACTATGATAGTTACTCCTAAGCTTGTCATTTTCGAGTCTCAACTCTTCTAGTTCTAGCTTAGTCCTTTCATGATTAGTTTTTTCATCTTTGTAGTTATTGCTAAGCTTAAAGTGTTTTGCTTTGACTCTTTTAAACTCTTCCTGGATTTCAATTATAGTTTTAGTCATTTCTTCATCCTCACTATAGTATTTGAAATCAGAGGGTTCAGAATCATTTACCTCTCTTGAACCTCGATGAACCTTCTTGGAGAATTTCTTTTCAGGTTCCTCTTTGGTGAGGGCAATTGCCATGTACGCTTTATGTTCAACTTCATCCTCTTCTTCACTTTCAGTCTCACTACAGCTCCAAGTGACCGCTTCTGCCTTTGAAAGTCTTTGATCTCGAACTTCAGATCCTATTTGCTTGCTTCTGTTTACCAAGTATCTTCTTTGTTCTTTTCTTCGGCTAAGCAGGTGGTTGACGTGTTCACCAATCATGACCAATTCTTCATCCTTCATATGCCCAAAATCTTCATTCACTACTTGTGCAACTGCCTTCAACGCAAGGCAACTTTGAACATTTTCGTCTTCCTTTTTTAACACTTCTTTGTAAGTGATGACCGACTCACTCAAGTCGACGAGTTCAATCTCAACCAAATTCTTCGAATCTTCCATGGCTTCATATGTAATTTGGAGCTTATCCCAAATCTCCTTGGCTGTCTTGCATCCACAAATATGATGATACTCTTCTCGACCTAAGGCGCAATACATGATATTGGTAGCCCGTGAATTTTGCTGAACTTTATGTTTGTCGTCGTCTGACCACTCCCATCGAGTTGTCTTTACTTCGTAGGGTCCTTCCTGTACGATCATCCAGAGTTCTGGATCATGGGAGAGAAAGAAGAGTTCCATCCTGTCCTTCCAGTATCCGTAATTGACTCCTTCAAATCGCGGAGGCCGATTTACCGAGAATCCATCACCAAGAAAGAAGTCACGGCTGTTTGCCGAGGTCGACGCCATTCTGATTCTCCGGAGGTCGTTGAACCTTATTCGTCGGAGCCGGGCTCTGATACCACGTGTTGGTTGAGTCGAGCGCGAGACTCCGGCGCCGGTTTCACAGATTCTTGCCGCTATTGCAGGCTCTGCTGAAACCTAGCTTTCTAAAAACACGAACATAAATTGAAGGAAAGGAAAACAAGTTTTGATCTGAAATGCACAACAACTTAGACAGAGATATGTTTATGGGTTTTGTATATTATATGTCTTAATGGGCTCTATTTCTCACACGTAAGCCCACCCAGATTAGTGTCTAACTTATAGATTAAATTAACTAGGCCTAGCAAACTGTCAAGACACAGATACCAGGCCACTTATACCATCAATCGAGACACACAGTAAGTAGAACGTTGTCGTTCTTGTTCCAACTTCAAGTTCCTCCTTTTAAGGATTTCAGATCGTAAATCGCTTCTCTGCAAGTTAGTAAGAACAGCCAAGAACACAGCCGTCTAAACCCAGAATACTAAGATTCAAATTATATCAAATTGAGTTGTATATCGATCCAAATAACTTGCTCCGGTATCTCGCTTGGACTTCCTTTCTTCTTGTCAAACTCCCTGCAAAATGAAACTAAACAGAGCACACACTCTGCAGCACAAACCCGATAATTTAACAACGGAACAGAAATGACACAGGGACAATTTTTACGTGGTATCCAGCGTTGAGAGAAAATGAAACCCAACGCTGACTAATCCACGGTCAGAGACTCGACGTTAGCGATCTCCGACAATCCACTAGATGTTTTCGTTGAAGCTCTTCGAATACAAATGAACACTCCCGATTAGCTCTCCAGCCAATCGATCAAACCCAATCCCCTTGATCAACTCCCCGTCGATCAAGAACCCGGTATCTCCCCGATACCGTAACCTCGATCAACTCCCCGTCAATCGAAATCCTTTTTCCTATCAAAACCACTAGCTGAAACCCTTAGCTCTCTTGTTTTGATTTTTCCAGAAAAGTTCACCTCTCTAATTAGACTAAGGCTCCTTTTATAGCATCACGATCTTGTCCGTTGCAATTGAACACTTCTTGCCATGTTGAGCCGATTGTGTGAATCTCCTCAGAAAAGGTAAGCTTCCGTTGCTTGAATCTTCTTGCTTTGCCGTTGGTTTTGAATCATTTCCTTCTTTGAGCGAACATGATCGTTGCGAATCTTCTTTCTACAATGAACTGAATAAGGAAGCTTCCATACTTGAGCCGTTTGAGATGCCATCTACCTTGAGTAACCAGGCTGTGCGGTTGCAGTTGAAATAACTTGGCTATTCACTCAGCCAACATCTACTCTAGTTTCGTATAGCCTGAAAACCATGTAAACTCTGCTTCCCTGCACTCTCAACCAAAATGTTAGGCTTCATAATAATTTCATGGATGTACTCACATATCAAGAAGAGCAGTAGGGTAACTGCAAGTTTACAATGGCAGTATTTCTTGTATTAGTTGGGCAATAATGTTTCTACCATTGTAAGCTTTTCAAGAACAATCCGGACTGCACTTAGCTTCGTTAAGTCACTCGCTAAGTACCCAACACAAATATCAAAACTGCTTTGCTAATGAGAAGCTTTTCTCCCAACAAAAGAGATGAACAAGTTAAGGGACATGATGCATTCTAGTACTAACAGTCTTCCTTCACCTCCAACCTCACCATCTTTGACTCACAATGCCGACTTAGTATCTCAAATTCCACCACCATATCCCAACTACTCAGGTAAATATAGCTTGTCCACCTCATGTCAGATTAACCAAACCAATGTTTATAGTATTTGGATCCTTGATACAAGCGCTTCAGATCACATTTCATGTTCTATAGCTTCATTCATAAAGCATAAACCAGTACAGGATATCTATGTGAATCTTCCTAACACTACTAGGGTCTTGGTTACTCATATTGGTACAGTTAATTGCCTACAGGCTTAATCCTACATAATGTCCTTCTCGTACCTAGATTTTATTTCAACCTCATCTCAGTGAGTAAACTTACCAATGATTGTCCATTTATCTTACACTTTCATTCCAATCTATGTCATATTTAGGACCAATTAAGCTTGAAGATGATTGGTTTAGCAAGAGAGCATAGAGGCCTTTACCATCTCACATTTCCACTTTCAACCTAAGACCAGAAGTTTGAACCTCAGGCATCCACCATCTTCAATTTCAACCCTCTCCGGTTTGACAATTGGCATTGGAGATTAGGTCATGCTAGTGGTGATATAATTTCAATGTTGCCGAAATCCAATCGCACTGTAACTAGCTCTAAGATTCTACACTATGATGTATGTCATTTCTCTAAACACAAAAGACTTCATTTCCCTGTTAGTACTAGCATTGCAGATTGTTCCTTTGATTTGGTTCATGTGGATATATGTGGTCCTTTATCTGTTGAGTCTTATGATGGTTATTCATAAGCACGAGACTAGAGATTTGTTGAAAGGATTCTGCGCTTTAGTTCAAAATTAGTTTAATACAACTATTTAAGTAATCAAAAGAGACCAAGGACAGGAATTTCATATGAAAGACTACTTCATGGAAAAAGGAATAGAACATCAGATGTCTTATGTTGAGACTCCTAAATAAAATGCTAGGGTTAAAAGAAAGCATCAACACATCCTGAATCTGGCTAGATCCCTTATATTCCAATCTGGTTTACCCATATCTTTTTGGACTGACTGTATTCTACATTCAGTTCACTTAATCAATCGTATGCCTACCCCTATCTTACATGGGAAGTCTCCATTTGAGGTGCTTTACAACCATCAACCCTTCCTTGGTAACTTGAAGGTCTTTGGCAGCCTTTGTTATGCCAGTACTCTTGGGCATAACATGACAAAGTTGCACTTAGAGCAAGGCAGTGTGTTTTTCTTGGGATACCTACAGGGGTTACAGGCTACAAATTACTTGACCTTGATGATAGAAAGGTGTTCATATCTCGATATGTTGTCTTTTATGAGACAATCTTACATTTTCAAAGATTGTCATGACACATCAAAACATACTACTCCAGCCCCTTTTTCTCTTCCTAAATACATTCCTCTCTTAGCACCCCCTATCTTGGTTCCCACATCTTCACCTCTTCATCAATCAGCACCTGCTACATTTGACCAGGAATTAGTTGTAAGGGGAGAACCTTGCTCCAGTGAAGATGCTATCCAGGAAGAGGAAGATGAATTTACTTTTGATCTTCCTTACGAGGCATACTAACTTGAATATGACTATGAGTTAATGCCATAAGCTAAATTTGATCCTTTACCATCTTGATCATTGAGGCAACCGGTTCTACCAGCAAGACTTAATGACTGTGAAGTGGATCCTCAATTGCCTTTTGGTGCTTTTGGTATAGCTGCAGCTACCAGTCAACATCCTATATGTTTGAATGTGGATTGTCTGAATGAGCAAGATAGAATACATGCCTTAAGTTTCCTAAAGCATGAAGAGCATAGATCATACCATGAAGCGGTCAAGTCTATTGAATGGAATAGAGTTGTGATTGAAGAAATACATGCACTAGAAGCCAACCAGACCTTTGAAATTGTGGAAGCACCACCAGATAAACATATAGTGGGTTGCAAATGAGTTTTCAAACTCAAACTAAAGCAAGATGGATCAATTGAAAGGTACAAAGCTAGAACTAGTGGCTAAGGGATCCACACAGATATATGAGATGGATTTTCTGGACACTTTCTCTCTAGTGGCTAAGATAAATTCACTCAAAGCCCTATTAGCCATAACAGTACTGAATAATTGGATACTTGAGAAGTTGGATGTATCCACTGCTTTCCTGAATGGAGATCTATGTGAGGATGTTTATATGCAGGTACCACATGAGATTGAGTTACCACCTGGAAGCTCTAAGAGAATGGCCTGCAAGCTAAAGAAATTCTTGTATTGTCTTAAGAAGGCATCAAGGCAGTGGTTTGCCAAGTTAACTGGTTTTCTCTTAAAGAGTGGATTCTATCACTCATCTTCTGATTAATCTATGTTCACTAAATGGGTTCATGGGAGGATTGTGATTTTACTAGTTTTTGTTGATGATATAATTATAGGAGTTTTAGGAATAGTAACTTATATTATTATGAAACCACAAAGGGGTTTATATAGATCACAAGACTTGGACAATAAGTAAGAGAACCACAATACTAGAAGGACACGGTAATATTAAGAACTATACTATAAGGACAAGGAAATATAAGATTATTCCTAATCTATCTCTAACACGCCCCCGCAAGATGATGGTGCGAAGAACAACATCAATCTTGACCAACATACGCTAATCTTGAAGAACACACTCCCGCAATTTGATGGTGTAGAATGTCATGCAAACTCATCGAACTCTTGTGCTTGAAGAGCGAAGCCAACTAATCATCGTCTTGGAGAAAAAGAAATCATCAAACTTGCAATTCATATTTTGCAACGAAACTCACTCGCCGTCAAAAGTTGACCAGAACGAGATGAATGAATTGGTTTTTAGGATACCAATAAACGTAAACTGGTGTAGGATACGACGCATTCATTCGAATGACCGTTGTCGGAGAAGCTTTCTTCGTTCCATACACGTGAAGAAGAGATGGTTGGAGGATGACCGTGGCTCCGCCATATAATTCTGCAACAATCTGAAAATAAGATAAGAGCGATAACATCGGCTATAAAAACTAGATCTTCCTCTCCAATGACAATGCGACAGTGGTCAATCGACAGAGCACAAAACAACTATCAGAATCTGCAACAAAAAATAATGATGATGATAGTGAATGAACGAATGCTTTTGGGAGAGTGGCAATTGGAAGCTAGAATTGTTACTGCTTGGGACGTGGAGCTGGGAAGCAAGCAATTAGGGATAATGGCTAGGGGTGCAGGACAAGAAACAATTAGCATAAGTTTTTTTTTTTAGAAAGGAAAACCAAACTCATTAGGATTATAGCTACGTGAAAGAAAAAGCAAGATAAAGAACAAGACTGCGGGAGGGAGGAGGGAATTAACCGGGTGAGTGAGGACTCATCTCGGTGGTGAATGGGAAAAAAAGATTTTAGGGTTCCTGGATCAAGGCTGTTAAGCTAGAGGCTCTAATACAATATAAGAGTTTTAGAAATAGTAACTTGTATTATTATGAAACCACAAAGGGGTTTATATAGATCACAAGACTTGGACAATAAGTAAAAGAACCACAATACTAGAAGGTCACGGTAATATTAAGAACTATACTATAAGGACAAGGAAATATAAGATTATTCCTAAACTATCTCTAACAATAATCCTAGCTCGAGATGCTCAGAATGACATAGATCAAGTGAAGAAGGCCTTGAGGAGATAGTTCAAAATTAAGCTTCTGGGACCCTTGAAATATTTTCTAGGACTAGAAGTTAATAGGACTGCAGAAGGTTTGACCGTGTGTCAAAGGAAATATTGCATTGACTTGCTTACTAATACTGGATACCTAAGTGTTAAGGGATGTCAATCACCTTCAGACTCGAAGGTTAAACTGAAAACAACACAAGGAACCCTACTGGAAGACCCAGAGTAGTACATAAGACTAGTTGGAAGACTCCACTACATAACAATAACCAGGCCTGACTTGATATATTCAATTCAACAGCTATGTCAATTTCAAAAGAAGCCTTGCTTAGATCACTTGCAAGCAGCCTATAGGGTGCTGAGATATCTTAAATCATCTCCAAACTAAGGCATTCATTACAACAACAAGGCAGATTTGAAGCTAGTAGGGTTTTGTGACTTAGACTGGGCTAGTTGTCCTGACCCAGGAGATCAACCACAAATTACTGCACTTTTCTTGGAAGTTCATTGCTTCCCTGGAAGACAAAGAAACAAACCACAATGTCCAGATCATCATCTAAAGCTGAGTATAATGCATTGGCTCTTTTGGTATGTGAAATTGACTGGTTGAGAGTATTGTTGGGGGAGATGAATGTCAAGATACCCTTACCAGTGGCTGTGTATTGTGACAAGTCTGCAATTCATATTGCAGAAAATTCTGTCTTCCACGAAAGAACAAATCATATTGAAATAGATATGCATGTTACAAGGGAGAGGCTAAAAACTGGATTGATTAAGCTGTTTAATGTTAGCACAATTAACCAGCTTGCATATCTATTTACCAAAGGCTTGGACAGGAACATGTTGAGAGATCTATTGGGCAAGTTGGGATGCAATGGGTAGGGTCGAGTGCGGGTTTACCCTATACCAACTCCTAACCCGCCGGGTAAAGTTTTCTAAAATACCCGACCAAATAACAACCGGGTATGAAAATTATATAATCATACCCTACCCACCGGGTAACCATGGGTACAAATCCTAAACTATGAACTTATACACATATATGCACATACATATTGTTGTCCAATAAAAATTCTCAATATTCTAATTGTTCTAGCTTCAACATACCACACAAATAAAAACAACAAAAACATAATAATTGTTCTTGCTTCTACAATCCACACAAACATAATAATCGTCTACATCTTCATCATCAATAATGGTAGCTAAACTAAATTTCTCAAGGGAAATTGACCCTTTGGTTAGCGGGCGGATATAACGGGCGGGTATTATCGATTACCATACCCGTACCCTACCCTTTATTTTGAAACCGGGTATTACCCGTACCCGCCCCTTAACCCGTCAAAGAGGGTAATTATCCTCGTTGACCGGTTACGATCGGGTAGGGTACCCATGGTTACGGGTTGGATTGACATCCCTAGGAGTAACAAAAGCACTCACAACTTGAAGGGGGTGTCAACTGATCTTGGAGTCCTAATCCCAGAAGGATTGCAGCCGAAGGAAGAAGTCAAGTGTTGTTGGAGAAGAAGGCAAAACAGAGCCGTTTCCATCAAGTTAAGGAAGCCTAAAAGAAACTACGTCGTTTTCGTGTTAGGCTCAATAACCGTTATTAATTACTGTTTTGTTTGTAATAGTGCCAGTAAAAAGCAACCACATAGCTGCTGTGAACAAATTAAACTTAACGGCTAATATATATTGCAACAAAGCAGACCCTACTTCTTTGAGGGTTTTGCCACTAAACCCAGCAAATTCTCCATATAACCTGATATAGATAGTAGGAATTACATGTGATTGTTAGATACAAATACACGGTTTTGACATGGATTTTAATTTCGTTTCTCTGTTTTTTTTTTTTTTGCCAATGTGAAATGGAATAATAGAATACTTGTACGTACAGCCGACAATTAAGTAGACATGAGAAGTCAGGCAAGACAGTAGATTACAATCAGGAGACAGAATTCAAAATAGTGTTGTTTGCAACTGCTGCACCTATATTTCCCTCCAAATACTGTACTGTATCATGACGTTATTGTGAATGGCGTGGCTTGGGCATGGGAAACCCAACCAAGAGAACCAAGCCTGGGCCCTGCGGCCCACAAAAACACATGTACCCAATCCAATCCAATCCAATCTCCTTTTGAAGGCGGGAAATTGCATGTCATTCAATCACGTCACAGTGTAGTAGGGAATAAAAATACAATTTTTCGTGTCTCCCGATACACTTGGTGAAAATGCCACTCTCTTTTAACAAAGTCTTCTACCTACGTGGCGCGGTGGTGCACAACACTTTGCGTTTGTCAAATAATTGAGTTGCATCCCATAGTCAGTTACAATAGAATTTAAGTTTATTTCCCCCCTATGAGCTAATCAGGTGCAAAATCCAGATTTGCATACCTTTACAAATTCTCGTCTCTTACCATTATTTTAAGATAATGATAAATAATCATAATCATATCAATTCATACCACCATAACAATCATAGTTAGTTTATATGCTACACAAAGAGTGATTATAAACCAAAATCAAAGCCTTTTTCTAACTCAGTAACTCCAGTATCGGAATCTATCCTTCTTCAATAAAAGCACAATATCTATAACCGATAACGCAAGGAAATGTCAAATTCCTTTGCTATTTCTATTGTCCACCACCAATGTAGTAAAAAACGAGTTTCTACGTAGAAACGTTTTGGTGATTTGGAAGTGTAAAATCGTAAATTTTTAAAACGGAGTTTTTAACTATGTAAGTTGTAAAAACTGAGATTTTGTGTAGAAACGTAAGTTTTTAAGTTTTAAAAACGTGATTTTGATTACATTGTCCACCACATCTATGCCTGCATTAATTAACTATATCTAAAACACATCCTTAAATTAATTTCTTATTTCCTAAACAACACGTATACTTCCCTCTTTTGCGTTATTTTTCCTCTTCAAGCAACCAATTGAGGATCAATAGTAGGTATGAAAATGTGGAAAAATATATAGCGAACCGTCGCACAAGAGACAGTGACGTGGGAAATGTTTGGTCGCTATAGCTAGCTAGCTAGGTGCGTGGACTTCAGTGTCAAGAACAAAAACCGAGTATCTCTCTTTTTAGCATGTTTTGTCTCTCCCAAAGTTAAAAGATCGTTCGGTCTGTCGTCGAAAGGATCCTTACAAATCCACGCCTAAGAGAACCAAATCAAAAGGAAAGGAATAAGAGAGAAATAGGTAGCTTTTTTTTGTGCCAATTCCCAAGTCCACACAGACAAAGCCTACAACAAAGTTGCGTTGCAGCTGCTGCAACAAAGCAAGCACCCCACTTTTTCCTTCTTTTTTAATTTCCACCCTATCTCCTTCTTAATTTAAGGCGACGAAAACAAAGGCAAAGGAAGATACTTAATTGTACGTAGGTACTCTAAGCTTGTTACTTAAGTACTCATAGATATATTAAATTGGAGTAATTAAAGACGGTAATGATAACAGCCAGCTAGCTAATTATTCTCATCATGATTACGATGAAGACGGCGACAATCCTCTCCCTTCTGGATGCAGTGGGAAAAGCTCCAGCGTCCTATCTCCGCCGCCGCCGCCGGCCTCCTCCACCGCCGTCACCTTCTCGTCATCCTCTTCTCCTCCGCCGCTGCTGCCACTATTCGACGACCCACCGCTGCTCTCCCGCTGATAATAATAGTTATTACATTGACGGTCGGCAACTTCCGACGGTTGGATCCCCCAACTCCTGCACTTCCTCTTGCATGGAGATGGACTCATCGTCATCTCTGCCCCCGCCAGCTGTCAACAATAACAATAAAATAAAATAAAAGTAAGTAATTTTAGAAAACAGTATACCAAATCAATAACTAACTTTCTCACGGGTCTGAGTTATTAGGACGAGTTGGTTCGGAGAAGGAAAAAAAAAAGTGTGACATATGCTGCTGACGTGTGACATACCCGAATGTCGAGGGCAGTAGAGGCGGAGCGGGGGGAGTGGGAGAGGAGGCCGAGGGAGGTGCGCTTCTGTTTCTGGCGCTCGCGAGCCTTGTGGTTCTGGAACCAGTAAAAGACGTTCTTGCCCTCGATCTTCCCGTACCTCCCGAGCTGGGAGGTAATCTGCTCGATCTGCTGAGCGTTAGGGGTCCTCATTCCGCCTCGATACAGCATCTCGAGGATCCCTATCTGTTCCTGGGTCGGGTTCCACCTCGTCCCTCCCGGGTGCTGGCTCGTGGCAGTCGCCGAGTGTTTGTTGTTGTTGTCGTCGGAGGGGGAGGTGGATGCCCGTCTGGCCCCGCTTTCGGGCCGAATGAAGCTCTTGAGGTCGAAGGAGGACGGTGGAGGAGGAGGAGGAGAAGCCAGTTTCGGAGCGAGAGGGCGCAATCGCTTCGTAGAAGAAGAGTGTTGAGCGGGGAAGGAGAGGGAGAGAGAAGGTGGTTGTAGTTGTTGTTGATCTTGTTGCTCCCAGAAGAAGGCTGATGTTGTTGTTGTTGTTGTGGTTGGAGGTAAGTGGCGATGGACTTTCATGCTTACAACTCCCATTTGAATATGAAATGAGAGTCGGTTGAAGAAGAAGAAGAAGGAAGAAGAAGTGGGTGTGGGGAGGAAAGGGAGGAATGAGGGAGGTGGGGTTTTATAGAGAGGGAAGATAAGAGTTTGAACTTGGATACACATGAGGGTGTAGCAAAGACCAAATGATGAGGGTTGGTTGACTTATCATTTCCATATTCTCCCTCTCTCTTTTTATCATTCTTGCTTTCTCTCTTTTCTGTTTTCCACCTAGCTAGGGTGGTGACAATTGACAGGAGAGTGGAGGGGATGAAAGCAAAGCATATACGACAGTACTATAAAGTGATGAGGTAAATAGTAACAGAAGATGGGAAATTTTACTTTTGTCATGTCCATTCTGTTAAATTCAGTTTTCATGTGGTATATATATTCTTCTTTTGTTTAACTTTCTCGCCTTCTTCAACTATCACTATCTCTTCCTTCCTTGTACAGCAATATCTTTAGTTGGTAGTGTTTAGGGTTTAACAGTTATATATATGACTCTTAATTTCTTCTACGTTTTCATTTTCCATCAATTGCCCTTTGCAACTCACTAAAGTAGGGAGGGAAGTGCAAGGAGGGATAGTCTGTTGCAAGGGCGAACCCAACACCTGTCAACGACAACGTCTTTTACACGATAGTTTTATTTTCATAGAGATCTGCAGATTTCACTATAAATTTATGGTGATATGAAAAACTAATAACAATTTTCTCATCCAGAGCAAGGATAAAACCTGAATCGATCGAAGACAAGCAACCGACTGAACGAAGCGACATTGTTCTGGTCTGCATCAATACCTACCGAGAGCAATCAGCAATGGCATGAGCTTATTTCCAAATCAATACGAGTCACTTAATTGCCTCTATGATACGATGAAAGGCGTACTGATTGAAATAACGATGACGCCACCACAACCACACCAACAATACTTTCAAGATTGAGCCATGCATTACATTGATTTTTGTTAAGTTTTGATCGTGTTCAGTTTCAAATTTACGTTACGATACAAGCAATGACAACTGAATAGAAGTATAGAACTAAGCGAGAAATCAAAAGGGTTTGAGTCAATTGGATGAGTGGGGAATTAGGGCGAGCGTGTGGGTAGTGATGGAGTGAGTGAAGGGTTAGGGGAGAGTGTGCATATTCGTGTGGGTTGGGCAGTCTAATCGATCAGATGACCCAATTTCTCTCTTTTCCTTTTCTTCTTCCCACCTATAGCTTTGCTTTCATGATGATCATCATAAGGTGTGCTTTTCGGTGCCCTCTTGATAAAGTAAGAACCAACGAATGAAGGAGGGGAATGATGGAAATTCATGTTCAAAAAAGAAAGAGAGGAAAAAAAATGGGAAAGGGGATTCCTCCAATCCCAAAAACTTGAAAAATGGGACTTGTTTGGTAGATTGGGTTTTGGTTTTGTTGTTTGCTTTTCTAAGATACGGATTTTGTTGTTGCTGGCTGGGGGAGGAAAAAAGAGGGCCAAAGTGATAATATATATGATGAATGCCGTCTTTGAGTGAGTGGTCGACAGATAACAGATTGGTGTTTGAAAAGAGGAATATAAACCACAGCTAAGCTATGAATTTATGTTATTATTATTACGTGTGTGAGTGCGTGTGTGTATATATGCACAAAATCCTGCGTACAATAATAATGCAATTTAATAATAATAATAAACATAAATTATATAAAGACTTTTTGTGTCAACCTTGTTGGTTGATGCTGATTTTGTTGTATTTAATGGACTAAAAAGTAAAGACTCTTCTTTATCAGGCAACAAGGTAGACCTGGCAATCGGGTCGGGTTGGGTAAGTTCGGGTTGGGGACTTTGATTACGGGTCGGGTCATGTTTGGTTTGCTGATTTCGGGTCAAATATTGACCCAATCCATTTGATTTTGGGTCAGGTTACATGTCATTTCGGGTTACGAGCGTTCTCAGAAACAATATCAAACATGCTTCATATTTTCTTAAAAAACACAAATTTTCACATATGCGTGACAATAGTTTACCTAACACATGTCAATTAACATATTCTCAAATCCTCCCACGCTAATGAAATGAAATATAAATTGCTCAAATCTTCAAAAAAACAATCACAAGAGTAATACTCCTACAAGAAACACATGATATTTGATTATCCTTAAACTCCAAACATGTCATTCAAATCCTTGTAATTTTTTTAAACATCTCACCAATTTATGAGTGATTTTATCATATTTCGGGAGTGATATATTAAATGGATGGGTCTAACGGGTCGACCCGCTAACCCACCCGGCCCAAAAAATCACGAGTTATCGGGTTCGGGTCATTCGGATTTCAGGTTACAAAAATTTCTAGTTTTCGGGCGGTTTCGGGTCGGGTCAACGGTTCGGGTTATAATTTGCGAGATCTACAACAAGGTATATAACGAATACGCATTTTGATAATCAAACTACCAAAACAATAAGCCAAGTCATTGCTTGACTTGGATGAGCGTATTTGAGTGAATCAATTTGGCCAAATTCTATTATTTTACCCTTTTGGCTATGTGAAAATCAGACGAATCCTTTTGTCATGAAGAATTTCTACTTGATTCATTTTGAAACGATTACGTATAATTATTTTTAAATAGATAATTTTATTGCCTCATTATAAATAATTACTTAAAATAAGTCAATTGGTCAAATTATCGGCTCTATCAAACTACCCCGATAGTCAACTGATGAGCAACTTTTCCCAACTTCGATGGTCCAACTAGTTGCATGCCCTAAATGCATGGTAAAGGAAACCGTACCGGACATCATACCGGATTTCTTTCTGGTATGGTATTTTGTGGTACGACCGTGGTTCAACCATTTTGTACCGGTAAATACCGTTTTTCACTATTGATAGAGAAATGAAATGCGATAGTATAAAAAATATAATCCATCAAAAAAAGAACCAAATAAAGCATTATACAACCACGGTGACCCATTTTCAACATAGAAAAATAGCAAAATAATATTCTTTTTTAATTATTTTCCACATATTGAACGAGAATACGGAGAATGAAGCTGAATCATAGACCAGGAAACAATATCAACCGGTTCAACCGATCAAACCGAAAAAACCGGCCGGCACGGTAAAATCAGCACAATCAGCCCACCGTGCCGCTTTTGGTCCAATTTCCGGTTAAACCGGTTGAACCGGCCGGTACGATCCGGTTTCCTGGTCTATGCCTAAATGACATTGAGGGTTTCCGCAAGAGATGAAACATGATTCTTGATTGCCAAACAACCATTAGCTCTATGGAGAAATGAAATGGGACGCCAACTGATGGAGGCACGACCAGGTCAGTCCGCCGGTCCGACCGACGCCCCCGACCCAATCCGAAGTATCAGCAGTAGCGAGATTTTGTTTATGTAATGTAGGAGTGGGCATTCGGTCGGTTCGGTGCAAACCGAACCGAAAAGATGATTACCGATACCCATATGTCTGTCAAAGTTCAAACCAATGTTGTCAGAACCGAACCGGAGCATGACCCGATAATGCGAACGGCTCGCACTTTAGTGGTCCAACCGGCATTAGACCGTTTAAAAACCGTTAGAGAACCGGTACCTAATAAATGTTATCAGTATAAATAGTGGACATTTCTTAATTAGAGCTCATCTCTTTCTTTTGAAATTGTGAAATGGAAATAAGAACACAGTTTGAGAGCCCGACTTTTTTGGTTTATTTGATTTTTCAATTTTGTGCAATTTTTTAAATTAAATTTAGTGGCTGAATGGCAAAAATCGGACGAGTGGCTCGGTCGGCTCGAACGCTTAACCGTCTCGACCGCTCGCCAACCGCTACATAAAACCGGAGCGGCTTTTAGACTGTTCCGAGCCGATTTTGTGAGCGGGTGGCGGTTTTACCAGTCGGGCCGAGCCGCTCGGCCCGACTTTAATAACACTGTTTCAAACCGATTCTGAACCGAATTATATTTTGGTTCGGTTTGGCAGAACCAAAATATTACTCGATTCGGAATGGAAACCCAGACAATCCGATATTCTCCCCTGCTCTCTCTATTTCATCATCTCGCTGACAAAATTCAACCCATTAAACCTAATTTATTTCTCTTCCTCCTCTTTCTTCTTCCCTCTGCCGCCGCAACATCAGAGAATTGGCTCTATCAGTTGCCGACGGATGCCCCGTCGAGTCCTTTCTTCTTCCATTCGACGTCACGTCGTGCTCAGTTCTTCTGCCTCCGAGGTCGTGCTCCGCTCCTTCATCGTCGTCTCGTCGGGTCGGCCTCTCCCACCGCATCCCTTTCACTCCCGCTGCTAGCATGCCGTTCTCGCCCTTCTAAAATCAAGAATCGGCAGCAAAACCAACCCCAATGGCCGGATCTGATCTCCTTCCACCGCCACCGCCATGAAAACCAGCTTCCCCACTATCGACGAGCACTCTGCCAGACCCCTTCATCCTATACGACGATACCGCCTTTGAGGAAAGTCAAAGGTAAGTTTTGTTTTTGGGTCGCATGCCTACTTTGAAGGGAGATCCCTATCAAAAGGTTCAAGGTTCATCAAATCTCTAATCAAGTCCCATTTTATTTTTCCATAATCTTTGATTTTGCAGGGTTGGCGCTTTGATGGCTGCTGTGTGTGAGATAGTGGGGGTGAGAGTCTAAGTGACTAGTGCCAAAAGAGTAAAAACAACAAAGGGTGGGCTTAGGGTTTTGGGGGATAGGGTTGTTAGAGTGTTTGGGATTTTGGGCTGTAGCCTGTAGAGTTTGTTGGGGCGAAGCCTGTGGGGGGTTTGGGTGAGTATAATAGCAGAATTTCGGTTTCTTGGTTCGGAATTCGGGTTCGGTTGTGACAACCCTGTTTTCCAAAATAACCCCTTTTCCTTTATGATTTCCGAACCGAACAACACTAATTCGGTTTGAGATCGGTTCGGCTCGGTTTGGTTTGGGTTTACTGAACCGGATGCCCATCCCTAATGTAATGGATTATTGTTTTGGAATTCATTAAGCACATTTTTCAAGAATAATCAACCTTAATTCCCTTCCCCCCTTCTGTTCGACGAACCCCAATCCCACTTCTTCTTCTTCTTGTTTCCCTTGATTTTCATGTAATCATCCGTCATACTTCCATCAGATGGTATCAGAGCGGTTCCAATCCCTGGGAGCGTTCGAGGTAGCGGTCAAGAGTTTCATGACACGACTACAGGATAAGTTCGATTCGTACAAACAACAGTTGCGCGAGATGGAGGCAAACCGGTCTCGGGGGCTCGAGAAACCGAAGGTTCCGGAGTCTGGGGAACTCGACGATGACGCGACCCTCTCGGCCGCGGCGACATGCTTCGTGTCGGAGGGTGTTCAAGCCGCCGGAACCATGTGATTCAGAGCGCAGGTTGGCGACAAGTCCGCCTTGGTGCTGGTCAATATCGGGGCATCATTGAACTTCATCAGCGAATGATTCACGGAGGAGTTACAAGCTGAGCGAGAAGAGGCAAAGCCCTTTACGGTGAAGGTGGCTAATGGGGCGGCTCTCCCCTGCAAATGGAAGTTCAACAACATGCAGCTTGAGGTGCAGGGAATTGAGATCATAACCACCTTATTTGTATTACCCATATGTGGCGTGGATGTGATTTTGGGAATTCCATGGCTATGGACCTTGGGTCCGGTAACTAGCGACTGGGACAAGCTAAACATGAAGTTCAAGTGGAAGGAAAAAGATTGTATGTTGCAGGGTATGTCGATGGTGAAGGGGTTGGTGGCGGATCTTGGGCTATTATATGAGTATGATATTGTGTACATAGCTCCTTGTATGCCGGTGAAGCCGGTAGTAGAGCAAGAAGTACCAGGGGACTTGCGTCGGATGCTAGATCAGTATGTTGTCCTCTTTGAGAAGCCAACCGCCCTGCCTCCGGCTCGCTAGGTGGATCATCGAATCTGTTTGAAAGAAAGCACCGAAGTAGTGAACGTGCGACCTTATCGCTATGCGCACTATCAGAAGTCAGAAATCGAAAGGCAAGTTGAAGAGATGCTCGATACAGTACTGGTACGACACAGTACGAGCCCTTTTTCCTCTCCCGTACTATTGGTTAAGAAGAAGGATGGTACGTGGAGGTTCTACACAGACTATTGGGCCTTGAATGAAGCTACAGTGAAGGATAGATTTCCCATTCATACTGTAGATGATATGTTGGACGAGTTACATGGAGCATAGTACTTTATGAAGCTGGATTTATGCGCCGGTTATCACCAGATCCAGATGCACGAGGATCACATTCATAAGGCAGCCTTCCGAAATCACAACAGGCACTACGAGTACCTGGTCCTGCCCTTTGGACTCTGTAATGCCCCATCCACTTTTCAAGCTCCAATGAACGGTATATTCCGTGATCTACTGCGAAAGAGTGTGTTGGTTTTCTTTGACGACATCCTCGTATACAACTCAACCCCGAAACGAAATCTGGAACACTTGCATGAGATATTCGACATCCTCAAGCATCATCAGTACTACCTTAAGGGCTCGAAATGCGCATTCAGGGTTCAAGAAGTTGAGTACTTGGGACATGTAATAACACCGCAAGGGCTGAAGGTGGATCCTTCCAAGACTCAGGCGATGACTGACTGCCGGTACCCACTACCATCACCGAGCTGCGAGGGTTCTTGGGGCTTACTGGAAATTTGTGCAGCACTACGGCGCATGTTGGGCCATATGCATGGGTTGCATGGGTCACGTTTGTATTTAGTAGTTGTGGCCCATTGGTTGTTTATTATTGGCCCATTTCATGGAGGACTTGTGTGTCACGTCGGTTCCTAGGGTTAGCTGTGCCCTAGTTTTATATAAGTGAGTTAGTGTTTGGCTGTGTAGGGTAAGCAGACATTTCAATATAATCAGATTATCAGCTTGGAGAGCTACAAAGCTCTCCAATGGATTAGTCCAGAGATAATCAGGGATACCACGTAAATCCGTTGTCTCCTTTCTTTACACGCTATTTTCGTTATGTCTAACAACGCCATCGCCCGGTCACTCACGGATCTGCTGAAGAAAGGAAATTTTGTCTGGACGGAGACAGCCGAGGCCTCCTTTCATTCCTTGAAGAAGGCGATGACATCGACGCCAACTCTGGAGATGCCTGACTTCTCTAGGCCATTCACCATTGAGGCCGACGCGTCGGGGCGGGAAATTGGGGTGATGTTATCTCAGAACCGGCATTCGATTTCCTACATGAGTCGAACACTATCTCCTAGCAAGGAGAGTTGGTCCAATTACCATAAGGAAATGCTCGCGGCCACTACCGTAGTTCAGACCTGGCCACAATATCTCATGGGGCAGAAGTTCCACATTTATACCGACCATCAGAGCCTCAAACACCTCCTGAACTAGCGCATTTCCACGCCTGATCAACATAAGTGGCTGGCGAAGCTTCTGGGTTATGATTATGAGATCCACTACAAGCTGGGATCCTCCAATTTGATAGCCGATGGTCTATCTCGCAGCATGGGGTGGGTGGGGGGTCAATACTCGCTGTCGTGTCCTATCCGGTTACCAGCTTTTGGGACGAGGTTCGGGAAGCGGTGATTCACAGTGATTACCTCCAGGATTGCCGAGAGCAGGCCGTATCTGCGACTCGGGGCAACTATGCATATCGGCCAGGCTTGGTATTCTTCGAAGGGCGAGTAGTGCTTCCTGCGAACTCGGCCCTTGCTATGACGGTGCTTCGTGAGTTCCGCGACTCTCCGCTTGGAGGGCACTCCGGGTCGGAAAGAACTTTACACAGGGTGCATGGGCATTTATACTGGCCGCACATGGCGCAGAGTGTGCGAGATTATGTCGCTTCTTGTGATACTTGTCATCGAGTCAAGGTGTCCTCTCTCCGACCCGTCGGGCTGCTGCAGCCGTTGCCGATTTCGAAGAACCTTTGGGAGGATGTGAGCATGGATTTTGTGGGCGTATTGCCACCGTTGGGGGGGAAGTCAGTTCTTTTGGTGGTGGTGGACAGGCTCACGAAATACGCCCATTTCATGGCATTGTCTGTCTCACCCCTACACCGCGAAGACTGTAGCAGAAGTTTTTATGTAGGGTGTAGTCAAGCATCACGACATTATTCTTGGGACGGTTTTGACGCGAGTCATTTGCTATGCATAACACCTCTATTAACATGAGCTCCGCGTATCATCCCCAGTCAGACGGACAAACAAAAGTAGTTAACTGGTGTTTGGAACACTATCTCCGGTGCTTTGCTTATCAACAACCAAAGAAATGGCTGAGTATGTTGCCGCAGGCTGAACTGTGGTACAATACCTCCTTCCACTGCACCATCGGAACATCACCATTTCAGGCGCTCTACGGCAGGGAGCCACCGGTCGTGGTGGGCTATCGGGCAGGTGAGAGTTCAGTTCAGGCAGTGGACGAGTGGTTACGTGCTCGAGATACAACGTTGGAGCAACTGAAGATCAACCTTGCTACCGCCAACAACAAGATGAAGCAACTCGCGGATGTGGGACGACGCGAGGTGGAGTATGTCGTTGGTGACTGGGTTTTGCTTCGCCTTCACCCGTATCGACAGTCTTTGGTGCTTCGTCGTGCTTACCAGAAGTTGGCAGCTTTTATTTCGGGCCATACTGCATCACAAACAAGATTGGACAGGTGACCTACAAGTTGCAGCTTCCGGCGGGTGCTCGTATACACCCCACATTTCATGTGTCGCTGCTGAAGAAAGATGGCAGTCGCATAGCGAAGATGCCATCCCTTCACCGCCAGTGACGACAGACGGGGAGCACGAGTTGCAGGTGGAGCGCGTCATCGAGCATAGATGGGTTAAGAGTGGCGGCAGGTTGGTGGAAGAATGCCTGGTCAAATGGAGGTATCTCGCAGAGGAGGTAGCCGCCTGGGAGTCGACCAAAGATCTAAGGGGAAATTTCCCGGTTTAGACCTTAAGGACAAGTCCAGTCTCGGAGAAGAGGGGACTGATGGAGGCACGATCGGGTCAGTCTGTCGGTCCGACCGACGCCCCCGACCCAACCCGAAGTATAAGCAGTAGCGAGATTTTGTTTATGTAATGATTTATTGTTTTGGGATTCCTTAAGAAAATTTTACAAGAATAATCAACTCTAATTCCCTTCTTCCCTTCTGTTCGACAAACCCCAATCCCACTACTTCTTCCCTTGATTTTCACGTAGTAATCATCCCTCATACTTCCATCACCAACTAATCTAAATCCATTCCTTTACTTAATTACTTTGGAAACTGTAGCTCCCAATTTCCAAATTGGTATAAATAAAATGAATTAAGTATTAAGAAAAGGATAAGAGAAATTTTTGTTTCACCCTTCCTTCGCTTATTAGGGGGAAAAACTTCATAATTCGATCCTATTAAAAATAGTATATATCTAATAGTCCATAATCCATATATATTATAAAGGGGTGATAGAGATAAATTTGAGATTTTATTTACTAAAATTGGGATAAATTACCTGTTTGGTCATTCGATTTATAAACTTTTTTCATGTTTGCCACCCAAAAATTTATTATTCCTTCTCAATCACTCACTTGAAATATATTTATACTATTGGTCCCTGGTATCAATTTCATTAATTATATCTTACGTGACAGTCAACTATTATCTTTAATCATTAACATTATATTTTGACAGATTAATATATTTATTTGAAATCGGTTTATAGAACAAAAACACATAGTACACAAAAATTACCAGGTTGCCCCTCCATGTCCCTATATTAACTTTGGGTCATTCAAATTGCAGGCAGAGGAAAAACTAGAGATGAAGGTTTTGCAAAGTTTACAAATTTGGTTTTGTAGCTACGATGACTATGGGATTCAGGTGGGTCAGTTTTCCTATATATCATCACCGAAGCATGTTTTTTGAAAGCGTAACCATCATCATAACCAAATCTATGCGAGTATGTAATATGACACATCAAATCTATGCGTAGTAATAGGGTAGCCCATTTGGTGGTTAAGAAGGCCCTTCATTTGTATCCGATTGCGAGTCGCTTCTTTGATTTTATGGTATGGCTTAATTCCAGGATGTAAATATCTATTTTCTTATCAATATATGATTATCTTTTGTCAAAAAAAAAAAAAAAACACACCAAAACAAACTCGTATAAGGTTTGTGGAAAACCCACAAACACTATCCCTGAACAGTAAATTATGTAGTTATTGATAAAATCTAATATTTTCTTTGAATGTCAATGTTAATTGACACTCTGTTTGGGAAGAGGGGTAAATGGGAGGGGGTGCAAATGTGAGGGGTAAACACAGTTTCCAACACATTTGCACCTGTTTGGTTAATTTGGAACAATAGGGGGTGCAAAACGGAGTGCAAATTTACTGTTACGGCTTATCCCCCAAATTGGGGTGCAAGGGAAGGAAGAGAGGGGGAGGGGGAAATTATCGAATTTTATTTTTGTCTAATTGTGTTATATATAATTATATAATAATTAATATTATAAATTTATTTTTTTATAAATATCATTAATATATACATTATTCGAGGTTGACCATTTGAGTCCGAAAACAAGTTTATCATTGTTCGTCAAGTCAAATCTAGATCTCTTGGTTGACTCGAATTTGCATAGAAAATTAGAGATACGAAGTGTGTTTGTGGAAAAGATAGAGAGAAATTGTTTGGTTAACTCAGTTTATCTGACTAAATAGTTAAAACTTACAAATTCATATGTGTTTGACTAAGTTTGACATTTTAAGATTAAAATTGACACGAAAATCCTATATAGGATGACTAGTTATGAGTTGAGCTTTGAGTTTTGAGATCACTCGATTAATGATTATTACAATTTTTATAATTAATTATTATTTGAGCATTATTATATAATAACTATTTTTATTAAAATATATTTATTATTATATAATAATATTTATTTTATTATTTTGTGATAATATTCTATAATTTTAGTAAATCTATTTTATAATAATATAATTACTTACTTTTCACTCTATTTGCACCCCTCTACTTTTTCATCCAAACAACAATTTAGTGAATTTACCCCTCCACTTACACCCCCTGCAATTTGCACCCCCAATAATTTACTCCTCAACTTGCACCCGCTTGCAATTTGCACCCCCTTGTTGCCAAACAGAGCGTGAAGTTTCTTTGTTGCATTTATTGTAAAACTGAGAGAAAATGAGAAAGATTTGAGATATAATAGATAATTAAATGTTTGAAAAATATGGATGAAACAAAGTATTTAAATGAATGAGTATAGAACATAGTTATAACGCATATCCGGATGAAATCGATGCAGATACTATTTTTTTATGAATTCGATGGAGATACTTAAAATATCAAAACCACTCCAAATCCACTACCTTCCCTGTCCGGTTCGGAGAAAATCCACTAAGGGGTCATTTGGATGCAGGTTTTTAATTTGTGGGATTTTGGCTCAAATCACTGGTTTAAAAACCTAGGTTTTTAATTTGTGGGATTTGTGTGGGATTTTAAAATAGCTGATCACCATCAGCTATTTCATAATCCCACAATTGTGGGTTTCTGAAATCTCTAATATTTAAAATCTCTCATCATATAATTGTTTTCCAAACGAGTGATTTAATTAAAATCCTACACTATGTAGGATTGTGCCCAAATCCCACACCCAAAACCTGCATCCAAATGACCCCTAAAAGATAAAATGCATATGATTTCACTGTAGCTGTTGAAAACTTTTATTCTTTGTTTTTTCACTAATCACTTTTGATTGTGTGTGTGTTTTTCCTTAATTTAATCATGATAATGAAACAAAGGATGAGGTTTGTGTATGACAGCATATAACCTATAATCATTAGTGTTCCCTTGAACCCATAACTTGCTCTCAAGCCCTGCAGAAGAGAAGCATCTCGCTTGCTGGCTTCATTTTGATTATCAACAAGAGTTACTGTGATGATTAATTATAATTACCATTTGATCAGTCACAGCAATCACGGATACATTATTCATGGTTGGACCATGACTGCACAGTACTGCCTCCTCGCACGTGTGACAGAACACACACGTACACATTGATAACATACTATTACTAGGCACCATGCACTCATCAGTTCATCACAATCATTGCCAATATGTACACAGTACACTCCTCAACAGGGGAAGAAAATTATGTCTTCTGCCTAGCTATTCCATTCATCTGGGCCGGCGGTGTTGTTTGGATGTGGTGATTAGTTGCTAACTCCGTAATGGTTAGCATCATCCTATTTCTTAACGGGTGGCATCATGCTAACTAGTGTATTAAAGTAATCATTAGATTGAAAATAGTAATTTTAGAGTCGGAAAATAATTAGAGGATAATTTAGTCAATATTTTATCAAACCCTAATATAAATACACTTGGTTTAGGCCGCCTCTCATCTCTTCCACTCTCCAAATCTCCAACCCACCAAACCCTATTGTTCAGACCAAGATTAGGGAACTGGATCAATAACACGAATAATGAGAGTATGATTCGGGTCTATTTGTACACATTTTACCCCTCATATTTTAATAGTTTGGATTTGCATTTCATCGTCCCTCGACATATTTCACGCTAGGTTGTGCTTGTTTTGATACATTTCAGGTCCTAGCACGTGGGGGAAGGTCGAAGACGAGTTTTGGGTCGATTGGAGGTCGAAAAGAGCGACCGTGACAATTTCCCCGTAATAGTGAAGCGCAGGCGTCCATGAAGCAGCCGCAGTTCACGGTCTCCCAAGACCGTGAACAGCGAGGCTTCCAGCGAGGTTCCAGAGGTTACTGACGACCAGGTAGTTCACGACGCCGAGTTCACGGACGCGTTAAGGTGTTCACGGTCGTGAACTGGGCTCGACCTGGGTATAAAAGCAGCAACAGAAGGAAGAAGAAGGGGGAGCTGGTTTTTGGAGAAGGAACACTTTCTTTCTCTAGGGTTTCGACCCAAACACCAAAGGGGAGTTCTTGAGAGTGAGAGAGTGATATTGGAGCTTAATTGAAGGCATTGATCAAGCTTGGAAGCAAAGAATCAAGCCTAGAAGAAGAAGAAGAAGAAGATCTAGAGGTTTCTTTGTAATCTCTCGTCTCTCTCTAGAAATCCACCCTCTTCTCTTGGGTTTAAGACCCTAGGTCTAGATTTGGGTTTAATGTTGATGTATGTGACAAACTCCATGATTGATTGCTGATTTTACTTAATTAATGGATATTTTCATGAATGGCATCAGTTGGGTTTCCATTTTCATGATTGAGCTTTTGACCTAGGAGGGAGATAATCCCCTTAGAGCCCCCTTTTGGCGTCTTCGGGCCACTCCTATCGTATATTATGAGGGTAGTCTCCGTGGGGGTTGATTTGACCGGTCTCCTAGCATTATACGAAACTCTAAGTTGAATAGAGTATTACCCATCCATCGATTCGCCGTTCCAGGTCATTCCCGAGGGAGTCCATCACCAAACGGTAGTGTATTTGAGTCGATCGAGTTAGGAGGATACCCAACATCGATCCAAAGAATGGACCTAGGACGATTCAACCCAAGAGAGCTCCCCACCTTGTAAGTAGCTAAGTTAGTGGTTAGTCTAGGTTAGTTAGTTTAATTCTATCAACCACTATCCTAGGTTGGCTAGATAACGAACCCTAAACCTAAAGTAGGGTAAGCCTAGATCCCCATGGTACGATAAATTCTTATTGCTTGCTTGCCCTATGCTACACCCGATCAGCTGTTATACTTGATCGTCGATCGAGATGTTGTAGTTAGAACGAGTCAGGGTACTTTGATTGAACTCCTTTGTGATCTACACTCCGATGTCCAAGTTAGTACGATATATAAGATGTGGTGTGTAAAGTAAAGAGAAAAGGGTTTAGAGAGAGAACTACGAGTGGCGAATGTGAGAAGGGAAAAAGAGTCCGCAACTTAGAGGGTTGAGTATATTAATATAGGAGTCTGAGACTTTCTTGGCGAGATGCCCTGAGGCATCTTTGAGCAGACACCTCATAGTAGGCTGGGGCCCACAGATCAAATGCCTCACGTCACGTGAGGTGCCTTAAAAGATCCGGAGGCCTTAGAGTGAGGTGCTAAAAAAAGTCTTTCAATATTTTCCACCATCAGATTTAACTTAAAAGTAATATATGACTATTAGAGTAGTTAATATAGCTCTTCTAGAAGACAAATATTAATATTGAGGTTGTGATGATTTGAACACGTGACCTCAAGTACAAAACAGCTATGATACCATGTCATAAACCAACTTGTCTCAATAACTCGAATTGTTGGGAGAGACCCATGTATGATATTTAACCACTTCCTTACATCCTGAGTCGCTTAACTTAGGGCTCGTTTGCTTGTTGGATTTAAAAATGAAGATTTTTAGTTTTGAAAACATTTGGATTTGTGATGGATTTGTTTCGTTTTGTATTTGAAAGATAACATTGTTTGTTTAGTTGATTTTGATCATGGATTTAGGGGTCGTTTGGAAGTTATGATTCTAGATGAATGATTCTTTGAATTCATGTATTCTAGAGAATCCATCGTTTTTTTGTTCCAAAACTTTATTCAATACATGCATTTGAGGTGGGCCCTCAAATCTCATATCACCCGCAATCACTCATTTTAAATCTCAACAAAAAGGTGAGATTCTTCCTTTGAGATTGTGGGCTTTAATTTGTTCCAATTTTAGCTCATAAAGTGATTTTTTCTTTTCTTTAAAATTTTTGAATGGCTACAAACAAACAAGACATTCTTCCAATCTTCTAATTCTTGCAATCTTTATATTTATAATACATGGATTCATCAAATAACAAATGAAATGTGGTATTTGCAAATATGTGGGGTCCATGAATTTGGAGCTTGAGGGTTTTGGTGATGGATTTGGTCATGGAAATATATCCATCATGGACTTGAACCGAAATCCATCGTTTGCCTTAGGGAATTAGGAAGATGGAATTTGTGGGGCCCACCACTTTTGAGGTTCCAAATCAGTGGACCCCACGGACTTGGAAGTTCCACCTCTTGAGGTGGGATTTGGGTGATGGATTAAAATCCATGATGGTAAATTACCTTTCTACCCTTAATTATTTCTTTAATTACAAATTGGCAAAATACACTTTCATAGCCATAACTTTCGCGTTTTTGACAATAATAGCCACTTTTGGAGAAATACCAAATATAGCCACTTGCGTCCAATACTTTAACGGTGTCATCTAAAAGTCTGACTGGACTAACAACAACCATTGACGTGGCATATTTTATTCAATTTTAATGCCAGGTGGAAAATCATTAAATTTTATCCTTTAAGTTTTAAGTAAATTAAATAAAAAAATAAAAAATACACACTATAATCTCAGAATGAATACAAAAACCCCTTTCCACGTGGATGGAAAAAAATGAAAAATAATCATACATTAACTAATGAATTTTTTCAGGATCAATCTGTGCGTCCCCTTCTCTCTCTTGTCTCTTCCATTATCATCTCCCTCACCCGTGCCCCCAAATCTCAATCCCTACCGCAAACCACTCTTGCCGACACTACATCCCACAATCACTCAAACGCGCCGGAGCTCCAAGCAATCTAAAACTCTCTCGCCCACGACGGAGTTCCCGACCAGCAGATGGATCTAAACATCTACTCTGATGCTAAGCTTACCGGACTGAATGGGGAATCTCACTGCAGCTTGGCGGTGTTCACAGGAGACGAGAGCAGGGGAAGAGCAGGGGCTCGTGATCGGCTTGAGGAAGAGTTTCAGCATCGCTACTGCGGGCTGCGGAATCGGCGACTAGGGCGAAAAAACAAGAAGCTAGCATTTGTGGCGGTGTCGGCTTCTACTTCTTCTTCTCTACTCCAATGCGACGGCTTCGTTCAATCCGCCAACAGCAGGGCCTTCAATACATGAATCGAAACCCAGAACCAGGGTTCCCAGTGGCGCTTCGTTCGAGCTTTGAGGAAGGATTGGATTCCAGCCGTTTCGAGATCGGGAATGAAACAATCAAGTGCAGATCTAGTATCCGTAGAAGCCACACATCAAAGTCGCCTCACCAAAAATGGAAGCGGGCCAATACTACTTTCTCCTCGCAATTTTGGCTAATCGTGGCAGTGAAGCATAGAGGCAGAGTAAGGGTAGCAGGTGTGGCGGCGACACTGCTTTTTCGGTAGATTTGGAAAAGTGGAGAAGAGGAATGCAGTTCGCAGTGGAGGAAGCAGCGACGGCGGTGGATTGCGGTCGGTGAACTCCACCTCTCTGTTTCCAGTTGTTGGCGTCTGTTATTGGAGAGCAGCAGACCGACAACAGACTAGCAGATCTGAACAGATCTGTTATGGGGCGAAAATCCCAAATCCCTCGCCGGCCCGAGTCTTCCTGATCTCTGCTTCTATTCCCCCCTCGTTTGTTAGAGACATGGGATCAACCTAATATGCATGTTTTTCCTTCAATCGATCTGGATTCAGAGCACCAAATGAAGACAAGAATCAAGATGATGATGATGAGGGTTGAAGCTGGCGATGATTGTGTAGCAGGAAGTTCTTCGATTATGAAGGGGATGAGAGGAAAAATCGATTTTTGTTTTGATTTTGGAAGCTTCAAAACCAGCGAGATTTGTAAAAGGGATTGCCAGATTTTTTTTTAATTCAATTTTGTGATTAGATAAAAAAAATTCATTTCACTTTTTAATTAACATAACACGTGGCGTCTAGGTGTCATCAACGGATGAGTTGTCGCTGACGTGTGTGATGATTTGGCATCCTAGTCAGCCTAATGTTAACCTAACTCACGGAGTTTCTAACTCCGTCAAAGTTTGTAACGGAAATGGCTATATTTGTCATAAAACTTTCAAAATTCTGGCTATAAGTGGTATTTCTCTAAAATTGGCTATTATTGTCACAAACGCTAAAGTTTTGGCTATACAAGTGTATTTTGCCTTACAAATTTGTCCTACTTTAATTCAATGGTCATGCAACTATAAACTTTTATAATTTCGTATTTTATAAAATTGAGAATTTATCATTTCATTTTGTAATATCGTATTTTATTTAAATATGAATGTATATGTGATTTAATAGATTCACCTAGAAACACTTTATGCTCATCTTGTACATTATTATTTGATTGATTGTCGGATTCCACATCGGTGAGTTAGCAAGAAGATGATGAGTTGTAGCAATAAAGCGAGCAATTGGCTGCAATTGATACATAATATTGCGTACATTATTAGATGAATTGTTTTTTTACGAAGGATTATTAGATGAATTTTTAATTAGTGCCAAGATGAATTGTTAATTAGTGCCAAATTGTAATATATTTCTATATTTGTAGTTGAATTATTAATCCATATAGTGGTAAAGAGTTTAAAATTTCTTTCTATGTTTTGGATTAGTTTTAAATGAAAGATTTGGATTATAATATAGAAATATAATTAAATAAGGGTAACTAGGTAATTTGTATTTAATATCCACAAATCTAATCAAACAAAGTCCATAATCAAATCCATCAAGCAAACAATAGACTTGTTCAAATCCATAATGTCACCAAATCCATCATATATCCATGGTTTTTTAAAACCCAGGTTTTACCAAAACCTTCATTTTTCAAATCCATGAAGCAAACGACCCGTAAAAGTAGGTCCAAATCCGTGGGCCCCATGTATTTGTATACATCAACCTACAATGTTTTTTTTATCAAATACATAATGCTTTATATTTCGATGACAAATACATCATCTAAATCCCATAAGCAAACAACACCTCACCAGTTCCTCTAGTATGTATCGATCAGACAGGACCTGCAGTCGCAGACACCGGTTAGTTAATTCCCATGTATGGTTATAAGGCGTAACTAGCTAATAGCAGGCTGCAGGAAGGAATGGCAGATTAAGGAAGCACAGGCAGCAGGGAAATGGGTAAGAAGTACTACAGACAATGATATCGTACGATCCGCCTACTACGAAAGGTATAAGTTCATATGATTGTGAGGGAAGGAATTCAATTGAAAAATGGGGTGGTCAAAGGAAACCAAGAGAAACAGAGAGAAGCGGATGATGGTTGTTGATGAGTGGATCCCAAAGAAGAATATAAACACAGTCATTAATGGTGGGAGAAGCGGTGCGAATCCATCATTGCGGCTGGCGACATAACGCTATCATTTGCACGTGTCGTCTCTGGCCCTCGCTCGCTCGTACGTACAACTACTCGATCTCTGTTTCCTGGTTTTGCATTTTTCGACCGATCTTGAACATGTGTATGCTGATCTCCTGCTCCATTATTTGTATCATTATGCATGCACTACTACGTAAGCTTGGCCTAAAATCGTATGTATATAGTCCTAACGCAAACACAAACAAAATGTCATATAATCACCAACTTACACAAGTTCAAATGGAAAGTATACCATCCCAACTACCAAGTTATGTTATCAACCAACTTTTACAAGTCTACAAACCCAACATGACATGATCGAAAGTATAGACATAGAAGTTAAAACAAGGTTCATATCCATAGCATATGAAAAAACAAAGTCCTTCATTCCATAATAACTAATAAGTCCAAACGCGAAAGTGCAAGTTGAAGCACCACCCTCTCTTTGTTCTTCATATGTCACATTCCTTGAAGTCGAGGCAATAGTTGTAAACTCTATTAGCCTTTAACATTGGCCACTAATCATCCCACTAATTAACCCCAGTCCCTTGATCTTTGTCCCATGACTCAATTAACATCCCTACTAGCTAATCAGATGTTCTGCCTAACAACATGCAACTAAGCTAAAGACCCGGATTTGACTTAAATGAAACTCAAAGGACTAAACTGAAACAAAGACACAAGACCTATCAGCTAGACGCTTAAACAACTGAATGGCTAAATCTCGCCCTAATTTATTTTATCGCCCTAACTTAAAAGTGTAAAATTACTTAAGTATTCTTAAAGAACTAAACACATAATAAACAAATCAAACAGTCCCTATCTCCTTCCTCGCATCGTGAGAAAAATACAGCTCCCAGGGAGACTGACGTCTAGCTTCGGCTTCTTCTCCGATTGACCCTTCATCACCTGAGCAATGGAAGAAAAACAGAGCAGTCGAATTGACCGTTCATCACCCGCTGCAGGGGACTCATCTCCTCTCTTATACACACGCCTTTTTTTTTTTTTTGCTTAAAAAGCAAAACAGAGCAGGCGAATCTCGGATCTCTGACAACCCTAGCTGCCTCACCACGTAGTGCGAGAATCTCTCCACCTTCCTAACGCCGCTCCCGGACTCCATCGCCGCTAGGTCCAGCTTCGGGACGACTATCTTGCTTACTTTCGATCTCTGGCGGAACTAATCGACCGCGACGACGAACAGAGCAGATGCAGGGAGTCGCCGTTATCCCCCCACCCTGGATTTACCCTAGTGTATCACAATTTAATTGAAAAGGAGATGGAGGAAGGGAATGAAAAGCGGCAACTAGGGCACACATCTCCTTTTTTTTTTTTTTTTTTTTTTCTTTCTCTAGTTCTCTTCTCTACTTTGCTTCCGCCTTGCCTTGCTTTTTTTCTGAAATAAAGTGTTGTTTGTTAATTAAAAATTTTAAAAAATAAAAGGATAAAAATGTAATTCTAAGTTTTAAGTTAGGGCGATTATAGTAAAATCTAGGACGATCATTAGCAACCCCCAACAACTGAATGTTTTGTTTATTTTATTCAAATGGAAAGATTCCCGCTACTTGACTCTAGTCCTTCTCCATCTCGGATTCAAATTCAAGCCCTTCTTCCACCTTCACTTCAGCACTTCCTTCAATCTCTATGCTCGTGCTAGAATCTTGAGCTCTTCTACTCTCTCTCTCTCTATCCTGCTCTTCCTTAACAGCCAGCCACTGTAGAGTGTGCTGGACCGCCCTAACCCAATATTATGTTTAGGTATAAGGAGGATATCATGGCTCATAATTTAGATAGTATAAAACATATGATCAAACAATCTTAATTCGAACTGTTCATTTGCTGTTTTTCTTACAATCTAATCTATTTTTACGATTCGAGAATTAAAATTGTTTTATCGAGAGATTTCGCATCTGATCAATTCTCATAATCTAATAATTAATCAAAATAAAGAAGTTGGGAAGTGGTAAAACGGATCGCGGGTCTCAGAGAGAATGTGGGTTGTCGGTAGGGGCAAATTAAGTGGTTTTAGTGGCAATGCCAAGTGTCATCAAATCCCATCGCACCTTTTTTTCCTACTTAAATCAGAATGTACAATAAAGGGCCATTGATGAAAAGGAAAAGGGTAGAAGAAGAGAGTCACGTTTCACTTAATTCCACTCCCCACCCACCGTGCACCTTTTTTGCAAATGGAAATTCGCTTTACATTTCTATTCTCCCCTCTACCTATCTCTCGTTTTGCTTGGAATCCTTTTCAGCTTGGAAATTGATGGAAAGAGATTGATCTTTAGTTTACCATGATCACCAACGCCCCTTTAATCTTTGGTACCTTTCCATAAAAGCATATAAAGTGATAGAAATACATTTCACTTTCACAGTCGAAGTGGCTGCCTGCTGCCTAGAGTGGCATCATTGTTGTTTCCTTTGATTTCTCATATATTGAAATTATGTTGTTTCACCCAACTAATGATAAAATTGATGAATGAATGTTGATTCATATTATATGTCAAGATGAATAACTGGTAGTTTTTTTCTCTCTCTCATGAATATCGGACGAAAAATGTTAGTAAGTGGTATATGAATTATAATTAAACTTTTTTCAACAACTCGAGTTATTAGGACAAATTGGTTTTAATATGATATCAAAACTTTGTGTGGTCGTGAGGTTTTTTGGTTCGAATCACAGTGACCCCATGTGTTGTTGGACACATAACATTCGACCTTTTTAAACAACTCAAATTATTGAAAATCAATTGGTTCTTGACATGTGGTATCAGAGTTTTATGTGACCGAAGGTTTTCTGTTCGAAACTCGATGACCCCATATGATATCTTAAGCACATGGTATCTGTACATTGGCAAAATTCAAGCCCATATATTGTGGCTTTCTTTTGAGTGGGTGGGGGGTAGTAAGTGGTGTATGATCAGTAATGGAACATCTCCCAACAGCCCGAGTGTTTTAGATAAACTGATTCTTGACATGATTTCAGAACCTTTTGTGAAAAAGAAGTCTTATGTCCCAATTTTGATGACCCCCCTTTGATAGATACATGACATTTAACATTTTTCAACAACTCTAATTATTGGGATCAATGGGTTCTTGACAGAAAACATGTACGTAATACATAATGCATCATTCAAAATGCAAAATTTTCAAGCGCAACATAAGAGGAAATAAGTTTATGCCTGAGCAGTTACATTTTAAAGAGAAACCAGCATGCTTCTTTAGTCACTTTCACCATCTATACCCATCCATAGGAAAGGGAACATTGACTTTATAGATGCAGTGTTAGTTCTCTCTGTCGCTTGTTCAATGTAGAAGGAAAACGGTGCAGTATAGAGCTGCAAGTAGATATAGGGAGGAAAGGGGTACGAGGGACTGAATGATCGCATGGTAAGCAAATGGTCAAGTCGTGCAAGCCATAGTGGGAGCAAAGCCAGATGTTTGCATACAGGCAAAACAAAAGTGGTTGCTTTTTTCCCCATGAAAAGATATAATGCGATAAGGAAAGTAAAGATGGCAGAGGGGCTACCATCAGCAGATGAGAAGAAAGAAAATGGAATAACATCATATGGACTTTTTTTTTTTATCTCATGACCTTGCTCGATATGGTGATTGGCAAGCCAGTTCGATTAGAAACTTATAAACTAAATAAATGATGTCTCATGAGCTTGCTCGATATGGTGACTGGCAAGTCAGTTCGATTAGAAACTTATAAACTAAATAAATGATGTCTCATGAGCTTGCTCGATATGGTGACTAGCAAGCCAGTTCGATTAGAAACTTATAAACTAAATAAATGATGTCGAGTTTGTAAACTAACTGGTGAGTTGAACTCGTGAGCTCATTATATCAAGAACCAGTTGGTGTCAATAACTTGAGTTACGTTTTTGGGTGAGGTTCAGTTGAATCATATATCACTTACTAACACACTCACTCAAACGAAAGACACCATATATAGGGTTGAAGTTTGTACAGGTTCGGATATCATGTGATTAACAGAACAAATGAGAGTCATAGGATAGAAGATCTCTCGACCTTAGAAGGCTCTGATACCATGTCAAGAACTAGTTGGTCCCAATAAACCGAATTATTGAGAGATATTCAATTACAATCATACTAACACATTAATAAGCCGAGCTCGATTCAAATATGAGCCAAGATTTCAATAAACGAATTCGAATCGGGCCACCTCCACTCCACTCATTTACACCCCCTAGTAAAGTCAATCTTTCTTGAAGTTGGATTCAAATCCTTAATCTAAAGTTTCCATTTTTGTGATTGGCTTGGTTTACACAGTTGCCTGTTCTGGGTCGCCCTTTCTTGCTATGCATGCTCTAAGTCAAAGCATAAACTAGTGCTACTCTATAGGATTTCATTTGCGTATTAACAATTTTCTTCAAAAAAGGGCCCTTTTCATTGGCTGGTTCTCCATTGATATCAAAGTTTTTGAACTCCCGCCAAGTATAATTAATAAGAAGTGGAAGGCATATTCTACAATCCCAATAATATCATCATTTCAACATCACAATTTCCCATTAACGTCCAAAAAAATCCACTTCTTTTTTTGGAAAAATCCACTTATTCCAACTACACGAGAGTTATGGAGGGAAAATAGATGAATTCTCCCATGTGTGTCCAAAATTTCTTTTGGAAGTCTAATGATAACCCAGAGCACTACCTGATTCACCAACAAGCTGTGAAGCATGCAAATTAAAGAAGAAGATCTGCACCACATAGACATGATCAGAAACTGGATTTATGAGGCTAATTACGGTGACGATGAATTTTGAATTAGTGGAGAGGAAAAGGTAGTAGTGCACGATACAAAGTTTCCAATTAATCAACGCATACTATCATGATGATCCCTTTTTGAATTTGTAATTTCGATGGAGATTCAAAAATCTTTTCCTTGGTCTTTACAGTTGGGAGGAAAATTGAATTAAGAAAGGGATATGGATATCCACAATATCTGAGTTTTCAGCTAAATGATAACAAGGCGTATAGCATTTTCGGATTTTGGATATGCGTCCGATTTGAAATGAGAAAACCTATTAACTTATCTCGATTAATATGAAGAGCTAATTTACTCTTACGGTTGAATGAAGACCGTCAATCTTCTTGTTTGTTTTATTGCTTTAATTACGAGGATAATTTATGTGACACTCGGATATAGTGGTTTGGGTACCAATCGAGAAGCACATTTGTGAGTCAAGGTCAAGGATCTGACTACGAAAACTTAGAACCGGACGAGGGTATCATTTTGGTCAACAAACAAATCCCCTTTCTAACAATTCTGCAAACCTTGGAAATAATCGTGGAAATCTTCGATTCGTTAGAACAAAGAACTCATGCACGTTCCCATAGGTTAACATTTTATCGACAGAAAATTTGAAATAGACATCTTGTAATTAATATTTCATTAATAAACCTCTTGAAGTGTGGTTTAACTAAGGAGAGGTGCAACTCATTTGGATCCCTCCAATAAACTACCTAAGTCCATATTCCAAATCATACAAACACATGATTTCATAGGTAGCATGGGCATTCAAGTTAAACACGCATAGTTTCTAGTTTTGGTGGTGAAAGATACATAGGCGTGATTTCTCATCAAATCTATAAACCTAATTATACTAATCACATATCTTTCTTGAATTATATCTAAAAATAAGTCAATAACGGTAGAAAACAATAACGATACAAGAGAACACTACACAAGATTTACGTGGTTTTCCCGTTTGATGTGAATGAGACTAGTCTACGGAGAGCCGAAGCTCTCAGAGATGTCTTATTGATTGGGTGGTTATGAGTTACTGATAGACCGTTATTTACACATGTTTTTACCCCTATTCTTACACCGTTTGAGGTGTTGATTCTTGTGTTTTAGGCCGATTTCACGCTAGGTTGTGCTTGTTTGTGATATTTCAGGTCCTAGTACGTGAATGGAGGCTTGGGAGCGAGTTTGGGGTCGATTGGACGAAGATCGGACGCATGGCGAGGTTCTAAGGAAGCCGCACGGGCAACCCTGGGTATCACACGGCCGTGCAAGTTGCACTTGTGGCCGTGTGATTTTTACCAAGGCCAAGCACGGGCATCCCAGGAAATTCACACGGCCGTGCAACCCTGGCCGTGTGAGATGGCTGAAGATCGACTTAATGGTACGCTGCGTTTCGACTCGCACGGGCAAAGTGGTGAGCCACACGGCCGTGTGGCCTGCCCGTGTGAGTCGGGAAATTCTGGTTTTTTAGGCAGATTTTCAGCCAAAAGAGGGGGATTCGAGTTTTAGAGAGACAGAGCGATTCCTAGAGAGAGAAAGCGACGAACAAGAGTCTCCAAGTGCCCTAGCTTGATCTTCATCACCATTGGAGCTTGGCTTGAGCTTGGAAGAGTGCCGATCAACGTCCAGGAGCTGAAATCCATCCTTCACAGTATGGTTTCCGCATCTGATTATGCTTTTGCTTCTTTCTCCATGGAGTAGTTCTCCCATTCATCTGGGTGTGGGAAACCCTAGATCTGTATGTTAGGATTGATTGTATGAACCCAAATACTGTTTCTATGATTTGATTATATTCGATTGAGGTTTGAATGATTGAATGGCATGAATCCTGATCAAATTCCTGTTGTTTCTGCTTTAACCTAGAATGAGAATATCTGCCTAGGTTGATAGAGCATCCTTAATTGAAGGTAGCGAATTGGTGACTTTAGTCGAGGAGCCAATTCGTTATTCTGTACCGAATTCCATTCGGTAGTGGAGGTTTGGTTCGTTAGGGCCTCAATCTGTTTACTCCGGTGGAGGTTAGTCGCCCGCTAGAGACTCAGATTGAGAGGGTCTGAAGACCTTTAGTCGAGACTTCAGACTGTTTGAGAACCTTCCGCAGTATAACTATCATAGAAATTGAACTTGGTAATTACAATCCGGCTTAACTGCAGTCTAGGGGGAACCATATCCGGGTGACCTCTCTTAACCTGAAAACAACCGTTTAGTTGCTTTGCTTGCTTGTTAGTTTAGATCTTCACTAAAGTTTCATTGCTAGATAATACGAATTCACTGAGTAGTCATCACATCTAGGACCCGGGTTGACATTAAAACCCAAACCCGCTATACTACGCTTTAGGAAGTGGTTACACTTGGCCATTTTCTAGAGTGACAGTAGGAGTGAGTCTAGTTTTTGGCGCCGTTGCCGGGGACGGCTAGGTTGTTGAAGAAAAGTGATTTATGTTACTTTAGCATTTTCATTTTCGCATTGAGTGTTTCTTCTTTCCCACTTGTGCCTTCACGGGTTTGCATTGCTTGTTTGTGTGCAGATAGTGCATGACCCGTAGCCAGTCGGGAGGTTTACTGCCGTTGGATCCAGAGATTGAACGCACCAGCCGCCAACTTAGGAGACAACAGCGAGCTAGACTGGCTACGAAAGAGCGCAGAGACGGCCAATTGAGCAGCGAGTCCGAGGACGACTACGAGATGGAAGGCGATCACAACCCACCTCCGGAGAACCAGTTCCTGGGGAACGACCCCAATCCCCAGGCAGCTGGGGTCCATCATCATCCACCACCACCGGGTCCCACCTTGGAGTACTACTACACTCCGCGGATTGCTGACATCCGCCCGGTCATCCTCTATCCGCCAATTCCAGCAAACAACTTCGAGATCAAGCCATGCTGGATTCAACTCATTACATCCTCTATCCAGTTCCATGGCTTGAAAGATGAGGAGGCCCGGGCACATCTTTCCCGTTTTCTGCAGCTGACAAACGGGTTCAAGCTGAACGGTGTTCCGGATGACGCAATCCGCCTTCACCTCTTCCCCCATTCTCTGGCGGGGAATGCTAAGAGGTGGTTGGAGACCCAGCCCCCATTGTCCATCACTTCTTGGGACGATCTGGCAGATAAGTTCGTGCACAGGTACTATCCGGCATCGAAGACCACAGAGATTCGGCGGGAGATCACTCACTTCCGCCAAGAGCCAGATGAGTCACTTCGTGATGCATGGGAGCGGTACATGGGATATTTCTGGCAGTGTCCCCATCATGGCTTCAGTGATGCTTTCACAGTGGGGAACTTCTACAGTGCCCTCACCCCAGACAGCCAGAGGGTGATCGAGTCTCTATGCCCAGGAGGGGATATTCTCACTAAGACTCCACCAGAGTTGAACCAGATGATCAGTACCTTGGCTGCCCGCGATCATTCCTGGGGGCAGAGCAGCAGAGGCAGACATTCCCAGGACCGTGGTGTGCACGCTGTGGAGGCCAGGTCCGGGTTAGAGCAGCAGGTGGCTGAGTTGGTGCAGACATTGAAGCAACCCAACAGCCTCCTTCCGGGCCGAGGTGTAGCTACGCCTCCAGTAGCTCAGTGCCAGTGGTGTGAGAGCCCGAACCACCTGGTGGAGGATTGTCAGTCTATGAGGGAGTCCTCTACTCCCCAAGAGCAGGTGGACTTCATCGCCAATGCTCGGCGCCTGGACCCATACAGCAATACCTACAATGAGAGATGGTGCCAGCATCCTAACTTTGCCTGGAGAAGCAACACCAACAAACCACCTGGTTTCCCAGCACCAGCAGGTGGTTTTCAGCAGAGGCAACCCTTCCAGGTTAGGCAGGGGCCACCACCACAGCAGCAGCCCTACCAGCCTAGGCAGGGGCAGCCATTCCAGCAGCCCCAGCGCCAGTATGCCCAGCCTCCAGCAGCCGCAGCTCCAGATACTCAGATGGCTGATCTGAAGAATATTTTGCAGGCATTCATGACCACCAGTCAGGTGAATTTCACGAGGATGGATCAGAACATAGCCTCACTGGAGGCAGGCCAGAGAAACCAAGGTGCCATTATGCAGGATCTCCAGCATCAGATTGGGAGCTTAGCTCGCCAGAACACTACCAGGGCACCTGGGACTCTGCCTGCCACCACTGTTCCCAATCCTCGTGACCCTCAAGAGCAGCTGGATGCCATCACCACTAGGAGTGGCAAGACCATATCTGCTGCTCCTGCCCAGCCCAGGCGAGACGAACCACTACCTGCTTCAACACCTCCAGCTGATACTGCAGAAGTGGGAGAAGGCAGCGAAGCACCTGCTCCCAAGCCACAACCTGTGGTTAAGGAGCATACACCCCAGCTGCCCTTCCCCACTCGACTTCATAAAGACAAGCTGGAGACAGAGTTTGCCAAGTTCATGGCAATGTTGAAGCAGGTCAACATCAGCATGCCGTTCGTGGAGGCACTGTCGAAGATGCCCAAGTATGCCAAGTTCATGAAAGACCTCCTCACCAACAAGAAGAAACTTGGGGATCTTTCGACAGTGATGCTCAGCGAGGAGTGTTCTGCTATCCTGCAGAACAAGCTGCCCGAGAAGCGCAAAGACCCAGGGAGTTTCACTATCCCTCTTGTTATTGGCAGCATGCATGTAGGGAAGTCCTTGGCGGACCTAGGCGCTAGCATAAATGTCATTCCCTATAAATTGTTTAAGAAGCTAGACCTAGGTGAACCTAGAGCTACTAAGATGAGCATTCAGTTAGCTGATCGTTCTATCGTGCATCCTAGGGGGTATCATCGAGGACTTGCTTGTTAATGTAGGTGCATTCACATATCCTGTTGATTTTGTTATTTTGGATATAAATGAGGATGTGGATGTGCCTTTGATTTTGGGTAGACCGTTTCTCGCCACCGCCAAGGCGCTCATTGATGTGCATAGTGGTAAATTGATTCTGCGTGCTGGTGATGAACAGGCTACTTTTTCTATGTCTGAGAATGGGAAGCACTCTCATTTGCATGATGACATAGATTACTGTGATGTGCTTACTGACTTTGAGACCGCACTCGCCATAACGAGTGCGGGTACTGATGATGCTCTTGAGCGTTGTATTTTGTTAGGTGAGCAGGCATCGCAGGAGCCGCAGCTGGCGGAGCAGTTGGCCGCGTTGGAGAGTGGCCCCTTCTTGGAGGGCGACAGGCTGTTTAAACCGATCTCATCCTCCACCCGCATCACCACCTCCTTGGAGGAACCACCAGTGCTGGAGCTTAAGCCCCTCCCTCCTCATTTGGAGTATGCATTTCTCCGGGAGGGGAATAAGCTGCCAGTCATCATCAGCTCGACCCTCACACCCGAGCAGAAGACCAGACTGGTGGCCTTGCTGAAGCAGTACGAGCGAGCTTTAGCATGGAAGATCACAGACATCCGGGGGATCAGCCCCTCCTTTTGCTCCCACCGGATACTGCTGGAGGATGAGATGCGGCCACTGAGGCAGCCGCAGAGGAGATTGACGTGAACTTGGAGGCTGTGGTTCGGGCAGAGATCGTGAAGCTGATGGACGCGGGGATCATCTTCGCCATTTCTGACAGCGAGTGGGTCAGTCCCACCCAGGGGGTGCCCAAAAAGGGTGGGATGACCGTGGTGCCTAACGAGAAGAACGAGTTCATCTCGATGCGCACGGTAACCGGGTACCGTGTTTGCATTGACTATCGGCGTCTCAACGACGCCACTCGGAAGGACCATTTCCCACTGCCGTTCATTAATCAGATGCTGGAGAGATTGGCGGGGCACGAGTTCTACTGTTTTTTGGATGGGATGTCCGGGTACTTTCAGATCCCTATTGCATCGGAGGATCAGGCGAAGACCACTTTCACCTGCCCCTTCGGCACATTTGCTTACCGGAGGATTCCATTCGGGCTATGCAACGCCCCGGCCACTTTTCAGCGATGCATGCTCGCCATCTTCGACCGTCTGGTCGGCGAGATCATGGAGGTGTTTATGGACGATTTCTCGGTTTATGGAGACTCATTCTCTCACTGTCTCCATAACCTGGAACTTGTTCTTAAACGGTGTGAAGAAACGAACCTAGCACTAAGTTGGGAGAAGTGTCACTTCATGGTTCGAGAAGGCATAGTTCTTGGGCATAAGATCTCCAAGATGGGGATTGAGGTGGACAGAGCAAAGATCGAGACTATCAGCAAGCTGCCTCCTCCTACATCTGTTAAGGGGATCCGGAGCTTTCTTGGCCATGCAGGGTTCTACAAGAGGTTCATCAAGGATTTCTCGAAGATCGCCCTGCCCCTTACCAAGCTTCTAGAGAAGGATGCCCCCTTCCAGTTCACTGATGCTTGCACAGCGGCGTTCACAACCTTGAAGGAGAAGCTCACCCAAGCTCCTATCATGGTTGTTCCTGACTGGTCCCTACCATTTGAGCTGATGTGCGACGCGAGTGACTTTGCTGTTGGAGCTGTTTTGGGGCAGAGGCGAGATCAACACTTCCGGCCTATCTACTACGCCTCGAAGACCCTCAATGATGCCCATGAGAACTACACCACCACAGAGAAGGAGCTGCTTGCAGTGGTGTTTGCCTTCGATAAATTTCGCCCCTATCTGGTCTTGTCCCATGTGACCGTGTACACAGACCACTCCGCGATTCGATACCTGATGAGCAAGGTCGACGCCAAGCCTCGGCTCATACGATGGATCTTATTACTGCAGGAGTTTGATATAGAGATCCGGGACAAGAAGGGAGCAGAAAATGTTGCAGCTGATCACCTCTCCCGGTTGGACGCACCTCCTGCGGACAACCTCGTGGAGGAGATCGACGACTCCTTTCCAGATGAGAGGTTGATGATGATGTGCTTGGTGGAGAGTGTCACCCCCTGGTATTCTGATTTTGCGAACTATTTGGTGGGCCAGCAGCTGCCCAAGGGGATGACTACTCACGCCAAGAGGAAGTTTTTCTCCGAGCTGAAGTACTACTTCTGGGATGACCCTCATCTTTTTCGGATCGGAGCCGACGGGATCATCCGTCATTGTGTTATGGAGAGTGAGATGGAGGGCATTCTATCTCACTGTCATGAGGGACCTACTGGCGGTCATCACGGGGGAAACCACACAGCGAGGAAGGTGCTCCAGTCGGGCTTTTACTGGCCCACGCTCTTCAAGGATGCAGACACCTTCGCACGCAGGAGCGACCGATGCCAGAGGTCATGTAACATCTCTGCCCGTGATGAGATGCCCCAGAATGTATTTATAACTTGTGAGATTTTTGATGTCTGGGGTATCGACTTCATGGGCCCCTTCCCTCCATCTTTTGGTAATACCTATATTCTGGTTGTTGTTGTTGACTACGTCTCTAGGTGGGCTGAGGCGCAAGCTTTGCCCACTAATGATGCTAGACGTGTTTGTGGTTTTCTGAAGCAGCTATTCTCCCGGTTCGGGACACCTAGGGCCATCATAAGCGACCGAGGCACCCATTTCCAGGGCCAATTTGATAAACTACTGTCTCGCTATGGTGTGACTCACAAGGTGTCCGTGGCCTATCATCCTCATACCAGTGGCCAGGCCGAGCTGACGAACCGGGAGCTCAAGCGGATCCTAGAGAAAACGGTGGATCAGTCCCGCAAAGATTGGTCCACCAAGCTCGATGATGCTCTCTGGGCGTATCGCACTGCCTACAAGACACCCATTGGTACTTCACCGTACCGGCTTGTCTATGGAAAGGCATGCCATTTGCCCGTGGAGCTAGAGCACAAGGCCTTCTGGGCCCTTAAGCTGCTCAACTTGGATGTTCGTGTTGCAGGTATTGAGCGAAAAATGCAGATGTTGGAGCTGGAAGAGTGGTGTTACCATGCCTATGAGAACACCAAGCTGTACAAGGAGCGCACTAAGCGCCTACACGATGCACGATTGCGGGGTCCGAAAGAGTTCCAGGTTGGTGATCGAGTTCTCCTTTATAACTCTCGCCTGAAGCTCTTTCCTGGAAAACTCCGCTCTCGGTGGTCTGGACCGTTCACGGTCACACAGGTGTTCCCGTATGGCACAATTGAGATTGCCAACCCGCAAACTGAGCCATTTAAAGTGAATGGCCATCGTCTCAAGCTCTACCTGGGAGACGAGGTCGAACGTGCGGAGTTGGTAGTGGAACTCGCGGACCCTTAGTTCTGCCATGGGCGTCCAGATAAAAGACGGTAAAGAAGCGCTTGTGGGGAGGCAACCCCACCGAGGTTTGCATTTTCTTACCTTTTTCCTTTTGTTTTGTTTTTTTGTGTTTTTTGAGTCTTGAGATGTTGATCCAGTTTCAAATGTCGTTTTTGAATGAAAACAAGTTGAATTCGGGGCTCCAGCACCTCACACGGCCAGGCTATAATCTTGCACGGCCGTGTGGATTTTATCCCCTGGCCGTGCGAGCTCTCGGCAATTTTCGCACGGCCAAAAGTGCAAATTTGCACGGCCGAGTGGCTTGGCGTGGCCGTGTGGCCGACACGGGCAACACAAAATCTTGCACGGCCGTGTGGATTTTATCCCCTGGCCGTGCGAGCTCTCGGCAAATTCCACACGGCCAAACGAGCAATTCGCACGGCCGTGTGGAACTCCTCGGCCTGGCCGTGTCGGCCTACACGGGCAAAAGTGCTCTTGACACGGCCGTGTGGGTTGCCCGTGTGACGGGCCTGATGGTGATGATGGTGCTGATGGTGATGACGCCTTCATGGACGACATCGATCTGGATAATCTTGGTGACGAGTAGGCTGTACTTGTTGCCCATCTCAGTGTGTTTTGTTTTTCGTTTTAGACTTTTGGGTGTTTGCTCCATGTGTGCGGAGCTTGAACTTAGTGTGTTGTTTTTGTTTTCTTTTTCTTTTGTGGTTTGTTTCGTTGTAGCCGTCTGGGCTAACACTTTTCCCTAACGCACAGCGTGCTAGTGTGTTCTTGGTGTCCGATTCGTGCAGATATGTCCATCTTCCCGTCTGTTTCTCGCTGACTGGTCCACTTCCAATCCCCCAGCAGTATTTCAATCCGGTAACATCGTTCCCCTTATCTCTCCCTATACTCCATTGAGGGAAATGTCGTGCTTAAGTGTGGGGGGTGCTTTGTATCGATTGGAATATATATTTGTGTGCTTGGAGCCTAGTCCGCTGTCCGAATCTTACGATTTGAGGGCTCCAAGTACTGCTGTTTGATCATATTGGCATTGTGTTGTGATTGATGAATTGAATGGTTTTCGGATTAATGATTTGACAGCTTGATTGTGACTAGGACAACCTATGATGAGGACTGAGATGTGCAGTAGAACTATGTAGGGGTTCAGTTTTTCAACTGTTTGCTTACCAACTGCGACTTGAATTTGATCACTTGCTTTTGACAGTCATTTATGCATCTAGTTCAGGGAATCAGAATGTGAGATAGAGCATATAGGTAGCCATGTGAGATTTGAGCCTGCTCGTTTCTTTCTTGTGCGATAGATCCCTCTTCCATGATGTGTAGCATTCACATTGTCACTAGCTAAGATGATGGGGGCATAGGATTAGCCCACGACCAAACCGACTGTCCTGATGTGTCATATCCTCTAGTCAGTCCCTTTGAGCCGTGTGTTATCCTTTCTTTTTGGTCTATAACGAAAAAATCACCCTTTGGCATCTTTTAGAAGGTTCCACAGAGTGATTTTTACATATTCTCTGCTGTTTCTGCTAAAGTTGATGTGAGTGTTGGAGGTAGTGCTTAAAAGTTGGGCAGGTGTTTGAAATATGTGCAGAAGTGGTGGCTCTCTTAAGAAATGGAAAGAAAATGAAAGAAAAACAAAGAAAAAATTGGAAGCAAAAGAGAACCACTACCAAAAAAATCTGAATAATGCCCAGTAAGTAGTGTTTCTGAGCAGTCTGGCTTGGAAGTGCTGATGTTTATACCTCCTTCGCTTTTGCGCTCTTGAGATGTTGAGTATTGCAGAATAGCAGAAAGGAAATACCGGTTTGTTTGACTGTGATTGTGTGGGTTGGAAATGTGGAACCTTATGTTTTATGAATGCTTCCACCACCTAAAAGGCCTTTTCCCCATGTCCAAGACCCTAGCCAAACATTTGAACCTGTGTCTAAGACCTCCGGATTAGTTAGTGGTGACACTCCATATGTGAACTCTAGCATTTAGAGGCTGCCATCATGGTGAAGAGACGATAGGGATTGAGAGAAATAGCATGCGCATTTTTCGCATCAAATCGTCTTGACCCCACAGGTCGAGAGTGAGTGATTCATTTTCATATTCTTTATACTCTTGTACCCCGGTGAGGACCTAGATTGCTCGGTCTTTGTTCTGATGTCTTGAGTTGGATGCATGAGTTGACTGTTTTGAGTGAGTGGTTGAGTCAAGTCTAGGTTGGTTGGTGAACAGAAGGGAGATTCTTCCTTTACTCGATTTGCTGCACTCGAATGTCCTTTGTGGTGGTTGTCCAGGTTGTTATTGAGGTTGTTCATGTGTTGATGTTTGAAAACCAGTACGATTCACGTGTCCGGTGCCTTTATGACTTGTCCCCAATGTTGGTTGATTGAAATATGTAAGCTTACCTGGTGTCTGACTTGGTTTGCTTGGGGACAAGCAAACGGTTAAGTGTGGGGGAGTTTGATAGACCGTTATTTACACATGTTTTTACCCCTATTCTTACACCGTTTGAGGTGTTGATTCTTGTGTTTTAGGCCGATTTCACGCTAGGTTGTGCTTGTTTGTGATATTTCAGGTCCTAGTACGTGAATGGAGGCTTGGGAGCGAGTTTGGGGTCGATTGGACGAAGATCGGACGCATGGCGAGGTTCTAAGGAAGCCGCACGGGCAACCCTGGGTATCACACGGCCGTGCAAGTTGCACTTGTGGCTGTGTGATTTTTGCCGAGGCCAAGCACGGGCATCCCAGGAAATTCACACGGCCGTGCAACCCTGGCCGTGTGAGATGGCTGAAGATCGACTTAATGGTACGCTGCGTTTCGACTCGCACGGGCAAAGTGGTGAGCCACACGGCCGTGTGGCCTGCCCGTGTGAGTCGGGAAATTCTGGTTTTTTAGGCAGATTTTCAGCCAAAAGAGGGGGATTCGAGTTTTAGAGAGACAGAGCGATTCCTAGAGAGAGAAAGCAACGAACAAGAGTCTCCAAGTGCCCTAGCTTGATCTTCATCACCATTGGAGCTTGGCTTGAGCTTGGAAGAGTGCCGATCAACGTCCAGGAGCTGAAATCCATCATTCACAGTATGGTTTCCGCATCTGATTCTGCTTTTGCTTCTTTCTCCATGGAGTAGTTCTCCCATTGATCTGGGTGTGGGAAACCCTAGATCTGTATGTTAGGATTGATTGTATGAACCCAAGTACTGTTTCTATGATTTGATTATATTCGATTGAGGTTTGAATGATTGAATGGCATGAATCCTGATCAAATTCCTGTTGTTTCTGCTTTAACCTAGAATGAGAATATCTGCCTAGGTTGATAGAGCATCCTTAATTGAAGGTAGCGAATTGGTGACTTTAGTCGAGGAGCCAATTCGTTATTCTGTACCGAATTCCATTCAGTAGTGGAGGTTTGATTCGTTAGGGCCTCAATCTGTTTACTCCGGTGGAGGTTAGTCGCCCGCTAGAGACTCAGATTGAGAGGGTCTGAAGACCTTTAGTCGAGACTTCAGATGTTTGAGAACCTTCCGCAGTATAACTATCATAGAAATTGAACTTGGTAATTACAATCCGGCTTAACTGCAGTCTAGGGGGAACCATATCCGGGTGACCTCTCTTAACCTGAAAACAACCGTTTAGTTGCTTTGCTTGCTTGTTAGTTTAGATCTTCACTAAAGTTTCATTGCTAGATAATACAAATTCACTGAGTAGTCATCACATCTAGGACCCGGGTTGACATTAAAACCCAAACCCGCTATACTACGCTTTAGGAAGTGGTTACACTTGGCCATTTTCTAGAGTGACAGTAGGAGTGAGTCAGTTACACAAGCTACAGCCGTCAACAATAAACTCGACTTAAATACAAAAGCAAGTGAAGCTAACCTAATTCCCTTCTACAAGTCACGTACGGAACATGAAAAATAAATGGACCACAAATAACATGAACCAGCCCGAGAGAATGAGTCACAAGTGAGGTCGAGAGATGACTCGTGACTTCACAACACACCCCCTCAAGTGAAGGAATGGATGTCAAGGAGTCCGAGCTTGACCTGGAGATGATGGAATTGATCAACGCTCAAACTCTTGGTGAAGAGGTCAGCTGGCTGGTATGATGATGCAATCTTGAGAGGAGATACATCACGTGAGTGGACACGTTCACGAACAAAGTAACAGTCCATCTCGACATGCTTGGTGCCAGTTAGGGATGTCAATCCAACCCGTAACCATGGGTACCCTACCCGACCGTAACCGGTCAACGAGGGTAATTACCCGCTTTGACGGGTTAAGGGGCGGGTACGGGTAATACCCGGTTTCAAAATAAAGGGTAGGGTACGGGTATGGTAATCAATAATACCCGCCCCGTTATACCCGCCCCGCTAACCAAAGGGTCAATTTCCCTTGAGAAATTGAGTTTAGCTATCATTATTGATGATGAAGATGTAGACGATTATTATGTTTGTGTGGATTGTAGAAGCAAGAACAACTATTATGTGTTTGCTGTTTTTATTTGTGTGGATTGTTGAAGCTAGAAGCCTAGAACAGTTACAAGTATTGAGAATTTTTAATGGACAATAGTATATATGTGCATATATGTGTATAAGTTCATAGTTTAGGATTCGTACCCATGGTTACCCGAATACCCGTGGTTACCCGGTGGGTAGGGTATGGTTATATAATTTTCATATCCGGTGGTTATTTGGTCGGGTATTTTAGAAAGCTCTACCCGGCGGGTTAGGAGTTGGTATAGGGTAAACCCGCACCCGACCCTACCCATTGCCATCCCTAGTGCCAGTGGCGGAGCCAGGAATCTGAATGAGTGGGGGCTAAAAAAATTTACGTTCAAAGGGGTGAACCGGCGAGGGGGGGGGGGCTAAAGCCTTACCACCTACTCTATTATCCAAATTTGCTGTGAATTTTAAATGTAAATTTACAAAATTTTGAGAGTTGAAAAGGGGGGGGGGGCTATAGCCCCTCCTGGCAACAACGTGGCTTTGCCACTGCTTGGTGCACTTATGGAAAACAAGATTAGCAGCAGTGTACAAGGATACCTGATAGTCGCAGTAGAGCGAAGTAGGAGCACGGAGAACAACACCCAAATCACGGAGTAACCAGTGTAGCCAGAGAATCTCGCTAACTGTGCTAGCCATAGCCTGATATTTAGCCTCTGCAGAAGACCGGCCAGCCACCTTCTGCTTCTTCGTGCGCCAAGACACTGGAGAAGAACCCTAAGTGATGAAGTAACCAGTAGTGGACCGCCGAGTGGTAGGGCAACCACCCCAAACAGCATCACAGTGAGCAACAAGAGAAAGATAACCTTCAACCGGAAGAAAAAGACCACAACCAGGAGATGTCTAGGTAGCGAAGA